>JBBDGP010003186.1:0-425552 GCA_037952835.1 Lithobates septentrionalis | reverse complement strand
GTGAGGACCGCCGTGTTCCGTATATTACATAGTGAGGACCGCCGTGTTCTGTATATTACATAGTGAGGACCGGCCGTGTTCTGTATATTACACAGTGAGGACCGCCGTGTTCCGTATATTACACAGTGAGGACCGCCGTGTTCCGTATATTACATAGTGAGGACTGCCGTGTTCCGTATATTACATAGTGAGGACCGCCGTGTTCTGTATATTACATAGTGAGGACCGCCGTGTTCTGTATATTACATAGTGAGGACTGCCGTGTTCCGTATATTACATAGTGAGGACCGCCGTGTTCCGTATATTACATAGTGAGGACCGCCGTGTTCTGTATATTACATAGTGAGGACTGCCGTGTTCCGTATATTACATAGTAAGGACCGCCGTGTTCTGTATATTACATAGTGAGGACTGCCGTGTTCCGTATATTACATAGTGAGGACCGCCGTGTTCCGTATATTACACAGTGAGGACCGCCGTGTTCCGTATATTACATAGTGAGGACCGCCGTGTTCTGTATATTACATAGTGAGGACCGCCGTGTTCTGTATATTACATAGTGAGGACCGCCGTGTTCTGTATATTACATAGTGAGGACCGCCGTGTTCTGTATATTACATAGTGAGGACCGCCGTGTTCTGTATATTACATAGTGAGGACTGCCGTGTTCTGTATATTACATAGTGAGGACCGCCGTGTTCTGTATATTACATAGTGAGGACTGCCGTGTTCTGTATATTACATAGTGAGGACCGCCGTGTTCCGTATATTACATAGTGAGGACCGCCGTGTTCTGTATATTACATAGTGAGGACTGCCGTGTTCCGTATATTACATAGTGAGGACCGCCGTGTTCTGTATATTACATAGTGAGGACCGCCGTGTTCTGTATATTACATAGTGAGGACCGCCGTGTTCTGTATATTACATAGTGAGGACTGCCGTGTTCCGTATATTACATAGTGAGGACCGCCGTGTTCCGTATATTACATAGTGAGGACCGCCGTGTTCTGTATATTACATAGTGAGGACCGCCGTGTTCTGTATATTACATAGTGAGGACTGCCGTGTTCCGTATATTACATAGTGAGGACCGCCGTGTTCCGTATATTACATAGTGAGGACCGCCGTGTTCTGTATATTACATAGTGAGGACCGCCGTGTTCTGTATATTACATAGTGAGGACCGCCGTGTTCTGTATATTACACAGTGAGGACCGCCGTGTTCCGTATATTACATAGTGAGGACCGCCGTGTTCTGTATATTACATAGTGAGGACCGCCGTGTTCTGTATATTACATAGTGAGGACCGCCGTGTTCTGTATATTACATAGTGAGGACCGCCGTGTTCCGTATATTACATAGTGAGGACCGCCGTGTTCTGTATATTACATAGTGAGGACTGCCGTGTTCCGTATATTACATAGTGAGGACCGCCGTGTTCTGTATATTACATAGTGAGGACCGCCGTGTTCTGTATATTACATAGTGAGGACCGCCGTGTTCCGTATATTACATAGTGAGGACCGCCGTGTTCTGTATATTACATAGTGAGGACCGCCGTGTTCTGTATATTACACAGTGAGGACCGCCGTGTTCCGTATATTACATAGTGAGGACCGCCGTGTTCCGTATATTACATAGTGAGGACTGCCGTGTTCCGTATATTACATAGTGAGGACCGCCGTGTTCTGTATATTACATAGTGAGGACCGCCGTGTTCTGTATATTACATAGTGAGGACTGCCGTGTTCCGTATATTACATAGTAAGGACCGCCGTGTTCTGTATATTACATAGTGAGGACTGCCGTGTTCCGTATATTACATAGTGAGGACCGCCGTGTTCCGTATATTACATAGTGAGGACCGCCGTGTTCTGTATATTACATAGTGAGGACCGCCGTGTTCTGTATATTACATAGTGAGGACCGCCGTGTTCCGTATATTACATAGTGAGGACCGCCGTGTTCTGTATATTACATAGTGAGGACCGCCGTGTTCTGTATATTACACAGTGAGGACCGCCGTGTTCTGTATATTACACAGTGAGGACCGCCGTGTTCTGTATATTACACAGTGAGGACCGCCGTGTTCTGTATATTACACAGTGAGGACCGCCGTGTTCTGTATATTACATAGTGAGGACCGCCGTATTGTACAGAGCCACTGATAGGACAGTAGAACCGGTCCTGTTATATTGGGCCCGGGCCTCATCAGCTAAGCGGGGGGCCAGGGCAGCTTTATTGTTCTTTCTGCCTGAATGAATAAATTGATATTATTAGACCACACCCCCACTCCAACTTACATACCGGGGCTTAAATGACATTTCTCTGGGCCCCATCATATCAATATAGGAAGTGGGAGCAGAGGAGGGGCTATTGTTTCAGTGGCAGGGGATAAATCAGTGCCCCCGTTTTCTGGGGGGGGGGGGTTGGAGGTGGGGTTGGGGGGCCCCATCAGGAAGGGCCCTTGATTTCTAACAGCAGCCCTGAACATGTACTCTA
This sequence comes from Lithobates septentrionalis, assembly GCA_037952835.1. Classification (NCBI taxonomy): domain Eukaryota; kingdom Metazoa; phylum Chordata; class Amphibia; order Anura; family Ranidae; genus Lithobates; species Lithobates septentrionalis. The sequence continues at coordinate 423,046 of JBBDGP010003186.1, read as the reverse complement.
TCCGGATCATAAAAGTCCTCGGAGCTCTGGATCTTCTGCACTCTTATGGATGTACAATAAAGTGGACACTGTTTGGTATTTCTGTATTTCTTCCTGTTTAACAATGTGGCACATTTTCTTGACTTGATACCTCCCAACCATCCCGGATCCTGCGGGACTGTCCCAAGATTTCAACTAAATCCCAACATTCTGCAGATCCAGGCAGGAATTTCAGAGCTCATTGGGGTGCAGTAAGTGGAGTATCCTGTGTTTCTACCCTGCAATACAGGTTCCACCCATCACCGCTGCCCACCATTGTCAACACGAGGGTTCCAATACATTTGTGAAGGCAATAAAGAACTGTGGTTGGTTGCTAGGACCACCCGACGTCCTAACAGCCAGTCACATGCTTGCTCCTCCCTTAACATTCAGAGGAGGACAGAACTTCCTCCTCCAGACTCACTGCTAGCGCCCCTCCTCCCAGTTTTACCCTATAAGTTTGGGCTGCACTGAAAGTGAATGAAGTGGTACAGGGGGGGGGGGGGGTAAGAAAACTCTGGAGGCCCTGAAATCATGTAGAAGGGAAAAGGCTCTCAAGACCCTGATGTAAAGAGGGGGGCTCTGGGGACCGTGATGTAAAGAGGGGGCACTCGGGGGACCCTGATGTAAGGAGGGGGCACTCGGGGGACCCTGATGTAAGGAGGGGGCACTCGGGGGACCCTGATGTAAGGAGGGGGCACTCGGGGGGACCCTGATGTAAGGAGGGGGCACTCGGGGGACCCTGATGTAAGGAGGGGGCGCTCGGGGGACCCTGATGTTAAGGGGCGCTCGGGGGACACTGATGTAAGGAGGGGGCGCTCGGGGGACACTGATGTAAGGAGGGGGCGCTCGGGGGACACTGATGTAAGGAGGGGGCGCTCGAGGGACCCTGATGTAAGGAGGGGGCGCTCGAGGGACCCTGATGTAAGGAGGGTGGCTCGGGGGACCCTGATGTAAGGAGGGGGGCTCGGGGGAGCCTGATGTAAAGAGGGGGCACTCGGGGGACCCTGATGTAAAGAGGGGGCACTCGGGGGACCCTGATGTAAAGAGGGGGCACTCTGGGGACCCTGATGTAAAGAGGGAGGCTCTGGGGACCCTGATGTAAGGAGGGGGCACTCGGGGGACCCTGATGTAAGAAGGGGGCGCTCGGGGGACCCTGATGTAAGGAGGGGGCACTCGGGGGACCCTGATGTAAGGAGGGGGGACTCGGGGGACCCTGATGTAAGGAAGGGGGGGACTCGGGGACCCTGATGTAAGGAGGGGGGCTCGGGGGACCCTGATGTAAAGGCCAAGGAGTTCAGCTAGTAGGGGTGGGCATGCAGATTAGTGCTGGATTATTTTATTGGGAGGGGGGACTGGAGATTTTCCCCCCTACACAGTACATTACATGACCCTGACTCCTGCCCTCTTTTCATTTTGTACTCCTGAACCCTACTGTGCATTACACACTCCTGAACCTGCTTTTTGTGCTTTATGTATCCTTTAATTCAACACTGGCTGCACCACTCTGCGCATTATATACTGCTGAGCCCTGCACTCTGCGCATTATATACTGCTGAGCCCTGCACTATGTGCATTATATACTGCTGAGCCCTGCACTATGTGCATTATATACTGCTGAGCCCTGCACTATGTGCATTATATACTGCTGAGCCCTGCACTCTGTGCATTATATACTGCTGAGCCCTGCACTCTGTGCATTATATACTTATATACTGCTGAGCCCTGCACTCTGTGCATTATATACTGCTGAGCCCTGCACTCTGGATTACATACTCCTGCACTATATTGTACATTCCATACTTCTCACCAAAATCTTCATTGTCTTTTCAGTTGCTGGTTGCTTTGCAGTCCCTGACTATTTTAATGAATTCTTCTTTAAGGTCGGCTCAAACAAAGTTATAAATCGGTCTATTTGTAAAGAAAATCATATATAACGGAAGAATCTAATTTTTCTTTCTGATTGTGCTGAGGTTTATGTGTGTCTGGGAGACTCTCGCTTGTATCACAGCAATCAAAGTATGTTTTACAGGTACAAGGAAGCCTGGGTTTTGTTTAACCATGCCCATTAAGCCCCTCCCACTGTTAACAAGCACAGGCACTCTTCACCACAGCGCACTACAAGTACCGCAGGCCCCTCAACCTTCATACAGTATTAAATCTGAACCCAAAAATGTCATATATTGCAACTTACCAATCATTAGAGGTGGCGGCTGCATTTGTTTTTTTTTTTTTTTTTAGGCTTTTTCCTTTCTGTTTTCACCTGGTGATCTAGCCAGTAACACACCTCCTGTGTTAGAGCGCCCCCCTCTGGAGGAAGGAGCACAGGAGAGACACCTTTGGACAGCAGTATTGTCAGTCTGGGGGGAGGGGAGTGTTAGATGGAGTAGCAGATTTAGATACACTAACAGATTGAAGCCAAACTCCAACTCACACTTTATAATCAGTTACAGTTTTTACCATGTTGGGATAAAGGTTTTACATGAATAAAAGTGGATCATTGTAAGCACCCCTGTCAGTGGTAAATGTCTCATCCCTGTAACTGATACACTGTATATGGAGGAGAACGTTCTCTCTTGGCTGCAATGAAATAAATGTTTCCTTTTGGTTTATTATGCTTTTTATGTCCCTCATTCTCAGGTTGTAAAGTCGGGAGGTATGATGAACTTTGTATAGTCCCAATGTCCTGAGGGCTCCATGTTCCTCTATATTCAGCTTTGCTGCTGCACTCTGTTTGCACAAGGACTCAATTGGCTGCTGGCACTTTATAAAGTACAGATATTTTCCTCTGTGTATAGGTAAAAAGTGGTTAGGACATGACTAAGAGTGTGGCCCCACATCCAAAATATAAACAAAGAAAAAAAAAAAACATGGACATGGATTTTAAATTGATAGCCACAAGTAGAGCCAAGATTAAAAAGAGAGCACTTAATTGAATAAAAATCCACATTTAACATTGCGTACAAAACATTAAAAACACAAGTTGAAATACATATCAACATTGTGTGGCGTTGTCCCACCTAGGTGGTGAGACCTATAGGAACACTTGAGAAACCCTGTAGGTATGCCCACAGATATGATGGACTCTGAAGCTGGTATATGCAGAAGGTCTTACATATCGGGGCCCCACAGGAAATCAATGAACTGAGGGATCACTACGCGTTTCGCATATAGCTTCCTCAGGAGATCCTATTGGTACCAAGTTGCAGAAGAAAAAGAGAAACAGGAAATGCCCAAAAACATGTCACAAGAGGGGACAGAGAAACAGCGTGCAGATGGCTTCAAGGCAGGAGTGCTTCAGGTATGTTTCAGCCAAAAAAGAGGGACTTGTCATAAGGTGAAAAACATACACACCTTGAATATACTCTATACATGGTGTGTAACCAAAAGGAACGGGACCTGGGGAGAAGTCAAAACATTTGTACCAGATGTTGTATCACCATCCTGACTAAGAGACAAGTTTCCAAAGACTGAAGTGTCCACTGGCTTGTAATGTTCACTCATTGTACCTATGCCAATCCTGGCTGTAGACTGACCCTCCGAGTTAAGAGAAAAGCGGACTACTCAGGTCAGGACAGCTAATTCATATCATTTCCATTTATTATATGTAGCACCCCCTGGGTATACTGGGAGCAGAGAGGGGACTTACATTCACCCCAGGGCTAAGTCCATGGCTATAATGGGAAGTTGAACAATATGGGCGCCAGTCACGTTAGTATTTTTCAATGCTTTAATGAAAAACTTTGAAGAAGTAGCAGTAAAGAGGTTGAGGGGGAGTTGCAGATATCTTTTTTTGTAGCAGATCACTTACAGACTCTTCAGAATAAAGGACACACACAGTTTTCTCTTAGTAGATCTTGTATGACTGGGTAGATCTCTGCCACAGATCTAGCAACCAGCAAGATGTCTGGATAAGTCTCTCTCACAAACTTAGCAGCCAGACAGTTAGTTACTTTGATTGGATCGTAGAACAGCTTCCAGTACCAGAACCTTTAAGCCATCCGGCAGTACCGTAAGGATAATTTAGATGTAGAACAGCTTCTTCACAGTACCAGAACCTTTAAGCCGTACTGTGAGGGTAGGTTAGATGTAGGTGCATCCTATAAGTAAGTCACCAGGCCCTTCTGAGAGACCAGACTTCATCCTGGTTCTCTCCAGCAAGGGTCCTCCCCTGGATCTCCTCAGCTTGGCTCGGCTTCTTCCTATCAGGCAAGACAGCCTAAAGGACCACCTCAGAAGTAGTAGGCCCCAGACAGGCTTCTGGGCCTACTTGCACAGCTTGCAGCAACATAGCCTCCAGGCCTGGAGGGCCACGAGGTAAGAACTGACTAAGCACATGGCATCTGTCCCATAAATACCCTCTCCCAGAATGCACAGCAGCCAGGAACCTCCTACTGGGCTGTTTCTGGAAAAGAATATGTATTACAGCTTAACCCTATTGTTATTCTCACACTGCCCTGTGGTACCAGTGACACCTACTGGCAACAGTGGGAAATGCACAACACAGTCAAGATTAGAACAGAATCCATAAACTATGTACAATCAATCTGAGCTGGTTACAGCTCAGCCAAAAACTAAATTTACATTATAGCCCCATATTTTAGGAACAGGGGGTTACATATATAATAAAAACATTTTCAAAAATGTAATTTATTATTAATGGAAATGATATGATTTATCTTAACTCAGAGGGTCAGTCTACAGCCAGGATCGGCATAGGTACAAGAGGAGTGAACATTATAAGCCAGTGGACACTTCAGTCTTTGGAAACTTGTCTCTTAGACAGGATGGCGATACAACATCTTGTACAAACATTTTGACATCTCCCCAGGTCCCGTTCCTTTTGTTTATACTCCTTGAATATACACTATACATGGTGTGTATGTTTCTCACCTTATGACAAGTCCCTCCTTTTTGGCTGAAACATACCTGAAGCACTCCTGCCTTGAAGCCATCTGCACGCTGTTTCTCTGTCCCCTCTTGTGACGTGTGGGTTGGGCATTTCCTGTTTCTCTTTTTCTTCTGCAACTTGGTACCAATAGGATCTCCTGAGGAAGCTATATGCGAAACGCGTAGTGATCCCCCGGTACATTTTCTGTTGGGCCCCGATATGTAAGACCTTCTGCATATACCAGCTTCAGAGTCCATCATATCTGTGGGCATACCTACAGGGTTTCTCAAGTGTTCATATAGGTCTCGCCACCTAGGTGGGACAACACCACACAATGTTGATATGTATTTCAAATGTGTTTTTAATATGTTTTGTACATAATATTAAATAAATGTGGATTTTTATTGAATTGAGTGCTTTTTTTCATTGTCTACAACATCTACTTGTAGCTACCAATTTAAAGTCCATGATCATCCTTGGTTCTTTTTCTCTGTGTTTTTCTCTATGTATAGGTGTCCAACATTCTGAAGGACCAGTACCCCCACTGCATTACCTGGATTCCAAAACAACCAACCAGATTCCAGCTTTCAATCCTTCCGTACAAATGATAAAAGGTGAGGGCCCTTTTACACTGGCTTCAATACAAGGCTTCGGGCAGGCTTTTTTAATGCTCTCTGAACGCCAGTCAAAGCTTCTGTCACTAAATAAATTGGGTAGCTTACAGTCCTGTTTACACCTTGCGTTTGCTTCAAAAATTATACTGCATGTTGCCTTAGTGGTGCTTCAAAGCATCCTCAAAGCCTCCATAAAAGTCTATGACAAAGGTCACTTGAAGCACCTACAGATTTTGAGAGGCTTGAATTCAGCTTTAGCTTCGCTTTGTGTTGAGGAAATTGCAGGTAAGAGATATCATCACACACATCTGTCAAGCTTTAAAAAAGCATCACCGAAGCATCAAAAAAGCATCATCAGGGTACCACCAAAGCATCAAAAAGCATGTTGAAGCGGTAGGCGCTTTTATGTATGTTGAAGTCAAAGCGTGTGAATGAGTCCTAAAAGCTAACATCTAACTGGTTACTTCTCTGGTCTATATGCTATGTCAGGTCATTTATGTTGGTCAGTGTTGGTATCTTCTGGGGTGGCAGATAATGGGACTAACCCAGGGGCAGATCGGGGGGGGGGGGGGAGCAACGGGGCAATTGCCCCCTCCGAGAAATTCCTGATTGGCAGGCCAGTCAGCGGATGAGTGAGCAGACAGGAGGGCGAGTGTGTGGGCTAACGAGCGGGTGGGCCAGTCAGCGGGGCTCGGCAGGTGAGAGAGTGCCTGAGCGGGCTGGTCGGCGGATGAGTGGGGGGGGTGTCGCCAGGTGAGTGTGCGGGCGTGCAGGGCAGACATCGAGTGAGGGGGCAGGCCGGTCCGCAGGTGAACAGAGAGACTAGCCAGTCAGTGAGCCGGCGTGCGGGGAGCAGAGAGATGACATCATCTCACCGCCTGCCCTGCATCACTGCAGTTCCGCCCTTACTGTACAGCCGCGGGCAGCAGAGAGATTACATCATCTCTCTGCTGCCTGCCTTCCCTCTCACAATCTGCACCTTAGCAGGCCAACGACAATAAGCAACGTGTGGCAGGTGACACGGCAAGTGACAATCAGCATCTGGTGGCAGTCAAGTGACAATCAGCATCTGGTGGCAGGGACGTGGCAAGTGACAATCAGCATCTGGTGGCAGGGACGTGGCAAGAGACAAGCTGCATCTGAAGGCAGGTCGACGTGGAAAGTGACACGCTCAGGGCTCCCACTGATTCTGCATTATGGCGAGGTGAATGATTTCATTTTATTTTACAATGTAATAATAGAAATAATGCGCTTCAATCATCCTGACACCATAACAACCGTGGTGCCGTGATGATGAAAGCGCCAACACCAGCCATTCCCCCGATAAATTGCCTGCAAAAAAACATTTTCTGGCAGTGCCCCTCCCGAGACTAGACTCTGGATCCGCCCCTGGACTCACCATCCTGATTCTGGAAGATGGCGCAGTATGTCTGTCCATCCACCCTGGTCACATCGCACTCTCCTCCGCCAGACTTAGAATTGGATCCAAAATATTTCAGCAGTTTTAGCGACAAATCTTTCTCTGAAGGTAAAGTTCTCACCAGGATGGGGTGTCCCCTGTCCATCAATTTCTCCTCTTCCTCCTGATCAGGATATCCCTCCTCCCCAATATCATATCCTGGAGAATGCCATATACCTGACTGTCCATCCCTCTGCCCCCCCCGCTGTCTGTCCCAACCATCTTGGGCTCTCTTACTAGCCATTAGATCTGCTTTAAAAATTCCCCCGCTATTTCTAGAACTGTCTCCTCTGCTACATCTAGTATCTGTCTCTTGCAGTACCAGGCTGCCCTCGTCTCTATCCTCTCTGTGCCAGGCTTCCCTCCTCTCTATCCTCTCTGTGCCAGGCTTCCCTCCTCTCTATCCTCTCTGTGCCAGGCTGCCCTCCTTTCTATCCTCTCTGTACCAGGCTGCCCTCCTCTCTATCCTCTCTGTACCAGGCTGCCCTCCTCTCTATCCTCTCTGTACCAGGCTGCCCTCCTCTCTATCCTCTCTGTGCCAGGCTGCCCTCCTCTCTATCCTCTCTGTGCCAGGCTTCCCTCCTCTCTATCCTCTCTGTGCCAGGCTTCCCTCCTCTCTATCCTCTCTGTGCCAGGCTGCCCTCCTTTCTATCCTCTCTGTACCAGGCTGCCCTCCTCTCTATCCTCTCTGTACCAGGCTGCCCTCCTCTCTATCCTCTCTGTGCCAGGCTGCCCTCCTCTCTATCCTCTCTGTGCCAGGCTGCCCTCCTCTCTATCCTCTCTGTACCAGGCTGCCCTCCTCTCTATCCTCTCTGTGCCAGGCTGCCCTCCTCTCTCCCCTCTCTGTGCCAGGCTGCCCTCCTCTCTATCCTCTCTGTACCAGGCTGCCCTCCTCTCTATCCTCTCTGTGCCAGGCTGCCCTCCTCTCTATCCTCTCTATGCCGGGCTGCCCTCCTCTCTATCCTCTCTGTGCCAGGCTGCCCTCCTCTCTATCCTCTCTGTACCAGGCTGCCCTCCTCTCTATCCTCTCTGTGCCAGGCTGCCCTCCTCTCTATCCTCTCTGTGCCAGGCTGCCCTCCTCTCTATCCTCTCTGTACCAGGCTGCCCTCCTCTCTATCCTCTCTGTACCAGGCTGCCCTCCTCTCTGTGCCAGGCTGCACTCCTCTCTATCCTCTCTGTGCCAGGCTGCCCTCCTCTCTATCCTCTCTGTGCCAGGCTGCCCTCCTCTCTATCCTCTCTGTACCAGGCTGCCCTCCTCTCTATCCTCTCTGTGCCAGGCTGTCCTCCTCTCTATCGGTGTTGCTTTACTTTCTATTTCCAGTAAAGGGAGGGGTTGGAGGAGACTAGAAACAGAAAGTAATTTCCTCCTTCAAGTCACCCGAACTTCCTTCACACCCAGATCACCCGAACTGAGCACTGAGAGTGACCCTTTACCCCCATCCCACCCTAAGATCACAGAGTCCCCCTGATTATTACCCTCCAGGGTATACAGACCCCCTGAATTCTCCTCTCTGGTGATCTCTGGGTGTCACTGATAGATAAAGTAATACAAAGTGTTTGACAATTTGTTTCTAAAAGTTTCAAAATATTTACATAGAAACATCCCAAAGTACAACTTCTGTTATTATATACGGGGGGGGGGGCAGTGGAGTGCAGAGAAGGGTGTAGCGTCACATATGGCAAACCATCTCATTTCGACACCCGCTGGAGTGCGCATGAGCGCCGCCGCCATATGCGTTCCAACACTTTTACGACAAAACTCCACCCCTAAGTCCAGGTTCATGCCCCACCATTCAAGTGGACACAGAGTCAGATTATAATAATGCCGAGCGAAGCAAGGCCATGCCCGAAGCGTGGCGAGCAAAGCAAGGGGTGTGGAGTTTTGTCGTAAAAGCGTTTGAACGCATATGGCGGCGTCGCGCATGCGCACTCCAGCGGGTACCAAAATGTGATGGGTCGCCATATGTGACGCTACAAGGGCAACCAAACTGATAAAAGGTATGGAGGAGCTCAGCTATGAGGAAAGATTAGAGGAACTGAATGTATTCCCTCGAGAGAAGAGGAGATTAAGGGGGGATATGATCACCATGTATAAATATATAAGGGGGGATATGATCTCAATGTATAAATACATAAGGGGGATATGATCTCCATGTATAAATACATAAGGGGGATATGATCACCATGTATAAATACATAAGGGGGGATATGATCTCCATGTATAAATACATAAGGGGGGAATATGATCTCCATGTATAAATACATAAGGGGGGATATGATCTCCATGTATAAATACATAAGGGGGGGATATGATCACCATGTATAAATACATAAGGGGGGGATATGATCTCCATGTATAAATACATAAGGGGGGATATGATCTCCATGTATAAATACATAAGGGGGGATATGATCTCCATGTATAAATACATAATGGGGATATGATCTCCATGTATAAATACATAAGGATATGATCTCCATGTATAAATATATAAGGGGGGATATGATCTCCATGTATAAAATATATAAGGGGGATATGATCTCCATGTATAAATACATAAGGGGGGATATGATCTCCATGTATAAATACATAAGGGGGGGATATGATCTCCATGTATAAATACATAAGGGGGGATATGATCTCCATGTATAAATACATAAGGGGGAATATGATCTCCATGTATAAATATATAAGGGGGGATATGATCTCCATGTATAAATACATAAGGGGGGGTATGATCTCCATGTATAAAATATATAAGGGGGATATGATCTCCATGTATAAATACATAAGGGGGGATATGATCACCATGTATAAATACATAAGGGGGGAGATGATCTCCATGTATAAATACATAAGGGGGGAGATGATCTCCATGTATAAATACATAAGGGGGGGATATGATCTCCATGTATAAATACATAAGGGGGGATATGATCTCCATGTATAAATACATAAGGGGGGGGATATGATCTCCATGTATAAATACATAAGGGGAGGGGATATGATCTCCATGTATAAATACATAAGGGGGGGATATGATCTCCATGTATAAATACATAAGGGGGGGATATGATCTCCATGTATAAATACATAAGGGGGGATATGATCTCCATGTATAAATACATAAGGGGGGATATGATCTCCATGTATAAATACATAAGGGGGGATATGATCACCATGTATAAATACATAAGGGGGGATATGATCTCCATGTATAATTACATAAGGGGGGATATGATCTCCATGTATACATACATAAGGGGGGATATGATCTCCATGTATAAATACATAAGGGGGATATGATCTCCATTTATAAATACATAAGGGGGGGATATGATCACCATGTACAAATACATAGGGGGGGATATGATCTCCATGTATAAATACATAAGGGGGGGATATGATCTCCATGTATAAATACATAAGGGGGGGGATATGATCTCCATGTATAAATACATAAGGGGGGGATATGATCTCCATGTATAAATACATAAGGGGGATATGATCTCCATGTATAAATACATAAGGGGGATATGATCTCCATGTATAAATAAATAAGGGGGGATATGATCTCCATGTATAAATACATAAGGGGGGATATGATCTCCATGTATAAATACATAAGGGGGATATGATCACCATGTATAAATACATAAGGGGGGATATGATCTCCATGTATAAATACATAAGGGGGGGATATGATCTCCATGTATAAATACATAAGGGGGATATGATCTCCATGTATAAATACATAAGGGGGGATATGATCTCCATGTATAAATACATAAGGGGGATATGATCTCCATGTATAAATAAATAAGGGGGGATATGATCTCCATGTATAAATACATAAGGGGGGATATGATCTCCATGTATAAATACATAAGGGGGATATGATCTCCATGTATAAATACATAAGGGGGGATATGATCTCCATGTATAAATACATAAGGGGGGGATATGATCTCCATGTATAAATACATAAGGGGGGATATGATCTCCATGTATAAATACATAAGGGGGGATATGATCTCCATGTATAAATACATAAGGGGGGGATATGATCACCATGTATAAATATATAAGGGGTCCATATAGTGAACTCTGTGTTGAGTTATTCACTTTACGGTCATCGCAGAGGACATGGGGGCACTCTTACATCTGGAGGAAAAGAAATTTCATCTCCAAATACGGAAAGGTTTCTTCACAGTAAGAGCTGTGATAATGTGGAATAGACTCCCTCCAGAGGTGGTTCTGACCAGAACAGTAGATTGCTATAAGAAAGGCCTGGATTCTTTCCTAAATGTACAGAATATAACTGGATGACATTTACAGGTAAAGTTGATCCAGGGAAAATCCAATTGCCTCTCGGGGGATCAGGAAGGAATTTTTCCCCTGCTGTAGCAAATTGTTTTTTTGCCTTCCTCTGGATCAGGGGTCTCCAAACTTTTCACTTCAAGGGCCACATAGTATATTTTTCACATACTCGCAGGCCGAAAAAAAGCATTTATAAATAAATCTGTAGCATTGGAATAGAATAAAATTTGTCTGGCTGCAATGGTGCACCGGTGTCCTCTGCCCATACCTAAATGCCAGAGCCCTTTCACACTGTGCCACCTAGGGCCTCAGCGGTAAAGTGGCGCTATTTTTAGCACCGCTTTACCGTCGTTTTAGCCGCGCTATTCGGCCACTAGTGGGGCAGTTTTAACCCCCCACTAGCAGCCGAAAATGGGGTTAAATCCGCCCGCAAAAGGCCGCCGCAGCAGCGTTTTGCTGGCGGTATAGCAGCACTGCCCCATTGATTTCAATGGGGAGCAGCGGTGGAGGAGCGGTGAGTGCACCGCTCCAAAGAAGCTGCTGGCAGGACTTTTTCTGACACCCTGCCAGCGCACCGCTCCCTCTGGCTCTCACACTGGAGTGAATGGAGCCGCTTTTTTCCAGGCGCAATTTTTAGCGCTGTAGCCCCTGAAAAACGCCCCCAGTGTGAAAGCGGTCATAGCCTCATGCCTTACATCTGTCTTCCCATCAGAGTCTCCCTGTCCCTCTTTCCTCTACAAATTGATGTCCCCATCATAGCCACCACACAAGCTTGTACCCCCATCAGAGTCTCTCCACAAATTTGTGTCCCCATCAGAGCCCCCCCCCCCCCCCCACCTCCCCACACACTTTTTTTGTCACCCTCAGAGCCATCACCAAACCCCCCGCCCCCCGCAGCTGTGTCCCCATCACAGCTATAGACAAACAAGATATTTGGGGGGAAAACCCTAAAAAGATACATTAAAGATGGTGCAGCCATAAGACCGTACAGTAGAAGAAAATATTACAGCGCCCACATGCAAAAAAGACATTTACCTCCAGCAAGGCTAGTTTAAAACACCTAAACATTATCAAAAATATGGGGATTCTGTCACACTATATTGCTATATGGTGCTAAGCCCACTTACTGCGACAAAGTACCCCATGATTAGTGGGTTCTACACTATCCATAGACTGAGAGATCCTCCTTCTAGGTGTCTAGGCATTTTTAATAAGCCTTGCTGGAGGTAAATTTTGTTCTGTTGTACGGTCTTATGGCTGCACCATCATTAATGCATCTTTTAGGGTGTGCCCCCCAAATATCTTGTTTGTCTATTTTATGGATTCTGACCAAATCCTTTTGGGTGTGGAGCACCCCACTCCCTTACAGACCACTTTTACCTCCAGGTAAGCCTAGATTAAGGCTTACCTGTAGGTGCAAGAAATATCTCCTAAACCTGCATGTCAACGGCGCGCAGGCGCACTGAGCGTGCCGTTTCTAATGGCGATCCTGCTGTTAGTGGCGGCACCAGCGCACATGCGCGGGAGTGACGTCATTGCGGCTCCAGCCAATCACAGCGCCGGAGCCGCAATACCCGGAAAGAAGATGGACGCTTCGTGGAAGAAGGGACAGCGGTGACATCGCAGGCTCCTGTGTCAGGTAAGTGACACATAATGCGATGCGATGCATAGTAGCCCATTATGCTTTACCTTTGCAGGGAAACAAAAAGGAAGTAAACCCATCAGGGTTTACTTCCTCTTTAAGTACCTCTCATTAGAGCCCACCTGTGTGATGGGTGGAGACCTCAAAGTTCTCCCATATAGAAGAGTGTAATGCTCTCATGGTTCAGAGAAGGAGGATCTCCCAATCTATGGATAGTGTAGGACCCACTAATCATGGGGTACTTTGTCGCAGTAAGTGGGCTTCAGCACCATATAGCAATATGGTGTGACAAAATCTCCATATTTTTTGATAATGTTTTTTGAAAATGTCCTGGTGTGGTGTTTTTAATAAGCCTTGCTAGAGGTAAATGTCTATTTTGCATGTGTGCGCTGTAATATTTTGTTCCCATCACAGCTATCACCCCCCCTCCCCCGCAGCTGTGTCCCCATCACCCTTCACAACTGTGTCCCCATCACAGCTATCACCCCCCCCTCCCCCGCAGCTGTGTCCCCATCACCCTTCACACCTGTGTCCCCAGCAAAGCTATCACACCCCCCCCCCCACAGCTGTGTCCCCATCACCCTTCACACCTGTGTCCCCAGCAAAGCTATCACCCCCCCCCCGCAGCTGTGTCCCCATCACCCTTCACCAGGGCCGGTGCTACCACTAGGCAAATTGGCAGCCGCCTAGGGTGCACTGCTGCCTAGGGGCGCCCAGCCACTGATTTCCCTCTGTGTCTGCATGCCCTGCAGGCTGCAGCATGTAACTAACTCAGTCTCAGGCAGCTGCTCTGTCTGGCCGGTAGTATAATTAGAGGCGCAGCACAGCACTGGAGCCAGCACTAGAGGAAGCAGAGCCAATACTTCCTGTATAGCGCCGCCTCCTGTCACATGGGCAGGGCAAAGGGGGTGGAGTCAGGGGTGGAGCTAACGGGGGTGGCAAAATGAGGTTTCGCCTAGGGCAGTGGTGGCGAATCTTGGCACTCCAGATGTTTTGGATCTACATGTCCCATGATGCTCAGGCACTCCGCAGTGTAGTTGAGCATCATGGGAAATGTAGTTCCAAAACATCTGGGGTGCCAAGGTTCACCATCACTGGACCAGGGTGTCAAAAATCCTTCACCAGCCCTGCCCTTCACAACTGTGTCCCCATCACAGCTATCACGCCCTCCCCCATAACTGTTCCCCCAACAGAGCCATCACCCCCTCCCCCATAACTGTTCCCCCAACAGAGCCATCACCCCTCGGCACAGGAAGGTGTCCACATCAGAAGCAATCCCTTCCTATCCGCACATTTGTTTCCTCCCCAACACAATCTCAGTGCTGTATAGTGTGCGGACCTTCTCCACCTCCTGGCTCCCGCCCCGCTGTATGCAAATATACAGCTTAATCCTTTCACGACTAAGCCTTTGGTGTTTGCAAGTTAAAATCCGTATTTTTTGTTAGAAAATTACTTAGAGCCCCCAAACATTATATATATATTTTTTTTTATTTATTTTATTTATTTTTATAATAATAAATTGCGTTTTAAAAAAAAAATTTTTTTGATCACTTTTATTGCTGTCACAAGAAATGTAAACATCCCATGTGACAGTAATAGGTGGTGACAGGTCCTCTTTATGGAGAGATCTGGGGTCTATAATGAATGTAAACATCCCATGTGACAGTAATAGGAGGTGACAGGTCCTCTTTATGGAGAGATCTGGGGTCTATAATGAATGTAATCATCCCATGTGACAGTAATAGACGATGACAGGTCCTCTTTATGGAGAGATCTGGGGTCTATAATGAATGTAAACATCCCATGTGACAGTAGTAGGAGGTGACAGGTCCTCTTTATGGAGAGATCTGGGGTCTATAATGAATGTAAACATCCCATGTGACAGTAATAGGAGGTGACAGGTCCTCTTTATGGAGAGATCTGGGGTCTATAATGAATGTAAACATCCCATGTGACAGTAATAGGCGGTGACAGGCCCTCTTTATGGAGAGATCTGGGGTCTATAATGAATGTAAACATCCCATGTGACAGTAATAGACGGTGACAGGTCCTCTTTATGGAGAGATCTGGGGTTTATAATGAATGTAAACATCCCATGTGACAGTAATAGGTGGTGACAGGCCCTCTTTATGGAGAGATTTGGGGTCTATAATGAATGTAAACATCCCATGTGACAGTAATAGATGGTGACGGGTCCTCTTTATGGAGAGATCCGGGGTCTATAATGAATGTAAACATCCCATGTGACAGTCATAGACGGTGACGGGTCCTCTTTATGGAGAGATCTGGGGTTTATAATGAATGTAAACATCCCATGTGACAGTAATAGGAGGTGACAGGTCCTCTTTATGGAGAGATCTGGGATCTATAATGAATGTAAACATCCCATGTGACAGTAATAGGAGGTGACAGGTCCTCTTTATGGAGAGATCGGGGGTCTAAAAAACCCCAAATCCCTCCTGTGCACTTCAAAGTATTCAGATCGCCATTTTCGGCAATTCTGAATACTGTATATTTTTTTAAAACCGGCGCCATTGGCAGCCGAGTAAACGGGAAGTGACGTCATGACGTCGTTTCCGTGTTTACAATTAGGAGGCTTCGTTCCAGTCTGTCCCTAGCCTCCGGAGGCGGCGGATTGGTGATCTGGTCTCCCAGTGGATCAGGAGGCCCGTTGAGAGTGGCGGGAGGGGGGGATGTATGTCCCCTCCCGCTCCTCTGGTATAACAGCCGAGTGGCTTTTAGGCGCATCGGTTGTTATACCTGGATAGCCGATCGCCGGCTCTAAAAAACAGTACCGGGATGAAGCCTGCAGCTGCGGGCATCATTCCGGTATAACCCCCGAAAGCCGAGGCCGCACATCTGCGTACGATCGGCGGGAAGGGGTTAAGGACACCAATGGTAACAGCGAGGCGGGAGCCGATAGGAACACCGGGAGAAGAGGCCAGAGAGAACGGAGAAGAACCAACTGGACGGCGGGAGAAGAGGAACTGGAGGGACCCCCGAAGTCGGAAGAAGACCCCCGGAGATGTCTAATAAATTACTTTAAAAACCTGTGTAGCGTTTTTTTTATTGACACTTTTTCTTTAGGTGAATGGGTAGGGGTACCATGTTCCCCATACTCATTCACATAGGGTGGGGGGCCGGGATCTGGGGGCCCTCTTATAGGGGGCTCCCGGATTCCGATAAGCCCCCCACCCGCAGACCCCAACAACCAACGGCCAGGGTTGTCAGGAAGAGGTCCTTGTCCTCATCAACATGGGGACAAGGTGCTTTGTGGTGGGGGGGGCCCCGCAGGCCGCCCCCCTCCCCCAAAGCACCCACCCCCCACCCCCCCATGTTGAGGGCATGCGGCCTGGTACGGTTCAGGAGGAGGGGAGCGCCCGCTCGTCCCCACCCCCTTTCCTGACCGGCCGGGCTGCATGCTCGGATCGGGGTCTGGTATGGATTTTGGGGGGGACTCCACGCTGTGTTTTCGGCAAAGGGGGTTCCCCTTAAAATTCATACTAGACCTAAGGGCCTGGGATGCCCCGCGACGGGGCTCGCAAGGTGTCAATCTCACCAATTAAAAGCGGCGAGATCGACTTCCTTTTTCTAGTCCCGTCGTACCCGAGTCACGTTCAAAATGAACGGACTTGTCCGTGTGTGGGCAAGTCCGTTCATTCTAAAAAGTCCGCCGTAACTCCGACGAAAGTCCGTCGGGAAGACGGGCGGGAAGTCTGGTCGTGTGTACGCGGCATTACCTTTTCCATTCACTAGTCGTAGCTCAGTGTAGGGTAAAACATTAGACAACACCAGTCTTGGAGTACATCAGGAATAGCCTTTTATTTCAGATCTCACACAAATATATACAGCAGGGTGACAAACTGTAACCAGAAACCTAATTAACATGAGTTAATTATCTCATCCTTTAGAGCCGGTTCACACTAGAAGCGGCACAACTTGCAGGTGGCCTCACCGAGGTGACCTGCACACGACTGCCACGGCGACTTGCAAAACGACTTCTGTATAGAAGTCTATGCAAGTCGCCCCCAAAGTAGTACAGGAACCTTTTTTCTAAGTCGGGGCGACTTGCGTCGCTCCGATTAGAACGGTTCCATTGTACAGAATGGGAGGCGACTTGTCAGGCGGTTAGGTCGCCTGACAAGTCGCCCCCGTGTGAACCGGCTCTTAGACAGCCTAAGTGACTAAGAGACATGACCTTTAGGAAAGACTTGCCATCTTTTTAGCTCAGAAGACACAATCAACATTATCAACACAGAACTCCTTCATACAATAGCAAGGTTAATTAGCACAAACAACAATGGGTGAAATACTCTTATGCCCCGTACACACGGTCGGATTTTCCGATGGAAAATGTCCGATCGGAGCGTGTTGTCGGAAAATCCGACCGTGTGTGGGCTCCATCGGACATTTTCCATCGGATTTTCCGACACACAAAGTTGGAGAGGAGGAGATAAAATTTTCCGACAACAAAATCCGTTGACGGAAATTCCGATCGTGTGTACACAAATCCGACGGACAAAGTGCCACGCATGCTCAGAATAAATAAAGAGATGAAAGCTATTGGCCACTGCCCCGTTTATAGTCCCGACGTACGTGTTTTACGTCACCGCGTTCAGAATGATCGGATTTTCCAACAATTTTGTGTGACCGTGTGTATGCAAGACAAGTTTGAGCCAACATCCGTCGGAAAAAATCCTAGGATTTTGTTGTCGGAATGTCCGAACAAAGTCCGACCGTGTGTACGCCCTATTAGAAGTAGACAACAGGAGACCCCGGGCTTTCCAGATCTCATTAATCAGCATTCCTTTCACATACATCTGCTATATGGGTCCCAAGCATGCCGAGACCACCATGGCCTCCTTAATAATGTCCTTTTGCATTACATAACAGAATATCTTCCTAAATGTTTGGAGTTCCCTCAAATGCCAGGGCCCATAATCGGTAGGCAGGAGGCTGGCATTCAGGCCCCTCCAAAAGCCTCTGTCCCGGCTAGGTCTGTCACACAAACTTCCACTGGTGACGGCAAATTTCAAGGTACTTGTGCCATCTGAGCGCTCCCTTCCTTCAATCTGCCACTGTTCCTTATCTCAGTATTAATATGACAACTTTTAACCAGGGAAGATCAAAACTTTTATTTATTCTATCCCAAGGGATTGACCCTTTTAAACAGGTTTTGGAGCCTCACAGGTAACGGGGTGAATGGCCACAGCTGTTCATTATATATCACCCAGAGCAACGTATGTGGAGTGCGTATTCCCCTCGGATCCACTCGTGCTGCTGCTAGGTCCTATGGAGGACATAGAAGGGGGATGGATACAGTAAGCTCTACTTGACCTTTGCCCTTTATTATGCACGTAGAGAAATCCTCCTAAGATGCAAATCAATGGATGCACCCTCCCCCCCCCCTCCACTCTTCCTGGGTTCAATCCGTTAACTCAGTTCTGCCCCCATACAAAATGACATATGTGAGCAGACGATGTCCACACAATGTTTCATGCCTGTTGGCATGTGTTTTGTTATGCTGATTTGTTCAACAAAAATTTTTCTGTTAAAAAAGAAAACCCTTCCAGGAGCAGCGCACACCACGGTCCTGAATCAGGTCTTCTCTTACAGTGTTCCCCGGAGCGGACTGCTACTCGGAATCCACAGGTAGATTCTCAGTAAAGGGGATAAAAGGTCCTTCTCCAGACCAGGACTTCAGGTCTCCGCCCTTCAGCAAACGTCCATTAGAAACCTCCTCCGGGCCCTCAGCCCGGCTCCCACTGAGGCCCAGACTGTAATTTCTTGTCTCTATAGTAGGCATGTGCAATTCGTTTTGTTCCAGATTTGTTTTTTTTAACGAATTTGAACAAATTCGTTAATTCGGAAGCATCCTGTTTAACAATTTTTTCCGAATATTCGTAAATTTCGAATATTCGGGATACGAAAACCCAAAAATCTGAAGTAATAACTAACTATTAAATTATAGGTATTGGAATTTCCTTTCAAATGTGGTTGTTAGTGAACGTAACGAATACGAATTTATCCGAAGTTACGAATTATCCGAAATAAGGAATGCTGCATCTAAAAGAATGGAATGTAACAAATGAATAATAATAAATAATAATAAAAACTTTTTATTATTATTCATTCTGTTTCATTTGTTTAGATGCGGCATTCGTTATTCCAGATAATTCGTAGCTTTGGATAAATTCGTTATCTTCACTAACAGCCAAATTTGAAAGGAAATTCCAATACTTATAATTTGACAGTTCAGTATTATTAGTTAGTTATTATTTCGAATTTTCGAACTTTCGTTCTTTTGAATTTTTGGATTTTTTTTTTTTTTTTAAATTTTCAGATCTTCTTTCTTATTTTCGGATTTTCAAATTTAGGAATTTTAAAATTTTCGATTTTATGTAATTATGAAATTACAAATTTACGAATTTTCGAATTGCAATCGTAGCGATTAACGCGAAAAACAAAAAAAAAAACACACGAATGAAACGAAAGTGAACACATTTTTCAGCAGTGCACATGTCTACTCATTAGCTATACCCCAGGGGCAGCAGCCCCCGGAGAACTGGAACCTCTCTAAGGAGGAAAGAACACTTAGGCCTCCCAAACATTTATCACCTCTCCCAGCCACCTTCTGGACACCTCCTTCCAGGGATTGGCTGGAACATAATAAATATTCATGCTGGCTATTTGTATACCCCTGCCTTTTATTCTGGAAGCTTCTTCCAGAAGCAGGTGAGAGAAATCAAACCCATAGCTCGGGAAACCCTGACCAGACAAAAATAATCAATTATTGCACCACTGATTACAGCGAGGCCAAAAAACTCAATTCAAAAGAGAAGTACCTCTTATGCCCTGTACACACGGTCGGATTTTCCGATGGAAAATGTCCGATCGGAGCGTGTTGTTGGAAATTCCGACCGTGTGTACACAAATCCAACGCACAAAGTGCCACGCATGCTCAGAATAAATAAAGAGATGAGAGCTATTGGCCACTGCCCCGTTTATAGTCCCGACGTACGTGTTTTACGTTACCGCGTTTAGAATGATCGAAACTTTGTGTGACCGTGTGTATGCAAGACAAGTTTGAGCCAACATCCGTCGGAAAAAATCCTAGGATTTTGTTGTTGGAATGTCCGAACAAAGTCCGACCGTGTGTACGCCCTATAACACTAAAAACTGAGCGATCAAACATCGCTGATCACTCGGTTCTCACAGCTCCCTAAGCAGAGAGCCGGTGATTGCCAGTCACCGCTCTCTGCTCTGCCCCCCCCCTCCCCCACACTGGGCTGTGGAGGGGGCGGGAGCAGCCGGCTCAGGTTCTTAGCGGCTCCATGAGTGGATGAGCTCTGTGATGGGATGACCCGCCCAGTTGTGTGATAATGGCGAATGAACATTCACTATTCTCACACTGATCCTCCTCCCGGCCAATCAGGAAGCGGGTCGTAGTGCAGAGGAGGAGATGCCCACCTGTCGCCCATCGCAGCGCTGCCCACCTGGAACCTAGATGGGATAAGTGCTGGTTAACTGACCGTGAGACCCCCGGGGGGGAGGGGGGTGACTAGACCCGAGCGGGGAGGTGGCACCGGCCGACTGGGTGGGGGGTGGTTGATTGCCCCCCTCAAAAAACATAAACATCAATCTGCCACTGATCACTGTATTAGTGTCACTGATGATGTCACTGTCCGTCAGTTCCCACCCAGTGTTAGTTAGTGCCAGATTGTCCACCGCACTATCACAGCCCCACTACAAGTCACTGATCACCACCATTACTAGTATAAAAAAAAATCATAAAATAAATATTTCAGTATATATACCATAGATTGTAGACTCTTCACACAAACCAATCAATAAACACTTATTGGGATTTTTTTTTAACAAAGATATGTAGCAAAATACATTTTGGCCAAAACTTGTGAAGAAATTCGATTTTTTTTTAAGTTTTTTATTAGATATTTTTTATAGCGGAAAATACAAAATATTTTTTTGTTCAAAATCTTTATTTGTTTACCGTATATAATAAAAAACACAGAGGTGATTAAACACCACCAAAAAAAAATGATACAAAACTAATTTGGGTACAATGTCACATGACCGCGCAATTGTCTGTTATCACAGTGCTGAGAAGCAAAAAAAATGGCCTGGTCATGAAGAGGGGTAAAATCTCCCGGATACATAAAAAAAATGCAGAAAATATTTTACTGTTAATTCTTCTCAGCAGACGCTCCTAGACGGCCGATTTATTAAACTTCTAATATCTCTATCAGAACGATCGCCGTCATTTATAGGACAAGATTACCAGAGAGAGATCTGTCCCCCCCTCCCCCACATATCATTATAAATGATAAGGATGATATAATGTGTCCAAATACAGAACAGGAAGTGATTGGAAGGCGTGATCATCTCAGCGCACATCTGACTCCGCCCACCAATCTCCAATCATCAGAGAGGGGGAGGGGAGAGCCGATCCCAGAATATTCACTCGACTCCCTTCGCTTTCAGCTCATCCCGCACACGGGTCAGATAATCCGGATCCGGGTAACCGAAACTACCGGAGCAAAATAATCAATACTTATCAATTACCTCCTCTCTATATATATATATATACACACACCCTCCCCCTCTGTATATACATAGACCCCCCTCCCCCATATATAACACACATATACATACACACACCCCCTGTATATAACATGTATACCCCGCACCCTGTATAGAACACATATACCCCCTGTAGACAGGTGCAGTCAGCTACCTTACCACTAGGTGGCTCTGTTTGAGAATAGCGGTTAGAGCAGACTGTGTCATCAGGTGTTAGGCCCCTCTTAGGTAGCGCCCCTCTGATTTGATATCAGCGATGAGTTGGCACTCATATATGTCAGTTAGGGAGGGGACACTTTTTGGGGACCCTATGTGGATGTAATCATTACATGTAGGTCCTGGATAGGGCGGGAGGCCTGAGAGGAGTAGACCCGCACCCGAGAGCAGCTGGCTGTAGACAATCTGTCACTCATGGAGGGGGATGGGGGGGGGGGGGGGTAGGGCTCATTGTAAAAGGCCTTCAAGGCCAGGTCAAGAGTTTCCTGAGTGAGGATGCTTCCCTGGAGGGTCCCGGGAGAGGTGAACCTATAGAGGAGGCGACCACAGAGAGCCCAGTCCTGTGAATACTGTAAGGGAGATGGCTGCTGAGGTGCTGCACGTGCTTTCACTTGTGACTACTGCAGACCGTCCACTAAATGTGATTGGCTGTGTAATGTCAAGTGACTCCAATACCTCGATGTGACGTGACTGTAATGCCATTTCCTGAGTACTATCTGTAAAGTGCAACAATTCTTCTTCTAGACATTCCGGGGGATATGAAGGTCTATGGCCGGGAATATGGTGGGGGAGGGTTCGGCCTCAGCAGCAGGGACAGTAGTGGGGGTAACAACCAGGGCTCTTGGTGCCAAATACAGCCAACTATGAAGCCCCTTATACACACCCCCTCTATATATAAAACACACATACACCCCCCTCTATATATAACACATACATCACACCCCTTCCCCCCCCCGTATTTAACACACATACACCCGCCTATGTATATAACACACATACACAGGGCTGATGCTACCACTAGGCAAACTAGGCAGCCGCCTAGGGCGCCCTGCTGCCTAGGGTGCCCGGCCACTGGTTTTCCTACTCTCTTCTCTCTGCAGCAAGCAACTAAGTCTCAGCATCAGCAGGCAGCCTCCGCTCTGTTCGCACATAGTGTCAGAGGTGCAGCGGTGGCAAAGGACTGTGTCTGCAAACAAGCAAACATTCATTGATGGGCACTGGTAGGCTGCATTGATGGGCACTGGTGAGGCAGCATTTGATGGGTGCTGGTAGGCTGCATTTGATGGGCACTGGTAGGCTGCATTGATAGGCGCTGGTAGGCTGCATTTGATGGGCACTGGTAGGCTGCATTGATGGGCACTGGTGAGGCAGCATTTGATGGGTGCTGGTAGGCTGCATTTGATGGGCACTGGTAGGCTGCATTGATGGGCGCTGGTGAGGCTGCATTTGATGGGCGCTGGTGAGGCTGCATTGATGGGCGCTGGTGAGGCTGCATTTGATGGGTGCTGGTAGGCTGCATTGATAGGCGCTGGTGAGGCTGCATTTGATGGGCGCTGGTGAGGCTGCATTTGATGGGCGCTGGTGAGGCTGCATTGATGGGTGCTGGTGAGGCTGCATTTGATGGGTGCTGGTAGGCTGCATTGATAGGCGCTGGTGAGGCTGCATTTGATGGGCGCTGGTGAGGCTGCATTGATGGGCGCTGGTGAGGCTGCATTGATGGGCGCTGGTGAGGCTGCATTGATGGGTGCTGGTGAGGCTGCATTGATGGGCGCTGGTGAGGCTGCATTTGATGGGCGCTGGTGAGGCTGCATTTGATGGGCGCTGGTGAGGCTGCATTTGATGGGCGCTGGTGAGGCTGCATTTGATGGGCGCTGGTGAGGCTGCATTTGATGGGCGCTGGTGAGGCTGCATTGATGGGCGCTGGTGAGGCTGCATTTGATGGGCGCTGGTGAGGCTGCATTTGATGGGCGCTGGTGAGGCTGCATTTGTTGGGCGCTGGTGAGGCTGCATTTGATGGGCGCTGGTGAGGCTGCATTTGATGGGCGCTGGTAAGGCTGCATTTGATGGGCGCTGGTGAGGCTGCATTTGATGGGCGCTGGTGAGGCTGCATTTGATGGGTGCTGGTGAAGCTGCATTTGATGGGTGCTGGTAGGCTGCATTGATGGGCGCTGGTGAGGCTGCATTGATGGGTGCTGGTGAGGCTGCATTTGATGGGCGCTGGTGAGGCTGCATTTGTTGGGCGCTGGTGAGGCTGCATTTGTTGGGCGCTGGTGAGGCTGCATTTGATGGGCGCTGGTGAGGCTGCATTTGATGGGTGCTGGTGAAGCTGCATTTGATGGGTGCTGGTGAAGCTGCATTTGATGGGTGCTGGTAGGCTGCATTGATGGGCACTGGTAGGCTGCATTGATGGGTGCTGGTGAGGCTGCATTTGATGGGCGCTGGTGAGGCTGCATTTGATGGGCGCTGGTGAGGCTGCATTTGATGGGCGCTGGTGAGGCTGCATTTGATGGGCGCTGGTTGCACTGGTAGGCTGCATTGATGGGTGCTGGTGAGGCTGCATTGATGGGCGCTGGTGAGGCTGCATTTGATGGGCGCTGGTGAGGCTGCATTTGATGGGCGCTGGTGAGGCTGCATTTGATGGGCGCTGGTGAGGCTGCATTTGATGGGCGCTGGTGAGGCTGCATTTGATGGGCGCTGGTGAGGCTGCATTGATGGGCGCTGGTGAGGCTGCATTTGATGGGCGCTGGTGAGGCTGCATTTGATGGGCGCTGGTGAGGCTGCATTTGTTGGGCGCTGGTGAGGCTGCATTTGATGGGCGCTGGTGAGGCTGCATTTGATGGGCGCTGGTAAGGCTGCATTTGATGGGCGCTGGTGAGGCTGCATTTGATGGGCGCTGGTGAGGCTGCATTTGATGGGTGCTGGTGAAGCTGCATTTGATGGGTGCTGGTAGGCTGCATTGATGGGCGCTGGTGAGGCTGCATTGATGGGTGCTGGTGAGGCTGCATTTGATGGGCGCTGGTGAGGCTGCATTTGTTGGGCGCTGGTGAGGCTGCATTTGTTGGGCGCTGGTGAGGCTGCATTTGATGGGCGCTGGTGAGGCTGCATTTGATGGGTGCTGGTGAAGCTGCATTTGATGGGTGCTGGTGAAGCTGCATTTGATGGGTGCTGGTAGGCTGCATTGATGGGCACTGGTAGGCTGCATTGATGGGTGCTGGTGAGGCTGCATTTGATGGGCGCTGGTGAGGCTGCATTTGATGGGCGCTGGTGAGGCTGCATTTGATGGGCGCTGGTGAGGCTGCATTTGATGGGCGCTGGTTGCACTGGTAGGCTGCATTGATGTGTGCTGGTGAGGCTGCATTTGATGGGCGCTGGTGAGGCTGCATTGATGGGCGCTGGTGAGGCTGCATTTGATGGGCACTGGTAGGCTGCATTTGTTGGGTGCCGGTGAGGCTGCATTTGATGGGTGCCGGTGAGGCTGCATTTGATGGGCGCTGGTGAGGCTGCATTTGATGGGCACTGGTAGGCTGCATTGATGGGTGCTGGTGAGGCTGCATTTGATGGGTGCTGGTGAGGCTGCATTTGATGGGCGCTGGTAGGCTGCATTTGATGGGCGCTGGTAGGCTGCATTGATGGGTGCTGGTAAGGCTGCATTTGATGGGCGCTGGTAAGGCTGCATTTGATGGGCGCTGGTAGGCTGCATTGATGGGTGCTGGTGAGGCTGCATTTGATGGGCGCTGGTAAGGCTGCATTTGATGGGTGCTGGTAGGCTGCATTGATGGGCACTGGTAGGCTGCATTGATGGGTGCTGGTGAGGCTGCATTTGATGGGCGCTGGTGAGGCTGCATTTGATGGGCGCTGGTGAGGCTGCATTTGATGGGCGCTGGTGAGGCTGCATTTGATGGGCGCTGGTTGCACTGGTAGGCTGCATTGATGGGTGCTGGTGAGGCTGCATTTGATGGGCGCTGGTGAGGCTGCATTGATGGGCGCTGGTGAGGCTGCATTTGATGGGCACTGGTAGGCTGCATTGATGGGTGCTGGTGAGGCTGCATTTGATGGGCGCTGGTGAGGCTGCATTGATGGGCGCTGGTGAGGCTGCATTTGATGGGCACTGGTAGGCTGCATTTGTTGTGTGACGGTGAGGCTGCATTTGATGGGTGCCGGTGAGGCTGCATTTGATGGGCGCTGGTGAGGCTGCATTTGATGGGCACTGGTAGGCTGCATTGATGGGTGCTGGTGAGGCTGCATTTGATGGGTGCTGGTGAGGCTGCATTTGATGGGCGCTGGTAGGCTGCATTTGATGGGCGCTGGTAGGCTGCATTGATGGGTGCTGGTAAGGCTGCATTTGATGGGCGCTGGTAAGGCTGCATTTGATGGGCGCTGGTAGGCTGCATTGATGGGTGCTGGTGAGGCTGCATTTGATGGGCGCTGGTAAGGCTGCATTTGATGGGCGCTGGTAGGCTGCATTGATGGGTGCTGGTGAGGCTGCATTTGATGGGTGCTGGTGAGGCTGCATTTGATGGGCGCTGGTAAGGCTGCATTTGATGGGCGCTGGTAGGCTGCATTGATGGGCGCTGGTGAGGCTGCATTTGATGAGTGCTGGTGAGGCTGAATTTGATGGGCGCTTGTGGGCTGCATTTGATGGGCGCTTCATTAAAAAGGTGGGGTTTACATGGGCAGGGAAAAGGGGGTGGAGTCAGGAGTGGAGCCAAGCGGGCGGCAAAATTAGGTTTCGCCTAGGGTATCAAAAATCCTTGCACCAGCCCTGCACATACATCCCCCCCCCCATATTTAACACGCATACACCCCCCTCTATATATAAAACACATACACCCTCCTATGTATATGGTATATATTTATCTTACCTCTGTGGTCCCCCATGTGTACTGGTTTTATGGTGGACATCATTCCAGGTGACGGTGTCGGTGGCGCCGGTTGTGCGAGAATCTCCCACAGTGAAGATCAGTCGCTGATCGAAGGCTCTCTCCAGCAGACGGAGGATGTCTCTTCCCTCCTTGTTATCCGGTAAATAGGCCCGACGTCTGGTACCTGAGAAAGATCTTCCAGGACGAGGATGGTTCTCCTGGATAATGAGATAATGGGATTTATGAGAAGGGAGGAGGGGGTGCTGCACACCTCCTGTATTCAGACATCAGCCTGTGTACAATCCAAACAACAATATCCTGGGAGGGGATGAGAACCGGAGATATTACGGATGTTGGTGGTACAAAAGGCCGTACAGCCAGAGAGGGGGATTCTGAATAATTACATCTGATGATAAAGATTACATTGTAACAAAATGAATATAAAATATTCTGAGATTTCCTGCAGAATGTTCACCATTGCCATACACAGATTTTACTTTCTAATTATTAGAAAAGAGTGGAAAGTGTCCGTTTGGCTTTGAGCGCTGGGTGTCTAAGGGGTATCTGAGGGGAGTCTGAGGCCGTCTGAGGGGCGTCTTTGGGGCATCTGAGGGGCATCTGAGGCCGTCTGAGGGGCATCTGAGGGGCATCTGAGGGGTGTCTGAGGGGCATCTGAGGGGCGTCTGAGGGGCGTCTGAGGGGCATCTGAGGCCGTCTGAAGGGCATCTGAGGGCCGTCTGGGGGGCGTCTGAGGGGCGTCTGAGGGGCATCTGAGGGGCATCTGAGGGGCGTCTGAGGGGCGTCTGAGGGGCGTCTGAGGGGCATCTGAGGCCATCTGAGGGGAGTCTTGGGGGAGTCTGGGGGGCGTCTGAGGGGCGTTCATACTGTAGGAATAATATAATACGCTGTATCTCCATGTCCAGGTCCTGACACCCATGGAAGATGCCGAGATTACTGTCACCCCACCTTCCTATGAACAATATAACAATGAATGGATACCGATAACATTCACAATGTGAAGTCCCTTCTCCCCCGGGGGGGACACAGAAGCCCCTCATCTCCGCACACGGATAACGCACCGCACTCACTGATATAAATAGGAAGCTTGAATCTCCAAGGTAAAGGCTGACCAAACACATTACCATCAGATTGGTCCATTTTCTGGTAGACATATAAAGCGAAATTTTGATACTAGGGGATTTTTTAGGTGCAAATAGAAATAGTATCATAACTCTCGGTTAAATAAAAAAAAATCACAATTTTATTAGTATAAAACATATATTAAAACCAACATAATAAAATCGACACACATACATCTATCATGGTCACTTTGTGTGTCATATTTTCATAACATTGGCAATGTTGTTGTTCCCGACGTGCTTCGCCTGGATGGGCTTCTTCAGGGATTTGCTGCTAAAAGAGTTCAAGCTGTGTACAGAATATACAGACCAATAGTTAATAATAAGGGCTCGCGCACACGGGGCGTTAGAAAAAAAACAGCTGCAAAGCCAATACCAATGCCAGGAAAAAGCAGCTGTAAAAACGTTTAGTAGCTTCTTGCATTGCACGTTTTGCCACGCTAGCTTTGAGCTGTGTTTCTTTGACTCTATTCAAAATTAATAGTTCCCTTTGAGAGCCCATTGATTTGAATAGAATTTGCACCACAAGTCGGATCATGATGATTCGACTTATGCCCCGTACACACGGTCGGACTTTGTACGGACATTCCGACAACAAAATCCTAGGATTTTTTCCGACGGATGTTGGCTCAAACTTGTCTTGCATACACATGGTCACACAAAGTTGTCGGAAAATCCGATCATTCTCAACGCGGTGACGTAAAACACGTACGTCGGGACTATAAACAGGGCAGTAGCCAATAGCTTTCATCTCTTTATTTATTCTGAGCATGCGTGACACTTTGTCCGTCGGATTTGTGTACACACGATCAGAATTTCTGACAACGGATTTTGTTGTCGGAAAATTTTATAGCCTGCTCTCAAACTTTGTGTGTCGGAAAATCCGATGGAAAATGTCCGATGGAGCCCACACACGGTCGGAATTTCCGACAACACGCTCCGATCGGACATTTTCCATCGGAAAATCCAACCGTGTGGCATTACAGTACGACAGTGCGCTGAGAATCTTGAAGTGGAACCCCACACAAAAAAGGGGGAAAAAAAACGGAGCGGGGTCCCCCCAAAGTCCATACCAGACCCTTATCCAAGCATGCAGCCCGGCAGGTCAGGAAAGGGGGGACGAGCGAGCCCCCCCCCCTCCTGGACCATACCAGGCCATAGGCCCTTGACATGGGGGGTGGGTGCTTTGGAGCAGGGGGGGGCCTGCACCCCACCCCAAAGCACCCTATCCCCATGCCAGGGTTGTCAGGAAGAGTCCCTTGTCCATATCAACCACTGGCCAGGGTTGTCGGTAAGAGGCCCTTGTCCGTATCAACATGGGGACAGGGTGCTTTGAGGTGGGGGGGTGCAGGCTCCTGCCCCAAAGCACTCACCCCCCCCATGTTGAGGGCATATGCCCTGGTATAGTCCAAGAGGGGGGGGGGGGCGCTCGCTAGGCTAACATGGAGGGGCATTTAGAAGCAGTTAAAAAAAAGTCAGACTCCCCTAACAGCAGCTGTAAAAACGTCCTGTGTGCATGAGCCCTAAACAGTGTAAATACAATAAAAATGATTATTAGTACCTATATAATAGCCAGATTAAGCTTACCCAACCATTCATGGGACCTCTTCAAACCAAAAGACCAATTGACCAACTAGTAAAAAAAAAAAGTTATAAGTATTATGAAACCCGAGGTGGTAACAGGTGAGAGTTGTCTAGTGGCCGCAGGTCCCATGAATAGCAGCAGGTTTGAAGAGGTCACATGAATGGTTGGGTAAGCTTGATCTGGCTATTGTCATAGGTATTAATAATTATTTTTATTGTATTTTCACAGCTTGTACAGCTGGGTGAAACATGTCGGGAAAAAACAACATTGCCACTGTTAAGAAAATATGACACACGTGGAGACCATGATAGATGTAGTGTTGATATTATTATGTGGAATACAATGACACATGTTTGAGAACCAGTCAACCACCATAAGGATAACTGTGTTGCCCTGGGAGTTGGGTAACTCCACAAGGAAATCCATAGACAGATGGGTCCAGGGCCTCTCTCCATTGGGTATGGGTTGTAGGAGCCCACTGGAATGTGTCGTGGAGTCTTACTCTGAGCACACATGGAACAAGCAGCTACGAAGGCAGTTACATCAGCACGTAGACTAGGCCACCAGAATTCTTGGGAAATGGCCCAAAAGAGTTGATTCTTCCCAGGGTGGCCAGCTGCCTTGGGAGAATGGTAAGTCTGGAGCACGGCAGTACGGAAACTCTCTGGGACAAAGCAGCAGTCACAAGGTTTCTCAGGAGGAGCATCGACCTGAGCAGCAAGAATTTTGTCACCCAAAGGAGAAGTGAGACTGGTGCGAACCGTAGCCAAAATACGATCAGGAGGAATCCCAGGAACCAGAACCGACTCCAACTTGGAAATGGAGAAAAATTGTTGTGACAAGGCGCCAGTCCTTACATTCTTAATACCGGGTAAGAATGAGATAATGTAATTGAAACTTGACAAGAAAAGAGCCCATCACGCCCTTCTGGGAGAGGGGCATTTAGCCTCAGACAAGAATGTGAGATTCTTATGGTCAGTAGGAATGAGAACTGACACAGTGGTACCTTTGAAGAGATGTTTCCATTCTTTCAGAGCTAAAATGATCAGCAACAGCTTTCTGTCCCCAATCTCATAATTGCACTCCTCAATTTCTTGGAAAAGTAGCCACAAGGATGCATAGCGCTCTCAGAGGTAGGACGTTGAGACAGAAGGGCACCAACACCAGTCTCAGAAGCACCAACGTCAAGGATAAAAGGTAACGTGGGATCAGGATGTGCCAACACAGGAGCAGAAACAAAGGCAGCCTTGAGACTCTCAAAGCCCTTAATGGACTCTGGAGACCAGCTCTGTGGGTTCCCGTCCTTTCTGGTCATAACAGTCAGGAGCTTGACCAGAGACGAGAAGTTACGAATAAACTTCCCATAATAGTTGGCAAAGCCCAGGAAACACTGCAGAGGGCATAAACCCACGGGTCAGGGCCACTGTAGGACTGTCGAAAGTTTCTCTGGGTCCATCGAAAAACCAGCAGTGGAAATGACATGGGACTCACACTTCTCCAGTTTACAATAGAGATTGTTCTCTCTTAGTTTCTGAAGCACACGACAGACATCTGTGTGGTGGCTCTCCAGGGACTTGGAAATTATGAGGATGTCATCGAGATAAACCACCACACATAACTGCAACATATCTTGGAAGACATTGTCAATAAATTCCTGGAAAACTGCCGGGGCATTACAAAGGCCAAAAGGCATTACGAGGTACTCATAATGGCCTGCTCTGGTATTAATTGTAGTTTTCCACTCGTCGCCCTCCTTAATCCTCACAAGATTGTATGCCCCTCTCAAATCAAGCTTCGTAAAAACCGTTGCTCCCTTGAGGCGGTCAAATAACTCCTTAATCAACGGAATCGGATAGGCATTCTTAATCGTGAAACGATTGAGACCCCTATAATCAATACAAGGTCTCAGTTCTCCACTGTTCTTCTTCACAAAGAAGAAACCAGCACCAGCAGGAGTCGAGGATTTGCGGATGAAACCTTGAGAAAGTGCGTCTGCAACATACTCCTCCATGGCCTTATCCGCCAAGACCGACAAAGGGTAAACCCGGCCACGAGGGGGTATGGCACCAGGTTGAAGGTCAATTGCGCAATCATACGGCCGGTGTGGAGGCAAAGTACCGGCTTGACCTTTGTCAAAGACATCGCTAAAATCGCGGTACTCCTCCGGCAGGGAGGAGAGTGAAGAGGTGCACAGGACCTTGGCTACGTTCTGGAAGCATGTCTTACTGCATTGTGGTGACCAGGAGAGAACCTTAGCATGGAGTCAAACAAAAGAGGGGTTGTGCCTCTGTAACCAAGGATAACCAATAACCAGCGGAAACTTAGGTGAGGAAATTTACTTGGAATTGGATTATCTCATGGTGACGGGCCCCTACGACTTTGGACAACGGAACCGTCTCATGAGTCACATGGGCAGGCTGTAGAGGTCTCGCGTCTAGAGCCTCAATAGCAAGTGGAGTGTCACGCAGCTGCAGTGGAATCGAGTGCTTTGATACAAAGGCAGAATCAATGAACGGGCCTGCAGCCCCAGAGTCGATTAGAGCCTGTATCTCAACGGACGACACAGCCCAAGAAAGGGTAACCGAAACCAGGGGCTTATCCTTCTGGATAACTGGGGATGAAACAATGCCACCTAAGGTCTGTCCGTGACAGGACCTCAAGGTTCAGTCGTTCCCTGGATGGGTAGGACAAGACTTCAAAAAGTGACCTGCCTGGCCACAATAAAGGCACAATCTCTGCCAGGGTTCTATCATCTGCAGAGAGATGCATGAAGCCCAAGTACATGGGTTCATCTTCTCAGACCGACTCGGTACCAGGAGGCATGGGAGGTGAGGGAGGCACAGGTGGGACTGCAAAGCTTGGAGACAAACGTACAGAAGGCTTCTGCAAGCGCTCCCTAAAAGAGAGTCTTTCTCTGAGTATGGAGTCAATGAGGATGGCAAACGTGATCAACTTCTCCAGCTCAGTAAGTATATCTCGGCTGCTATCTCATCCTTGATGGTATCTGAGAGACCATGAGAAAAAGAAGCCACGAGGGCCTCATTGTTCCAAGCAACCTCTGCTGCCAGAGTACGGAATTCAATGGCATAATCGGCAACAGTTCTCGTACTCTGTTTGATGGACATGAGGCACTTAGCAGCAGAAGAGGAACGTGCGGGAACGTCAAATACCCCTTTAAAAGAAGCCACAAACTCAGGGTAACTCAAGACAACAGGCTTTTGCGCCTCCCATAGAGGGTTTGCCCAGGCCAAGGCTCTCTCAGAAAGCAAAGAAATCACGAAACCTACTTTGCTTCTGTCCGTAGGAAACGCCTGGGGCAGCATCTTAAAGTATGTCTCATCCTGGTTGAGAAACCCTCTGCATTGGACTGTATCGCCCCCAAATCGCTGGGGAAGTGGGGCGGAACCAGACATACCTCTTATAGAGGTAATACTCGAGGCGGGTGCCTGCACAGAGACTGGAGCAGCAGCAGGGACGGCCTGCAACACAGGTTGTACTGGGGCGGCCATAGTGGAAGATTCCAGGTGAGCCGTGGGACTCAGGAGCGTTTGTAACGCCATGGCGAACTGATCCATGCAGTGATCCAGTTCATCCAATCTGGAAAAAATATTACCAACAAGTGAATTGACTGCATCTTCTAAATTCATGGCCTTCGCCTACTGTCAGAAACCATGCAATCAGGGCAAGACAGAAGTACAGTTAAACCACACTTGTTTACTAATAAAAGTAAAAAGAACAAACGTAATCAAAACATAGCCAAAGTTCAGTAACCGGAACTGATAGTCAGCCAAGCCAGAAGTCATGGATCAACGTAGTGAAACAGCAAGCAGGATCTGGAGCCAGAAGGGATGTCAGCAAAGCAAATCTTTAAACAGGAATGCAGGAGATCGTCTCTAGAGATGTGACCAAGGCGAAGGCAGAGATCCTCTGGACTGGACGGCTTACGTAGGCAGGACTGACGAGCAGGATATCATCAACAGCTGAGTAACTGTGTAGACATGGGAGCTGGCAATTAGCCGACAGCTGAGCGGCCAGCTCAGAGAAGGAAGGGCTGAGCCCAGCCCTGACAGAAACATTTCTTTGGTTCTATCCCCACATCTTGTCTGTGTACGATGCTTGGGGTAAGAAGGGCTGGTATTAGCACTTGGCCTGCTGGAATGATTTGGAGGGCAGGAGGCACTGTTATTGGCAGAAGTATCTAATCGGGGTGCCAAGCAGTTCTGTCACATTGCTAAAACGTTTGCTACAACTGCATGTGTTGCACAAGGTTGCAGGGCGGTTATAGCCCCACTCAATTGAATAGGTCAGTTTCAGGTGGCACTGCTGCTGAACATGGCAGGGCCCTGGTTTCATTCTTGGCATGGCCCCATGTGTACCCCCTCATCTGCTGCCTTTGCAGCTTAGTGGGGAGCAGCAAAACCCGTATGTGTGCCAACAGGCAGAATGAAAATGAAAAATTTGCTCAAAACATTATAGTTTGATTGAGGACTGAATACTATTTATTGAACATTTCTAACTTAAGCTTTCATTTGGCACACAGTTACATTGGTGGTTTAGTTCCCCTTTTAAAGTAATCATTTTATTTCCCCTACAGGTTTAAGTACAGGTCACTTTACTGCCCCCCATATACAGCACTTGCCTTTCCTTCCATCTCCCACTGTTACGTTCAGCTGCTGAGAGAGAGCACAGATGTGTAAGCTCCAACTTATCTGAGCTTACACAGGACTGAGGACTCACTCCCAACCCCTATGTGGGAGTGCTGGGCCAATTACAATGCACCAGAGCTGTCACATGGGGGAGTGGGTCACATGCTTATCCATACTTGTAGGTTTTTTCGGCTCATGCAGCTGGAGAGTGAAGGGAAGGTGAGTACTTACTGCTGGGGGGTGTCACTGCTGAGGACATATCAGGAAAATCCAACCCTGTCACTGCTGAGGACATCTCAGGAGAATCCAACCCTGTCAGGACATCTCAGGAGAATTATATCTGCCATTAATTCTGAGGTCTGCACTCACCTTCTGGATGCCCCCTGGGATGTTATAGTAGATCTCAATGGTTCCACATCCAGGATATCCCGGTAAGGAGTTTCTGTGTCTTGTCTCACTCATAGTTCCATCAGGCTGGTTTCCTCTGACTGTCCCATAGGAGACTCCACATATTGGACACACAGGTTTATGGGCCATGGCTTGCTTAAGACAGTCCTTACAGTATGCATGCTTACACTTCTCTAATATCACCTTATCTTCTATCTCAGACAGACAGATAGGACATGTGTCTGGCTCATCTTCTTTCTGTGCAGCAGCTGAGGAACTGCTGGTGTCCAACGGATCACCTGAGGTAGTTCTTGTCTGACCTCTTCCTGGATTCTGGCTGCCATTGAGTTTCTCAACAGCAAAAGCGACATGGACTGGATGGCCAATGAGGAGCACAGTGCCTTTGGAATATTCCATCACAATGTCTATTCCTGACATCATCAGCTGTTTCTGTAGTATACCAACTCTTTCCTCCTTGAATTTTGGCTCCACACGGATTTCTTTTCTTTCAATATTAAAGAAAGTTTTCTGCAGAAGAGTGATGAAGCTGTGAGAAGCGTGGGGTGAAAGATCAGGGGAGGCATTCATAGTTCTGAAGGTGACAAGTGAGCTGCCAGTTTTCCTACGTTCTTCCATCTTCACATTGTACTTCTTCTCAATGTCAGAGATCTGCCTGTGCTTTAATTTCTTCAAAATATCCATGTGTCTGGTATCTACTGGGATCTCCGTCTTCATGTCATCACTTAGGGAAATTCTGATAGACAACTGCTGCATCTTCAGTCTCTCTTCATTTTGGGACAATGGCCGGATCCTGGCAAGATCTTTACTTCCAATATCCTGAACTTTCACAGGCATGGTGAATTCTATGATATGATCCCTTCTTCCCAGAACTCTTCTCTGATCTGTGTGAAGGAAAAATAATCCGTGAAGAACATAACCAGTTAAAAGTCCCCCAATGACAGAAGATGAGCAGGCTGTTCTACCATCCCATTATTATACACTTCTCCACTGACCCCCCCAATGTATCATCATAGTTCTCCACTGACCCCCCCAATGTATCATCATAGTTCTCCACTGATCCTCAATGTATCATCATAGTTCTCCACTGACCCCCAATGTATCATCACAGTTCTCCACTGACCCCCCCAATGTATCATCATAGTTCTCCACTGACCCCCAATGTATCATCACAGTTCTCCACTGACCCCCCAATGTATCATCATAGTTCTCCACTGATCCTCAATGTATCATCACAGTTC
The DNA here is from genome assembly GCA_037952835.1 of Lithobates septentrionalis. Classification (NCBI taxonomy): domain Eukaryota; kingdom Metazoa; phylum Chordata; class Amphibia; order Anura; family Ranidae; genus Lithobates; species Lithobates septentrionalis. Next base: position 387,625 of record JBBDGP010003186.1, on the reverse strand, counting down.
TCCACTGACCCCCCCAATGTATCATCATAGTTCTCCACTGACCCCCAATGTATCATCACAGTTCTCCACTGACCCCCCAATGTATCATCATAGTTCTCCACTGATCCTCAATGTATCATCACAGTTCTCCACTGACCCCCCAATGTATCATCATAGTTCTCCACTGACCCCCCAATGTATCATCATAGTTCTCCACTGACCCCCAATGTATCATCACAGTTCTCCACTGACCCCCCAATGTATCATCATAGTTCTCCACTGACCCCCCCAATGTATCATCATAGTTCTCCACTGATCCTCAATGTATCATCATAGTTCTCCACTGACCCCCCCAATGTATCATCATAGTTCTCCACTGACCCCCAATGTATCATCATAATTCTCCACTGACCCCCAATATATCATCATAATTCTCCACTGACCCCCAATATATCATCAGAGTTCTCCATTGACCCCCAATATATGATTATAGTTTTCCACTGACCCCCAATGTATCATCATAGTTCTCCACTGACCCCCAAAGTATCATCATAGTTCTCCACTGACCCCCAAAGTATCATCATAGTTCTCCACTGACCCCCAATATATCATCATAGTTTTCCACTGACCCCAATGTATCATTATAGTTCTCCACTGACCCCCAAAGTATCATCATAGTTCTCCACTGACCCCCAAAGTATCATCATAGTTCTCTGCTGACCCCCAATATATCATCATAGTTCTCCACTGATCCCCAATATATCATCATAGTTCTCCACTGACCCCCAAAGTATCATCATAGTTCTCCACTGACCCCCAAAGTATCATCATAGTTCTCCGCTGACCCCCAATATATCATCATAGTTCTCCACTGACCCCCCAATTTATCATCATAGTTCTCTACTGACCCCCAATGTATCATCATAGTTCTCCACTGACCCCCAATATATCATCACAGTTCTCCACCGACCCCAATATATCCTCATAGTTCTCCACTGACCCCCAATATATCATCATAGTTCTCCACTGAACCCTCAATGTATCATCATAGTTCTCCACTTGTAGATTCCCCCTAACTGTTCCCAGCTGGGGTTCAGTGAAACCTTAACCTCGGAACTGAACTATGAACCAGTCCTGGCGCTCAGTGCAGGCCCCTACGTCGGCCACACATATGCACAATGGTGGGTTCTAGACCCTCATTACTCCACCCCCATATCCACATCCATGACAACTCCCCACATGCCTGGAACACACTCCAGGGAGAGAGGATTCTACAAGTTTGGGAAAGCCAGTGAAGGTCAGCCGAGAGTTCCATCTCCCATAGCAATGAGTGAGATTGTGTTCTGAGAGACCAAAGCTTTGATGGAGGTGTGGCCCAGCGATCCCAGGTACATCTGTCTTTCTGCCTTCCAATAGGGAAGCTCCTTTATAAAAAACCAGCCAGGACCTTGTTGGAGTGTGAACAATGAGGGCATGGTGGCATGGTGTGGAAGCCTGCCCTGTGCTGTGGGGTGCCACTGGAGAGAACGTTGTTGGGTCTAAGTCTATATCCAGAAGCCCAGTTCCTTGGGTGCAAGTGTTTGCTGTTGCCCATGGCAACCGTGAGTTCTGGTTGTGCCTGCAGAGGGTGCTGAAGAGCATGTGAGGTCTGCTGCTTTTTTTTTTATGGCTGCTGGTTGCACCGGTAAAAGGACAGATCAGTGTCAGTGGTAGGAAATGATAAAGATCCGAGGCACTGGAACATGTGGTGGGTGAGATGAAGTTAGTGAGTTTCCTGGTGGGGCAGCCCATACATTACAGAGGCTGACAATAACTGTTTGCTGTAAAGTAGGACTGACCCCAGTTGTGAGGCCAGCAACTATGATGGGAGGGACGTGCCCCTGTACAACGTGCTGTACATCACTGGGGAGGAAAGAGTTAAAGCTGAAGGTGCAAGCATGTTTATTACTGATGATGAAAACCTGGCTGTGAAGTTTATTGCTGCTGGGAATGCAACAAAATCTTGTAGACAAAAGACTGAGTTAAGGGAAAATTCATCTTTTGGGGGGAAAAAAAAGTGCATTTATTATTTTTTCCCTGAGGAGCCTGGAAAGCATTGCACCCATGATCAGTGTATAGGGGGTGCAATGTCAGGCTCCTGCAGACAAACCCTGCAGCTTTCAGTCCATACCTCCATACAGGCTGACTGTATACAAGCTGCAGGGCTTGTGAATGCATAGTTGCCAACATTGTAAAAAGTTATCTATCAAGGACATTGTTTCTTCTAAATTGCTGGGGAGCACATTGCAGGGGCTTCTATCCTTAAAGCTTCTTTCTCTAAGTGATTCTTTCTACAAGTGATATGCACTTCAATCTCTGCACTTCAGCGATTGCACGAAGCAAACAAATATAGCAACCTGCACTGGAAAGCAGCTAACAGACTGCAGGTGACCCGTCTCTCTATTAAGCCCTCCTTCCGCTCTGTAACATGCACTCTCTACCACAGCTTCTGACACTCCTCTCCTCTCTCCTCAAACTCTCTTACCTTCACCCCCCCTCTCCACCCGCCTGCTTATACATATCACCCTGCCTTCTGTCCTCTCCCTACTACTGCTCCTACCAACTCTTGCTCATTCTACATCCATACACTGATAAAACCTCCAGTACTCTGAGACATGTACCTTCACATAAATCACATTCCCACATTACCTCCCTCACCCTCCTGCTTCTCCTAATCTTGGGTGACATATCCCCAAGCCCAACGCTCCCATCCCCCTACACCCTCTGGCAGGAGCCGCAACCCACAGAGCTTGGTCTCTATTCCTCTTTCCAAAACCACCAGCCCCTTTCCTGTGCCCTGTGGAATGCACGTTCTGTCTGCAACAAACTCACCGCCCTCCACGACCTCTTTATCACAAATTCCTTTAACCTACTTGCCATTACTGAAACCTGGCTTCATGAATCAGATACTACTTCTCCTGCTTCCCTCTCCCATGGGGGCCTTCTCTGGACTCACTCCCCCAGACCAAGTGGACGGAAGGGAGGTGGAGTGGGAATCCTTCTAGCCCCATGCAGCACCTATCAGGTACTTCACCCACCTCCCTCTCTGACACTCTCCTCTTTTGAGGCACACTGCATTTGTCTATTCTCTCCCATTTCTCTAAGAATTGCTGTCATCTACCGGCCCCCTGGACCAGTATCAGCCTTCCTTGATGACTTCTCTGCCTGGCTACCCTACTTTCTCTCTTCTGAAATCCCCACAATTATTCTCGGTGACTTCAACATCCCTGTTAACACTTACACTACTATTACTTCTGTACTCTTCGCTGGTTCTCATCCTACCTATCCCACCGCTCATTCAGTGTCACTTATAACTCTACTTCCTCCTCTCCTCTTCCTTTCTCCGTTGGGATCCCCCAAGGTTCTGTCCTTGGACCTCTCCTTTTCTCAATCTACACCACCTCCTTGGGTCAGTTGATTGCCTCCCACGGCTTTAAATATCATCTCTACGCTGATGACACCCAAATCTATGTCTCCACCCCCCAGCTCTCTCCATCTGTCTCCTCACGTATCACCAACTTACCAGCAGACATATCAGCCTGGATGTCACATCACTTCCTCAAACTCAACCTATCCAAAACCGAGCTCATGATATTTCCTCCCTCAGGTGCCACTTCCCCTGATTTCTCTGTCAATATCAACGGCTCAACTATCAACCCATCTCCCCATGCCAAGGTCCTAGGTGTAATCCTGGACTCTGAACTAACCTTTCGGCCCCACATCCTATCACTATCCAAAATTTGCCACCTCAACCTCCGCAACATCCCCGAGATACGCCCCTTCCTAACCAATGACACCACAAAGCTTCTAATCCACTCCCTGGTCATCTCCCGCCTCGACTCCTGCAACTCCCTCCTCATTGGCTTACCTCTAAATAGGCTCCTCCCCAATTCAGTCCATCATGAATGCTGCTGCCAGGCTCATCCACCACACAAACCGCTCAGCGTCTGCTACACCCCTCTGCCAATCCCTCCATTGGCTGCCACTCAGTCCCCGAATTAAATTCAAGATACTAACTCTAACTTACAAAGCCATCCACAGCCTGGCCCCCAGCTACATCTCTAACCTAGTCTCAAAATACCAACCTAATCGTTCTCTTCGCTCCTCCCAAGACCTCCTGCTCTCAAACTCCCTCGTCACCTCATCCCATGCTCGCCTTCAGGACTTCTCCAGAGCCTCCCCCATCCTCTGGAATGCTCTACCCCAATCCGTCCGATTTTCTCCTACTTTATCCACTTTCAGACAATCCCTGAAAACCCATCTCTTCAGAGAAGCCTATCTGGCCCCCACCTAACAACTGTACATTTATCTTCTCAATCAGCACATCACCCACAGTTATTACCTCTTGTATCTCTTGACCTTCCCTCTTAGATTGTAAGCTCTGAGGAGCAGGGCCGTCTGATTCCTACTGTATTAAAGTGTATTGTATTTGTACTGTCTACCCTCAAGATGTAAAGCGCTACGTAAACTGTTGGCGCTATATAAATCCTGTATAATAATAATAATACATTTGTTTTCCATTATTGGGATCTACCTTTGTCATCATTTTTGATTTTCATATTGTTTCATACAAATGAAGTTCTTGTTTAGTGCAGCCTCATTTAGTAATCTACAGTGTCTTGAAAAAGTATTCATACCCCTTGAAATTTTCCACATTTTCTTATGTTACAACCAAAAACATAAATGTATTTTATTGGGATTTTATGTGATAGACCAACACAAAGTGTCACATAATTGTGAAGTGAAAGGAAAATGATAAATGATACAAATAAATATGTGAAAAGTGGGGGGGGGGGGGGGGGCATTTGTATTCAGCCCCCTTTACTCTGATACCCCTAACTAAAATCTAGTGGAACCAATTGCCTTCAGAAGTCACCTAATTAGTAAATAGAGTCCACCTGTGTGTCATTTTATCTCAGTATAAATACAGCTGTTCTGTGAAGCCCTCAGAGGTTTGTTAGAGAACCTTAGTGAACAAACAGCATCATGAAGGCCAAGGAACACACGAGACAGGTCAGGGATAAAGTTGTGGAGAAGTATAAAGCAGGGTTAGGTTATAAAAAAATCTCCCAAGCTTTGAACATCTCACAGAGCTCTGTTCAATCCATCATCGGAAAATGGAAAGAGTATGGCACAACTGCAAACCTACCAAGACATGGCCGTCCACCTAAACTGACCGGCCGGGCAAGGAGAGCATTCATCAGAGAAGAGCCAAGAGGTCCATGGTAACTCTGGAGGAGCTGCAGAGATCCACAGCTCAGGTGGGAGAATCTGTCCACAGGACAACTATTAGTCGTGTTCTCCACAAATCTGCCCTTTATGGAAGAGTGACAAGAAGAAAGACATTGGAGAAAGAAAGTCATAAGAAGTCCTGTTTGTAGTTTGTGAGAAGCCATGTGGAGGACACAGCAAACATGTGGAAGAAGGTGATCTGGTCAGAGGAGACCAAAATTCAACTTTATGGCCTAAAAGTAAAACGCTATGTGTGGGGAAAACTAACACTGCACATCACCCTGAACACACCATCCCCACCGTGAAACATGGTGGTGGCAGCATCATGTGGTGGGGATGGTTTTCTTCAGCAGGGACAGGGAAGCTGGTCAGAGTTGATGGGAAGATGGATGGAGACAAATACAGGACAATCTTAGAAGAAAACCTGTTAGAGTCTACAAAAGACTTGAGACCGGGGCGGAGGTTCACCTTCCAGCAGGACAACGACCCGAAACATCCAGCCAGAGCTACAATGGAATGGTTTAGATCAGGGGTCCTCAAACTACGGCCCGCGGGCCGAATCCGGCCCTCCAGCGTTTTTGATCCGGCCCGCGGACTGCCCCTTTAAAATTTCAGCACTGCCTCTGCCCTCTGCTCCCTCCATCACACAGGACGGGAAACATGATAGGCCGGGCAAAGGACCTTCTGTGCTAAGAAGCAGGTGATTGGTTACTAGGCATCAGAGCGGTCCCAGGAACCAATCACCTGCCCCTCACTTCCAAAGTCCCGCCCTCCGTCCGGACCTACCATGCTTCGTGTCCTGCGTGATACAGGTAAGTGTAAGGGCGGCGGGGGGAGTCTGTGCTATATGGTGGGGATCTGTGCTATATGGTGGGGGACTCTGTGCTATATGGTGGGGGACTCTGTGCTATATGGTGGGGGACTCTGTGCTATATGGTGGGGGACTCTGTGCTATATGGTGGGGGACTCTGTGCTATATGGTGGGGGACTCTGTGCTATATGGTGGGGGACTCTGTGCTATATGGTGGGGGATCTCTGTGCTATATGGTGGGGATCTGTGATGTGGGGGACTCTGTGCTATAATGTGGGGGACTCTGTGCTATATGGTGGGGATCTGTGATGTGGGGGACTCTGTGCTATATGGTGGGGGACTCTGTGCTATATGGTGGGGGACTCTGTGCTATGGTGGGGATCTGTGATGTGGGGGACTCTGTGCTATGGTGGGGATCTGTGATGTGGGGGACTCTGTGCTATGGTGGGGATCTGTGATGTGGGGGACTCTGTGCTATGGTGGGGATCTGTGATGTGGGGGACTCTGTGCTATGTGGGGGACTCTGTGCTATGGTGGGGGACTCTGTGCTATGGTGGGGATCTGTGATGTGGGGGACTCTGTGCTATGGTGGGGGACTCTGTGCTATGGTGGGGGACTGATGTGGGGGACTCTGTGCTATGGTGGGGATCTGTGATGTGGGGGACTCTGTGCTATGGTGGGGATCTGTGATGTGGGGGACTCTGTGCTATATGGTGGGGGACTCTGTGCTATATGGTGGGGGACTCTGTGCTATATGGTGGGGGACTCTGTGCTATATGGTGGGGGACTCTGTGCTATGGTGGGGGACTGATGTGGGGGACTGATGTGGGGGACTCTGTGCTATGGTGGGGGACTGATGTGGGGGACTCTGTGCTATGGTGGGGATCTGTGATGTGGGGGACTCTGCTATGGTGGGGGACTCTGTGCTATGGTGGGGGACTGATGTGGGGGACTCTGTGCTATGGTGGGGATCTGTGATGTGGGGGACTCTGTGCTATGGTGGGGGACTCTGTGCTATGGTGGGGATCTGTGATGTGGGAGACTCTGTGCTATGGTGGGGATCTGTGATGTGGGGATCTGTGATGTGGGGGACTCTGTGCTATGGTGGGGGACTCTGTGCTATGGTGGGGATCTGTGATGTGGGGGACTCTGTGCTATGGTGGGGATCTGTGCTATATGGTGGGGATCTGTGCTATATGGTGGGGGACTCTGTGCTATGGTGGGGGACTCTGTGCTATGGTGGGGGACTCTGTGCTATATGGTGGGGATCTGTGCTATATGGTGGGGGACTCTGTGCTATGGTGGGGGACTGATGTGGGGGACTGATGTGGGGGACTCTGTGCTATGGTGGGGGACTGATGTGGGGGACTCTGTGCTATGGTGGGGATCTGTGATGTGGGGGACTCTGTGCTATGGTGGGGATCTGTGATGTGGGGGACTCTGTGCTATGGTGGGGGACTGATGTGGGGGGACTCTGTGATGTGGGGGACTCTGTGCTATGGTGGGGATCTGTGATGTGGGGGACTCTGTGCTATGGTGGGGGACTGATATGGGGGGGGATCTGTGATGGGGGAAGTATGTGATTGGGAGTGGTTCTGTAATGAGGGGAGTCTGTGAAATACTGATAAGTTTATATTGATTACAATTGTTTTTTATTTTGTTTTGCACTACAAATAAGATGTGTGCATAGGAATTAGTTCATATTTTTTTTAAACTATAGTGCGGCCCCCCAACAGTCTGAGGGACCGTGAACCGGCCCCCTGTCTAAAAAGTTTGAGGACCCCTGGTTTAGATCAAAGCCTATTCATGTGTTAGAATGGCCCAGTCACAGTCCAGACCTAAATCCCATTGAGAATCTGTGGCAAGACTTGAAAATTGCTGTTCACAGACGCTCTCCATCCAATCTGACAGAGCTTGAGATATTTTACAAAGAAGAATGGGCAGAAATGTCCTCTCTAGATGTGCAAAGCTGGTAGAGACACCCCCAAAAAGACTTGTAGAGAAAGGGGGTTCTACAAAGTATTGACTCCGGGGGGCGCCATACAAATGCCCCCCCCCCACACTTTTCACATATTTATTTGTATCATTTATCATTTTCCTTCCACTTCACAATTATGTGACACTTTGTGTTGGTCTATCACATAAAATCCCAATAAAATACATTTTATGTTTTTGGTTGTAACATGACAAAATGTGGGAAATTTCAAGGGGTATGAATACTTTTTCAAGGCACTGTATGTTCACTCACTAAGGACTTTTTTTTTTAAATTTTATTATTATTTATTATGTTTAGTTTGCTCTAGTATATAATAATTTATATTTGTGTGAGAGCGCAGCTCTATTTACCACCAGATAATGGGACTTACCATCCTGATTCTGGAAGATGGTGCAGTATGTCTGTCCATCCACCCTGGTCACATCGCACTCTCCTCCGCCAGACTTCGATTTGGATCCAAAATATTTCTTTAGCTTTACCGATAAATCTCTCTCTGTAGGTGAAGTTCTCACCAGGATGGGGTGTCCCCTGTCCATCAATTTCTCCCCTCTAACCTGAGCAAGATGTCCCTCCTCCCCAATATCATATCCTGGAGTCCTCAATGTAACCGTCTGTCCAGCCCTCTGCCCCCCCACCATCTGTCCATCCCTCTGCCCCCCCACCGTCTGTCCATCCCTCTGCCCCCCCACCATCTGTCCAGCCCTCTGCCCCCCCACCGTCTGTCCAGCCCTCTGCCCCCCCACCATCTGTCCAGCCCTCTGCCCCCCCACCGTCTGTCCAGCCCTCTGCCCCCCCACCTTCTGTCCAGCCCTCTGCCCCCCCACCGTCTGTCCAGCCCTCTGCCCCCCCACCGTCTGTCCAGCCCTCTGCCCCCCCACCGTCTGTCCAGCCCTCTGCCCCCCCGTCTGTCCATCCCTCTGCCCCCCCACCGTCTGTCCATCCCTCTGCCCCCCCACCTTCTGTCCAGCCCTCTGCCCCTCCACCGTCTGTCCATCCCTCTGCCCCCCCACCTTCTGTCCATCCCTCTGCCTCCCCACCGTCTGTCCAGTCCTCTGCCCCCCCACTATCTGTCCAACCCTCTGTCCCCCCACCACCTGTCCAGTCCTCTGCCCCCCCACTGTCTGTCCAGTCCTCTGACCCCCCATCGTCTGTCCGTCCCTCTGCCCCCCCACCGTCTGTCCATCCCTCTGCCCCCCCACCTTCTGTCCATCCCTCTGCCTCCCCACCGTCTGTCCAGTCCTCTGCCCCCCCACTATCTGTCCAACCCTCTGTCCCCCCACCACCTGTCCAGTCCTCTGCACCCTCACTGTCTGTTTAGTCCTCTGCCCGCCCACTGTCTGTCCAGTCCTCTGCCCCCCTACTGTCTGTCTATCCCTCTGCGCCCCCACCATCTGTCCATCCCTCTGCCCCCCCACCGTCTGTCCATCCCTCTGCCCCCCCACCGTCTGTCCATCCCTCTGCCCCCCCACCGTCTGTCCATCCCTCTGCCCCCCCACCGTCTGTCCATCCCTCTGCCCCCCCACCGTCTGTCCATCCCTCTGCCCCCCCACCGTCTGTCCATCCCTAGAACCCTTCACTGTCTGTCCATCACTCTGCCTCCCTGCTGTCTGTCCATCCCTATGACCACCCACTGACTGTCCATCTCTCTCCACAAATGAAGGTGCAGGCATGACCCCAATTTGGAGGTGTCTCACACCTCTCTTACTAGACATTAGATCTAACCCCCCCCCCCCCCCCAACGCACAGACTATTTCTAAAACTGTTTCCTCTGCTACACAAAATATATGTCGTTGTTCCCCCTGCCAGGCTGCCCTCCTCTCTGTGCCAGGCTGCCTTCCTCTCTGTGCCAGGCTGTCCTCCCCTATATCCTCTCTGTGCCAGGCTGCCCTCCTCTCTATCCTCCCTGTGCCAGGCTGTCCTCTCTGTGCCAGGATGCCCTCCTCTCTGCCAGGCTGCCCTCCTCTCTATCCTCTCAGTGCCAGGCTGCCCTCCTCTCTATCCTCCCTGTGCCAGGCTGTCCTCTCTGTGCCAGGATGCCCTCCTCTCTGCCAGGCTGCCCTCCTCTCTGTCCTCTCTGTGCCAGGCTGCCCTCCTCTGTGCCAGGCTGTCCTCCTCTCTATCCTCTCTGTACCAGGCTCTTCTCTCTATCCTTTCTGTGCTATGCTGCCCTCCTCTCTGCCAGGCTGCTCTCCTCTCTATCCTCTCAGTGCCAGGTTGCCCTCCTTTCTATCCTCTCTGTACCAGGGTCTCCTCTCTGTGCCAGCCTGCCCTCCTGTCTATCCTCTCTGTGCCAGGCTGTCCTCCTCTCTATCCTCTATGCCAGGCTGCCCTCCTCTCTATCCTCTCTGTGCCAGGCTGCCCTCCTCTCTATCCTCTCTGTGCCAGGCTGCCCTCCTCTCTGTGCCAGGCTGTCCTCCTCTCTATCCTCTCTACACCAGGCTGCCCTCCTCTCTGTCGGTGTGACTTTACTTTCTATTTCCAGTAAAGGGAGGGGTTGGAGGAGGAGAACAGAAACAGAAAGTAAATTCCTCCTCTAAGTCCCGAGTCACCCGAACTTCCTCCACACCCGGATCACCCGAACTTCCTGCACACCCGGATCACCCGGCCTGAGCACGGTGAGTGACCCTGTTCCCCCATCACACCCTAAAATCTCCCTGATTATCACCCCCCAGGGTGTACCAAACCCTGAACCCTCCAGGGATCTCCGGGTGTCTCTCTGATACATTCTGTTACTTTGTATATAATACAGGAAATGTTGTGTTGTTGTTTTTGTTTCTAAAAGTTTAATAATATTTATATATAAACATCCCAGAGAAGAATTCCTATTATTATTATTATTATTAGGAGGGGGAGGGGGGGGGGGGGGATAGGGGGGGGCTCTGTAATAGGTCTGTATACATCAAAGTAAAACTAAAGGCAGAACTTTATTTTTAGTTTATGTTTCATTTTTTGGTGTGTGGGAATTCACAGGAGAGCATGCGTCTTCAGCACCGCACAGGAGAGCATGCGTCTTCCAGCACCGCACAGGAGAGCATGCGTCTTCAGCACCGCACAGGAGAGCATGCGTCTTCAGCACCGCACAGGAGAGCATGCGTCTTCAGCACCGCACAGGAGAGCATGCGTCTTCCGGCACCGCACAGGAGAGCATGCGTCTTCAGCACCGCACAGGAGAGCATGCGTCTTCCGGCACCGCACAGGAGAGCATGCGTCTTCCGGCACCGCACAGGAGAGCATGCGTCTTCCGGCACCGCACAGGAGAGCATGCGTCTTCCGGCACCGCACAGGAGAGCATGCGTCTTCCGGCACCGCACAGGAGAGCATGCGTCTTCCGGCACCGCACAGGAGAGCATGCGTCTTCAGCACCGCACAGGTGAGCATGCGTCTTCAGCACCGCACAGGAGAGCATGCGTCTTCCAGCACCGCACAGGAGAGCATGCGTCTTCCGGCACCGCACAGGTGAGCATGCGTCTTCCGGCACCGCACAGGAGAGCATGCGTCTTCCGGCACCGCACAGGTGAGCATGCGTCTTCCGGCACCGCACAGGAGAGCATGCGTCTTCCGGCACCGCACAGGAGAGCATGCGTCTTCCGGCACCGCACAGGTGAGCATGCGTCTTCCGGCACCGCACAGGTGAGCATGCGTCTTCCGGCACCGCACAGGAGAGCATGCGTCTTCCGGCACCGCACAGGTGAGCATGCGTCTTCCGGCACCGCACAGGTGAGCATGCGTCTTCCGCACCGCACAGGAGAGCATGCGTCTTCCGGCACCGCACAGGAGAGCATGCGTCTTCCGGCACCGCACAGGAGAGCATGCGTCTTCCGGCACCGCACAGGAGAGCATGCGTCTTCCGGCACCGCACAGGAGAGCATGCGTCTTCTGCACCGCACAGGAGAGCATGCGTCTTCCGGCACCGCACAGGAGAGCATGCGTCTTCCGGCACCGCACAGAAATGCGCCGGGCTCTGTGGACACATGCCAGTCCATTCACTTCGTATTATCCCCACACATATAGCAAGCGCGGTGCATTCACAGCCACTAGAACACATGATACTGCAGCACTGTGCGATTTGTTGCGTCATATTTAAAAATCATTCCTGTGGTACTTTTTGTGTTTTTTTTATTGGGCTGTTCTACATGTGCTCTGCAGGAACACGCAGAACATTTCATCTCAGACACACCCTGTCAGGTTTGTTTGTTTCTTATCTGTGAGCCCATCGGGGAGATGTCCCTTCACTTCCTGTCCCAGAGCCAAAGCAGGAAGTGAGGGAAATCCCTACAAAGTGAGGGAATCACCAGAACTAGTGTCCCCATTGGAAGATTTCCCCTCTATTCCTGTCCTGGTGACAACCAATTCTCTTTCACTCTCAGTGATAACAGTAAACGGGACAAATAGGGAGGAGAAATTTCCCTAACAGGGCAGAGATAGTACTAAAATGTATGCACAGTACTACTTCTCTTGTCCTGTATGTCGGGTGTAATTCTCGGTATCTGTTCTTATTCTGTATGTATGGAGATTTTTATTTGTAAAAACAAACAAGATACATAATAACAGACTAACTGACTTAAAATAACATAAATACAACAATTACTGACATGTTGTTTAGGTCAAAAACTTAGCAGTTAAAAAAGGGCATTAATAGGAAACAAATGTCACAATAAGACTCCTTTCCATAAATCTATACTTCTCCAACATTTCCTAATTTCCAAACCCTTAATCCATCGTAACTCGGATAACACTAAACCTGCAATTTTACTGGAGATAAACTGTTCATTATGCATGGCAACTTTAGTCCTTGCATGCCATTGATAGTACTTGACTACGGTAATGATGATATACATTGTCCCTCTATCTACACCGTGTATTGTTGGGGGAACACCATAAAGCCTGTCTGAGCAACTTAGGTTTTCCAACCTTTGGATCCCAACTCCAGCAGCTACTTCCTTCCAGACTTCATGGCTTCCCCAACAATCCACCAAGAAATGCTCCATGGACTCCTCCTGATTACAGCCCAAAGGGCAGATCCTTTCAGATGCGGCCAGACCTTTCATGTTCCCCCTCACATACATCTTCCCATGGAGAGACAGCCAGGCAATGTCATGAAACTTTGAGGGTAATCTGGGGCTATTCAACAACTTTAAGCTTTCCTCCATAACAGCTGTAGTGCAGTCTTTGAGTACAAGTGGAGAACAGAAAAAGGTCCTACAGATCCTCTGGTATAACAATTTCCTTGGACTTTTTTCAAGGTAGGATTTCTCAATCCCCCACCTCCTCATAGACTTCAGAGCTGAGTCCAGATATGGTGGGAGATAACCCTGAGTACATCTCTTCCTCTTGAGAGAACCGCCCCGCATCCAGGACTCTGCACGAGGCAATATCCAGGCCCTAACACTGTTTACCCACGGAGGGCCAACATCGGAGTCCAAACACCCAAAATTAACTTTAAGAAACAGAGAATCAAAAACACCTTAAGATTTATCATATTCAACCCACCCTCTTTGTTCAGCAGGTAAGTAACCCCTCTTTTTATTGGATTCAGTCTATTACCCCAGAAGAGCTGAAAAAACAGACTGAAGAGCCTTGCAGAGAAAGATTCTGGCAACGGAAAAACCATAGAGACATATAGAAAGATAGGAATTAAGTACGTCTTCAACATTTTGACCCTTTCTCTGTAGGTCAACTTGCAATTCTTCCATCGCTGAACCCTTGCATTACCAGCATCCAATTTCTCCTCCCAATTTAGCCTGGCATTATCTTCCCTTCCAAACTTAACCCCTAAGATCTTAAGACAACTTGAAGCTTTTGCAAACTGGGGCAGATCAAAATCTGGATCACCCTGCAGTGTCCAGAGAGCTTCACTCTTCTCAAAGTTGACAAGAGACCCAGAGGCCTCAGAGTAAGTTCCAATGGAAGCTGCTAGCAACTGGGCCTCATGGGAGGTGGACACCACTACAGTGACATCATCCGCATAAGCGAATACGGATAGGGCCGAGGCATGGGGCACAGGTACCCCCCGAAAATCACACTCCTGCATTGATCTCAAAAAAGGATCAATGGCAAAAACATATAAGAGGGGACTCAAGGGGCAACCCTGCCTCACCCCAGCCTCAACCCCAAAAGTACCGCCCTGCCACCCATTGATAAGTGGAAAACTCTCAGCTTTCCAGTATAAAGTTCTCAGCCAATCAACAAATAACCTTGGGATACCATACTTTAACAAAGTCGCCCACAGATACCCATGGTCAACCCTGTCAAAAGCTTTAGCTTGGTCTAAACTCACCATATACTTCCCATGCCTAAGAACCTTACACCTCTCAAAAGCTTCCTTCAGGGAAATGAGAGCACCATAAATATTCCGCCCTTTTACCGTGCCATACTGACAGTCTGTCAATAGTGCTGGAGAAAAACACTTCAACCTAGAAAATAATATTTTTGCCAGAATCTTCCGGTCTACATTTAAAAGGGCTATAGGCCTCCAATTCTTGATGTCATTAGGTTCTCTACCCTTGAACAGCAGAACTAAGGATGATACTCTCATGGATGGAGGCATCAGGCATTTCTCCAAACAACTTTTAAACACATCCACCAGAATCGGAGCCAGGAGCTCTTTAAATTTCTTATAAAATTCAGCTGTAATGCCATCAGGTCCTGGTGCCTTCTTTTGACGTAATTTATCAATAGCCTCCCTAACTTCCTCCACCGTTATGTCTGCTGTCAAAGGAGAAAAATCCAAATGATCAACAACAGGACCTGGAACCGCCTCCAAGAACTGTGCCATCTTCTTCTTATCCAAACCCTTCTCCCGAAATAAGTCAGCATAGTATGATCTTACCACTCCCAGAATACCCTCCTGAGACTCCTGCAAAATCCCCTGAGAATCCTTCAGGCCCGTCATTAACTTCCTAGTCACCTTGTCCCTACAATTTTCAAAGGGATCAGGTGTCCCTGGGGATCCATAATCCCGTTCAAATACCAGGGAGTTGTATCTGCTATATTGATATTGACTTAGCTCAGATTTTACTTGATCAATCTTCCTCCCTGCCTCCAACCCGCCAGAATAAAGCAACTCCAGCTCTTTCCTCAGCCTGAGATAATGGCTATATCTACTTTTCCCCATTTTAGCAGACAACTTCCTCAAGAGAGAAGAGATGTCCTTTTTAACATCCTCCCACCAATCCGCCGTACAGTCATAGAAGTCTAGTCTCTCAGCATGGTGTTGCAAGAGGTTCTGTACTTGTTGCTGGACAGATACATCTTCTAAGAGATTAGAGTTTAGCCTCCATAGCCCCCTGCCCATATCAGGATGCTTACAGGTTCCCAGACAAAAGTAAAGTGCCACATGATCTGAGTAAGGTACCAGCTTCTCACTCATATTGGTCACCAATTCTGTAGGACTTACCAGAGCCATATCTAGTCTGCTTTTGATATTACCGCGAAAGAAGGTGAAGCCTGGCTTCCTGCCATTTTGTGCAAAAATATCACTTAAACCGGTTTGCAAAATAATACGATTAAGAACTTTGGAGTCACTACCCACCACCCTACCATTAAAGTCTCCTACCATAACCACAGGGACTGATGTAAAAAGATATGATTTCACATCATTAAATAACCCAATTCTTCCTGCTATTGTTTGAGGCCCATATATGTTAATTAATCGGAGTCTCCTGCCGTGAATTGTTACCTCCAATATAAGACATCTTCCCATTGACACCTCAGTGAGTCTATGCACTGTCACATCCTTAGTATTGAAAAGGATGGCAACACCTGCATAAGACTCCACAGCCAAAGACCAAAATGAGGGTCCTGTGTGCCACTCCCTCTCTGCCTCCCGCATAAGTCCAACAGATGTTAGATGTGTCTCTTGTAAAAAAATAGACATCAGCATCCAGGTACCTGAGGTGTTCAAAAACGGCATGCCTTGTCCTCCTGTTTTTAATGCTGTTCACATTGCTGGAGACAATGTTTAGAGAAAAACCTGCCATCACAGCAAAGAGGAGAAAAAATAAGACCCCCATTATAAGTCAGAATCGGAGTCACTCTGCTGACTTCCAGTTTCCATATCAGATTCTGCGGATCCAGGATCAGGGGGCGGACGCCTTTTAGTGGGCGGGTCATCCTCTGAGCCAGTCGCATACTCCTTTCCCACCCTTTTTAATTCCTGCTCCAGTTCCTGGGCCTCCAGAGAATAGGAATCCACATCCGAATCTGATAAGTCTTCATACCTATTGGTGGAAAGTGCCGTACCCACTTCTGGTGCCCCTTTCACTTTTTTAGCTGACTTCTGCACTAATATCCAGTCACTTTCGGGTTTACGGGTAGACTTATCTTTTTTATTCCTCCTCTTCTGACCAGTGATCTTCACAGAGACAGGAACTGGAACAGAAGAGGAATGTGGGGCCGGCTGCTCCTCAGCCTGCTGAACACTGTCCGTCCGCCCGGGAGTAGTCTCCTGGACCTCCGGGACCACCTCCTCCCTAGTCAATACAGCCCCATTCATTAAAGCTTCCTCCTCTAGTTGTTCTGCTGCAGCCAACAATTCATTGTCTGCAGATTCCCCATCCTTATTATGGAAGGCCTCAGGGCAATCCCTATGGAAATGGCCAAGCCCACCACATAGATTGCACTTAACCTTCTCACAGGTAGAACTGATGTGGCCAACCTCCCCACAAAGATTACACTTCAGGATCGTACAAACATTCGCCACATGGCCAGATTTACCACATTTATAACATAACCTGGGCTGACCTGCATAGAAGCAAACTCCTCTCTCCCGCCCAATGAAAAAAGAGTTTGGTAGGTGATGGGTAACATTGTTACTTTGCCTCAACTTAACAAGAACCCTCCAACCACCCGTCCAGATCCCATCACTGTCTTTAGTTTTTGTCAACTCAGAAACCATTTCACAATGTCTTCTAAGCCAGATGACAACATCCTGGGGGGGCACAGTCCTGGGGGGGCACAGTCCTGGGGGGGCACAGACTCATTCCAGAACATGATGGTAACATTTGCTGTGTCAGGTTTGGAGATGGGAATAAAGATGAAATTCCTCCAACCCTCTTTGTCCCGCAAACCACTGAAACTGGCCCAGAACCTGTCTAAGTCAGACATGAGCTTAAAGCTGACATCATAACCTTGTCTGTCAGGGAGATTGATGACTGCCAGTATGTCTGCAGGAGCAAACCCCATCTGATGACACAGCAACTCCCTTACTACAAACCTCCGATCAGGGAGCTCCTCTCTGGAACCCCTATGCTTCAATCTCACCACATTCCTTCTCTTAAAGGCCTGACCAGTATAATTGTTACTGGTGGAAAAAGAAGGGGCCCCACGGCTCCAGGCATTCCGAGGAGGGACATGACCAGATGGACCAGCATTCCCTTGTGGAGCAGGTGGTGGATCCACCAAAGGGGGGAAATCCTGAGAGTTATTCTGAACTGACTCCTCCATCGCTACATTCTCAGAGCCCTCAGACTGCTGATGACCCCATTCAGATATACCAGCATTGATAACATCAGAATTATTCACCACATCAATATTAGTGACATCATCACTGCACCTCATATCATCATTACTAGTTACCGCAGTGTTACTCCCCCCATCAACACCAGTCACCCCAGCATGGCTCCCCACATGAACACCAGTCACCCCAGCATGGCTCCCCACATGAACACCAGTCCCCCCAGCATGGCTCCCCACATGAACACCAGTCCCCCCAGCATGGCTCCCACCATGAACACCAGTCCCCCCAGCATGGCTTCCACAAGGAGTACTAGTGGAAGCAGCACTGTTCTCACAATCCATGTGCTGGGAGTCCACCATGTCACTCCCCTGAGTCTCCTGTACTGTGAATGTCTGCTGGGTTATACTGATGTTCCCACCACCCTCCAGAGCTGGAAGTCCAGCAGGAGGATCTACTCCAACCTCACTGTCCTCCAGAGGCTGCACAGTCTTCCCTTCAGGAGACACATGTGGTGGCTGTGTGTGTTGGACAGAATCCCCAGAGTCTGACTCTGTAGAAGACTCAATCCTTCCACTCAATCCCGCCTCAAATCGATCACGATTGTGGTACACCTCCGCCACTGGTCCCAGTTCTTCCAGAACAGCATCAATGTCCTTTGACACGCCGGCCAGTTCAATGCCCAGGGAGTTCAGTTTGCTGTCATATAAAATCTCCTTCTTGGGGTTGGCAGCTTTAAGTCGATAAACACAGTCAATCTGCTTCTGGATCCTAGTCTTGGCTTTTCTCAGGGACTCCATTCTTTTTACCAGGAAAGGAATTTTGTCAGCCAGGTGCAGCGCAGGTTCAGACTTTAACACTTTCTGCTTCGCGGCTGCAGGACGCTTGAAATCCTGATCCACCTTCCCATTACCAGTGCTGGTCTGAGGGTCTCTGCTGGGTGTAGATGGTTTCACTGGGGCAGATTGTGGAAAATTATTACCACCCTCCTCTTTATTCTGCTGCAGCTTAGAGCGCGATGAACGTCTCTGGCCGCTGCCCACCATTACACACTGTTGTAAGTTCTCTTTAATGGTTTTCTGTTCTAAGGAGGTCCTGGTGTATTTGCGAGGAGTACTGGGAGAAACCGATGTCTCTGCTCCACTCTGAGCTCTATGAGCTGCACTCTGCTGCACTGTGCTGTGGTTGTAATGGCTGGCTGGATTGGATCACGCTTCCAGAACTTGGACTGTACTGGGTGGTATTAGTAAGTTGCTGGACTGAATGAGCCCCACTCTGAGGGGTTCTTTGAGTTGCACTTCCAGTGTTTGGACTGTGCTGAGCGATAACAACATGTCTCTGAACAGACTGAGCTGCACTGTGCTGGGCTTGCTGGTCCTGCAATGACTGGCTGGACTGAGAACTCTTTTGCTGAATAACATCACCAGACTTCCTCTTATCAGTATTATCGGTACTTTTCATACAAACATTTCCATGTCTACTTACAGTCTCTGCAGATTGCTTCCCATTCCCAGAGCTCCGTCCTCCGGCTTCACCACCAACCACAGCTTCACCTGACAGTCCTTGTGTAGGCCGGAAAGCCTGGGACTCTCCTGAGAGAGATCCCCGCCCAGGGGAGCCCAACCCTGGGCTTGTACCAGACATCAGAGGAGCTCAGCACCACACAGACTTCAGCTGCTCCACAAGCAGCCACACCCTCTGCACAGTACTACTTCTCTTATCCTGTATGTCGGGTGTAATTCTCGGTATCTGTTCTTATTCTGTATGTATGGAGATTTTTATTTGTAAAAAACAAACAAGATACATAATAACAAACTAACTGACTGAAAATAACAGAAATACAACAATTACTGACATGTTGTTTACGTCAAAAACTTAGCAGCTAAAGGGCATCAATAGTAATAAATGTGACAATAAGACTCCTTTCCATAAATCTATACTTCAACATTTCATTATAAGTCAGAATCGGAGTCACTCTGCTGACTACCAGTTTCCATATCAGATTCTGCGGATCCAGGATCAGGGGGCGGACGCCTTTTAGTAGGCGGGTCATCCTCTGAGCCAATCACATACTCCTTTTCCACCCTTTTTAATTCCTGCTCCAGTTCCTGGTCCTCCAGAGAATAGGAGTCAGCATCCGAATCTGATAACGCTTCATACCTATTGGTGGAAAGTGCCGTACCCACTTCTGGTGCCCCTTTCACTTTTTTAGATGACTTCTGCACTAATATCCAGTCACTTTCGGGTTTACGGGTAGACTTATCTTTTTTATTCCTCCTCTTCTGACCACTGATCTTCACAGAGACAGGAACTGGAACAGAAGAGGAATGTGGGACCGGCTGCTCCTCAGCCTGCTGAACACTGTCCGTCCGCCCGGGAGTAGTCTCCTGGACCTCCGGGACCACCTCCTCCCTAGTCAATACAGCCCCATTCATTATGGCTTCCTCCTCTAGTTGTTCTGCTGCATCCAATAATTCATTGTCTGCAGATTCCCCATCCTTATTATGGAAGGCCTCAGGGCAATCCCTATGGAAATGGCCAAGCCCACCACATAGATTGCACTTAACCTTCTCACAGGTAGAACTGATGTGGCCAACCTCCCCACAAAGATTACACTTCAGGATCGTACAAACATTCGCCACATGGCCGGATTTACCACATTTATAACATAACCTGGGCTGACCTGCATAGAAGCAAACTCCTCTCTCCCGCCCAATGAAAAAAGAGTTTGGTAGGTGATGGGTAACATTGTTACTTTGCCTCAACTTAACAAGAACCCTCCAACCACCCGTCCAGATCCCATCACTGTCTTTAGTTTTTGTCAACTCAGAAACCATTTCACAATGTCTTCTAAGCCAGATGACAACATCCTGGGGGGGCACAGTCCTGGGGGGGGCACAGTCCTGGGGGGGCACAGTCCTGGGGGGGCACAGACTCATTCCAGAACATGATGGTAACATTTGCTGTGTCAGGTTTGGAGATGGGAATAAAGATGAAATTCCTCCAACCCTCTTTGTCCCGCAAACCACTGAAACTGGCCCAGAACCTGTCTAAGTCAGACATGAGCTTAAAGCTGACATCATAACCTTGTCTGTCAGGGAGATTGATGACTGCCAGTATGTCTGCAGGAGCAAACCCCATCTGATGACACAGCAACTCCCTTACTACAAACCTCCGATCAGGGAGCTCCTCTCTGGAACCCCTATGCTTCAATCTCACCACATTCCTTCTCTTAAAGGCCTGACCAGTAGAACTGTTACTGGTGGAAAAAGAAGGGGCCCCACGGCTCCAGGCATTCCGAGGAGGGACATGACCAGATGGACCAGCATTCCCTTGTGGAGCAGGTGGTGGATCCACCAAAGGGGGGAAATCCTGAGAGTTATTCTGAACTGACTCCTCCATCGCTACATTCTCAGAGCCCTCAGACTGCTGATGACCCCATTCAGATATACCAGCATTGATAACATCAGAATCATTCACCACATCAATATTAGTGACATCATCACTGCACCTCATATCATCATTACTAGCAGCATCATTACTAATTACCCCAGTGTTACTCCCACCATGAACACCAGTCCCCCCAGCATGGCTCCCCCCATGAACACCAGTCCCCCCAGCATGGCTCCCCCCATGAACACCAGTCACCCCAGCATGGCTCCCCCCATGAACACCAGTCCCCCCAGCATGGCTCCCACCAGGAGTACTAGTGGCAGCAGCACTGTTCTCACAATCCATGTGCTGGGAGTCCACCATGTCACTCCCCTGAGTCTCCTGTACTGTAAATGTCTGCTGGGTTATACTGATGTTCCCACCACCCTCCAGAGCTGGAAGTTCAGCAGGAGGATCTGCTCCAACCTCACTGTCCTCCAGAGGTTGCACAGTCTTCCCTTCAGGAGACACATGTGGTGGCTGCGTGCGTTGGACCGAATCCCCAGAGTCTGACTCTGTAGAAGACTCAATCCTTCCACTCAATCCCGCCTCAAATCGATCACGATTGTAGTACACCTCCGCCACTGGTCCCAGTTCTTCCAGAACAGCATCAATGTCCTTTGACACACCGGCCAGTTCAATGCCCAGGGAGTTCAGTTTGCTGTCATATAAAAATTCCTTCTTGGGGTTGGCAGCTTTAAGTCTATAAACACATTCAATCTGCTTCTGGATCCTAGTCTTGGCTTTTCTCAGGG
Organism: Lithobates septentrionalis; assembly: GCA_037952835.1. NCBI lineage: Eukaryota > Metazoa > Chordata > Amphibia > Anura > Ranidae > Lithobates > Lithobates septentrionalis. The sequence continues at coordinate 365,927 of JBBDGP010003186.1, read as the reverse complement.
ACGCCATTCTTTTTACAAGGAAAGGAATCTTGTCAGCCAGGTGCAGCGCAGGTTCAGACTTTAACACTTTCTGCTTCGCGGCTGCAGGACGCTTGAAATCCTGATCCACCTTCCTATTACCAGTGCTGGTCTGAGGGTCTCTGCTGGGTGTAGATGGTTTCACTGGGGCGGATTGTGGAAAATTTTTACCACCCTCCTCTTTATTCTGCTGCAGCTTAGAGCGCGATGAACGTCCCTGGCTGCTGCCCACCATTACACACTGTTGTAAGTTCTCTTTAATGGTTTTCTGTTCTAAGGAAGTTCTGGTGTATTTGCGAGGAGTACTGGGAGAAACCGATGTCTCTGCTCCACTCTGCTGAGCTTGCTGTGGTTGTAATGGCTGACTGGATTGGATCACGCTTCCAGAACTTGGACTGTACTGAGTGGTATTAGTAAGTTGCTGGACTGAATGAGCCCCACTCTGAGGGGTTCTTTGAGTTGTACTTCCAGAGTTTGGACTGTGCTGAGCGATAATAACATGTCTCTGAACAGACTGAGCTGCACTGTGCTGGGCCTGCAATGGCTGGCTGGATTGGATCACGCTTCCAGAACTTGGACTGTACTGGGTGTCATGTTGCTGGACTGAATGAGCCCCACTCTGAGGGGTTCTTTGAGTTGGACTTCCAGTGATAACATGTCTCTGAGTAGACTGAGCTGCACTGTGCTGGGCTTGCAATGGCTGACTGGATTGGATCACGCTTCCAGAACTTGGACTGTACTGGGTGGTATTAGTAAGTTGCTGGACTGAATGAGCCCCCCTCTGAGGGGTTTGCATTGACTGTAATGATTGGCTGCATTGAGTTGCACTTCCAGAGTCTGGACTGTGCTGAGCGATAATAACATGTCTCTGAACAGACTGAGCTGCACTGTGCTGGGCCTGCAATGGCTGGCTGGATTGGATCACGCTTCCAGAACTTGGACTGTACTGGGTGTCATGTTGCTGGACTGAATGAGCCCCACTCTGAGGGGTTCTTTGAGTTGGACTTCCAGTGATAACATGTCTCTGAACAGACTGAGCTGCACTGTGCTGGGCTTGCTGGTCCTGCAATGGCTGGCTGGACTGAGAACTCTTTTGCTGAATAACATCACCAGACTTCCTCTTATCAGTATTATCGGTACTTTTCATACAAACACTTCCACGTCTACTTACAGTCTCTGCAGATTGCTTCCCATTCCCAGAGCTCCGTCCTCCGACTTCACCACCAACCACAGCTTCACCTGACAGTCCTTGTGTAGGCCGGAAAGCCTGGGACTCTCCTGAGAGAGATCCCCGCCCAGGGGAGCCCAACCCTGGGCTTGTACCAGACATCAGAGGAGCTCAGCACCACACAGACTTCAGCTGCTCCACAAGCAGCCACACCCTCTGCACAGTACTACTTCTCTTATCCTGTATGTCGGGTGTAATTCTCGGTATCTGTTCTTATTCTGTATGTATGGACTCTGCACAGTACTACTTCCCTTGTCCTGTATGTCGGGTGTAATTCTCGGTATCTGTTCTTATTCTGTATGTATGGACTCTGCACAGTACCACTTCTCTTGTCCTGTATGTCGGGTGTAATTCTCGGTATCTGTTCTTATTCTGTATGTATGGACTCTGCACAGTACTACTTCCCCTGTCCTGTATGTCGGGTGTAATTCTCGGTATCTGTTCTTATTCTGTATGTATGGACTCTGCACAGTACTACTTCTCTTGTCCTGTATGTCGGGTGTAATTCTCGGTATCTGTTCTTATTCTGTATGTATGGACTCTGCACAGTACTACTTCTCTTGTCCTGTATGTCGGGTGTAATTCTCGGTATCTGTTCATATTCTGTATGTATGGACAGTGGTACTGTGGGGGAGGGGGTGCCAACCAATCAGGGGGGATGATCACACTTAGGCATGTGATCGATCGTTCCTCCCAGAGATCTTCACCCAATCCAACCAGAAATGTCCAGGTGGGGCGGTCCTCCTGTCAGTGGGCATCCCAAGGAAAGACACAGACTGATAAATATCTGGTATCTAATTCTTCCCATTATCCTCGACCCCCCTCTTAGTTCAGGTATGTCCCATGTGTGGCCTCCCTTCCCATTATCCTCGACCCCCCTCTTAGGGCCCTTTCATACTGGGGCGGTTTGCAGGCGCTATTGCGCTAATATTAGCGCCTGCAAACCGACCTGAAAGTGCTGCTGCTTTGTCTCCAGTGTGAAAGCCCCGAGGGCTCTCACACTGGAGCGGTGCGCTGGCAGGACGGTAAAAAAAGTCCTGCTAGCAGCTTCTTCGGAGCGGTGAAGGAGCGGAGTGTATACCCCTCCTGCTCATTGAAATCAATCCACTCCCCTCTTTGTTCAGGTAAGTCCCATGTGTGGCCTCCCTTCCCATCATCCTCCACTCCCCTCTTTGTTCAGGTATGTCGCAGGTGTGACCCCCCCCCCCCTTCCCAGTATCCTCCACCTCTCTCTAAGTTCAGGTATGTACCACGCGTGGCCTCGCTTCCCATTATCCTCCACCCCCTCTTAGTTCAGGTATGTCCTAGGTGTGGCCTCCCTTTCCATCATCCTCCATTCAGCTCTTAGTTCAGGTATGTCCTAGATGTGGCCTCCCTTTCCATCATCCTCCATTCAGCTCTTAGTGACAGAGGGGTGGTCACCAGTGGTGGTGGCTGTAGAACATGGCGTCCCCTTGGTGTCCTAGTAACACATTCCTGGGGCATGCATGGCAACACCGCGACATATTTACATCCCTGGGGGCTCCTGGAGTCTGAGATCCTGTGAAGAGGAGGTGCATCATGGCAGGGCCTGGTCCCAAATGCTGAAAATAACAGAACTGTTGAGCCGAGGTTTGGTAGTGATGGGCCATTTCCAGGGGGTGAAGTTGTAATTTGGTCTCCCAAATGAAACATTGACTTGGTCTTATATTCATGCAGACCGTGCCAGAGCATTGAACCGGACCAGTACATGGGCATCAAAGGTCGGAAACACACTGGGAACTCTGACAATAAGCGGAAATAAAAAAGCAATTGGAGGCAGCACATGGGCAATACAATAGAGGGCAGGGCCGGGACAAGGAGTGGGCAGAAGGGATGGCTGCCCTGGGCACAGCATGTATTTTAGAGGTGGGGGCACGGCAAGTTCCGTCTACTATAAGGCTGACAGGAGTAGTGACAGCGGCATCACTACTTATGTCAGCCCAGCGCTGGAAGTGGCAAGCTGAGGAGGAGAGAGCCGGGAGGAGGTGCAGACTGTGCTCTCTCTCCCCCTCTCTTCTTCATAAGATCACACATAATGAAGAGGGGGAGGGGCACAATTTGGCATCTTTGCCCTGGACACTGTATGATCCTGTCCCGGCACTGATAGAGGTGTAGTCATTGCCCAGCCTGCATCCCCCCGACCTTTACTCCTGTCATTGCCAGTAGACTCCACCTTCCTCTGAGCTCCTCCAAACATAGGTCACGCCCCCACCTTTTCCAACTCTCCTCCCCCTCTTTTTTCTTTTCATTTTTTCTTTCATTCGCTGACTCTGACCATCACATTGTTGTGTACAGACGCTGACTCTGACCCTCACATTGTTGTGTACAGACGCTGACTCTGACCCTCACATTGTTGTGTACAGACGCTGACTCTGATCATCACATTGTTGTGTACAGACGCTGACTCTGATCATCACATTGTTGTGTACAGACGCTGACTCTGACCATAACATTGCTGTGTACAGACGCTGACTCTGATCATCACATTGTTGTGTACAGACGCTGACTCTGACCCTCACATTGATGTGTACAGATGCTGACTCTGATCATCACATTGCTGTGTACAGACGCTGACTCTGATCATCACATTGTTGTGTACAGACGCTGACTCTGATCATCACATTGTTGTGTACAGACGCTGACTCTGACCATCACATTGCTGTGTACAGACGCTGACTCTGATCCTCACATTATTGTGTACAGACGCTGACTCTGACCCTCACATTGCTGTGTACAGACGCTGACTCTGACCCTCACATTATTGTGTACAGACGCTGACTCTGACCATCACATTGTTGTGTACAGACGCTGACTCTGACCCTCACATTGTTGTGTACAGACGCTGACTCTGACCATCACATTGCTGTGTACAGACGCTGACTCTGACCATCACATTGCTGTGTACAGACGCTGACTCTGATCATCACATTGTTGTGTACAGACGCTGACTCTGACCCTCACATTGTTGTGTACAGACGCTGACTCTGACCCTCACATTGTTGTGTACAGACGCTGACTCTGATCATCACATTGTTGTGTACAGACGCTGACTCTGATCATCACATTGTTGTGTACAGACGCTGACTCTGACCATCACATTGCTGTGTACAGACGCTGACTCTGATCATCACATTGTTGTGTACAGACGCTGACTCTGACCCTCACATTGTTGTGTACAGACGCTGACTCTGACCCTCACATTGTTGTGTACAGACGCTGACTCTGATCATCACATTGTTGTGTACAGACGCTGACTCTGATCATCACATTGTTGTGTACAGACGCTGACTCTGACCATCACATTGCTGTGTACAGACGCTGACTCTGATCATCACATTGTTGTGTACAGACGCTGACTCTGACCCTCACATTGATGTGTACAGATGCTGACTCTGATCATCACATTGCTGTGTACAGACGCTGACTCTGATCATCACATTGTTGTGTACAGACGCTGACTCTGATCATCACATTGTTGTGTACAGACGCTGACTCTGACCATCACATTGCTGTGTACAGACGCTGACTCTGATCCTCACATTATTGTGTACAGACGCTGACTCTGACCCTCACATTGCTGTGTACAGACGCTGACTCTGACCCTCACATTATTGTGTACAGACGCTGACTCTGACCATCACATTGTTGTGTACAGACGCTGACTCTGACCCTCACATTGTTGTGTACAGACGCTGACTCTGACCCTCACATTGTTGTGTACAGACGCTGACTCTGATCATCACATTGTTGTGTACAGACGCTGACTGTGATCATCACATTGTTGTGTACAGACGCTGACTCTGATCATCACATTGATGTGTACAGACGCTGACTCTGACCCTCACATTGTTGTGTACAGACGCTGACTCTGACCATCACATTGTTGTGTACAGACGCTGACTCTGACCATCACATTGCTGTGTACAGACGCTGACTCTGACCATCACATTGCTGTGTACAGACGCTGACTCTGATCATCACATTGTTGTGTACAGACGCTGACTCTGACCCTCACATTGTTGTGTACAGACGCTGACTCTGATCATCACATTGTTGTGTACAGACGCTGACTCTGATCATCACATTGTTGTGTACAGACGCTGACTCTGACCATCACATTGCTGTGTACAGACGCTGACTCTGATCATCACATTGTTGTGTACAGACGCTGACTCTGACCCTCACATTGATGTGTACAGATGCTGACTCTGATCATCACATTGCTGTGTACAGACGCTGACTCTGATCATCACATTGTTGTGTACAGACGCTGACTCTGATCATCACATTGTTGTGTACAGACGCTGACTCTGACCCTCACATTGCTGTGTACAGACGCTGACTCTGACCCTCACATTATTGTGTACAGACGCTGACTCTGACCATCACATTGTTGTGTACAGACGCTGACTCTGACCCTCACATTGTTGTGTACAGACGCTGACTCTGACCCTCACATTGTTGTGTACAGACGCTGACTCTGACCATCACATTGTTGTGTACAGACGCTGACTCTGATCATGACATTGTTGTGTACAGACGCTGACTCTGATCATCACATTGCTGTGTACAGACGCTGACTCTGATCATCACATTGTTGTGTACAGACGCTGACTCTGATCATCACATTGTTGTGTACAGACGCTGACTCTGACCCTCACATTGATGTGTACAGATGCTGACTCTGATCATCACATTGCTGTGTACAGACGCTGACTCTGATCATCACATTGTTGTGTACAGACGCTGACTCTGATCATCACATTGTTGTGTACAGACGCTGACTCTGATCATCACATTGTTGTGTACAGACGCTGACTCTGACCCTCACATTGCTGTGTACAGACGCTGACTCTGACCCTCACATTATTGTGTACAGACGCTGACTCTGACCATCACATTGTTGTGTACAGACGCTGACTCTGACCCTCACATTATTGTGTACAGACGCTGACTCTGATCATCACATTGCTGTGTACAGACGCTGACTCTGATCATCACATTGCTGTGTACAGACGCTGACTCTGATCATCACATTGTTGTGTACAGACGCTGACTCTGACTCTCACATTGTTGTGTACAGACGCTGACTCTGACTCTCACATTGCTGTGTACAGACTCTGACTCTCACATTGCTGTGTACAGACGCTGACTCTGACCCTCACATTGCTGTGTACAGACGCTGACTCTGATCATCACATTGTTGTGTACAGACGCTGACTCTGATCATCACATTGCTGTGTACAGACACTGACTCTGATCATCACATTGTTGTGTACAGACGCTGACTCTGATCATCACATTGTTGTGTACAGACGCTGACTCTGATCATCACATTGTTGTGTACAGACGCTGACTCTGATCATCACATTGCTGTGTACAGACGCTGACTCTGATCATCACATTCCTGTGTACAGACACTGACTCTGATCCTCACATTGTTGTGTACAGACGCTGACTCTGATCATCACATTGTTCTGTACAGACGCTGACTCTGACCCTCACATTGCTGTGTACAGACGCTGACTCTGACCCTCACATTGTTGTGTACAGACGCTGACTCTGACCCTCACATTGTTGTGTACAGACGCTGACTCTGATCATCACATTGCTGTGTACAGACGCTGACTCTGATCATCACATTGTTGTGTACAGACGCTGACTCTAATCATCACATTGCTGTGTACAGACGCTGACTCAGATCATCACATTGCTGTGTACAGACGCTGACTGACTCTGACCCTCACATTGCTGTGTACAGACGCTGACTCTGATCATCACATTCTTGTGTACAGACGCTGACTCTGATCCTCACATTGTTGTGTACAGACGCTGACTCTGATCATCACATTATTGTGTACAGACGCTGACTCTGATCACATTGCTGTGTACAGACACTGACTCTGATCATCACATTGTTGTGTACAGACGCTGACTCTGATCATCACATTATTGTGTACAGACGCTGACTCTGATCACATTGCTGTGTACAGACACTGACTCTGATCACATTGCTGTGTACAGACACTGACTCTGACCCTCACATTGCTGTGTACAGACGCTGACTCTGACCCTCACATTATTGTGTACAGACGCTGACTCTGATCCTCACATTATTGTGTACAGACGCTGACTCTGATCATCACATTGCTGTGTACAGACGCTGACTCTGATCATCACATTGTTGTGTACAGACGCTGACTCTGATCATCACATTCCTGTGTACAGACGCTGACTCTGATCATCACATTGCTGTGTACAGACGCTGACTCTGATCCTCACATTGTTGTGTACAGACGCTGACTCTGATCCTCACATTGTTGTGTACAGACGCTGACTCTGATCATCACATTGCTGTGTACAGACGCTGACTCTGATCATCACATTGTTGTGTACAGACGCTGACTCTGATCATCACATTGTTGTGTACAGACGCTGACTCTGACCCTCACATTGTTGTGTACAGATGCTGACTCTGATCATCACATTGCTGTGTACAGACGCTGACTCTGATCATCACATTGCTGTGTACAGACGCTGACTGACTCTGACCCTCACATTGCTGTGTACAGACGCTGACTCTGATCATCACATTCTTGTGTACAGACGCTGACTCTGATCATCACATTCTTGTGTACAGACGCTGACTCTGATCATCACATTGTTGTGTACAGACGCTGACTCTGATCATCACATTGTTGTGTACAGACGCTGACTCTGACCCTCACATTATTGTGTACAGACGCTGACTCTGATCACATTGCTGTGTACAGACGCTGACTCTGATCATCACATTGTTGTGTACAGACGCTGACTCTGATCCTCACATTTTTGTGTACAGACGCTGACTCTGATCATCACATTCCTGTGTACAGATGCTGACTCTGATCCTCACATTGTTGTGTACAGACGCTGACTCTGATCATCACATTGTTGTGTACAGACGCTGACTCTGATTCTCACATTGTTGTGTACAGACGCTGACTCTGATCCTCACATTGTTGTGTACAGACGCTGACTCTGATCATCACATTCCTGTGTACAGACGCTGACTCTGATCCTCACATTGTTGTGTACAGACGCTGACTCTGATCATCACATTGTTGTGTACAGACGCTGACTCTGACTCTCACATTGCTGTGTACAGACGCTGACTCTGATCATCACATTGTTGTGTACAGACGCTGACTCTGACCCTCACATTGTTGTGTACAGACGCTGACTCTGATCATCACATTGCTGTGTACAGACGCTGACTCTGATCATCACATTGCTGTGCACAGACGCTGACTCTGACCCTCACATTGCTGTGTACAGACGCTGACTCTGATCATCACATTGCTGTGTACAGACACTGACTCTGACCCTCACATTGCTGTGTACAGACGCTGACTCTGACCCTCACATTATTGTGTACAGACGCTGACTCTGACCCTCACATTATTGTGTACAGACGCTGACTCTGACCCTCACATTATTGTGTACAGACGCTGACTCTGATCATCACATTCCTGTGTACAGACGCTGACTCTGATCATCACATTGTTGTGTACAGACGCTGACTCTGATCATCACATTGTTGTGTACAGACGCTGACCCTCACATTGATGTGTACAGACGCTGACTCTGATCATCACATTGCTGTGTACAGACGCTGACTCTGATCATCACATTGCTGTGTACAGACACTGACTCTGACCCTCACATTGTTGTGTACAGACGCTGACTCTGACCCACACATTGTTGTGTACAGACGCTGACTCTGATCATCACATTGTTGTGTACAGACGCTGACTCTGATCATCACATTGCTGTGTACAGACGCTGACTCTGATCATCACATTATTGTGTACAGACGCTGACTCTGATCATCACATTGCTGTGTACAGACGCTGACTCTGATCATCACATTGCTGTGTACAGACGCTGACTCTGATCATCACATTATTGTGTACAGACGCTGACTCTGACCCACACATTGTTGTGTACAGACGCTGACTCTGATCATCACATTGTTGTGTACAGACACTGACTCTGACCCTCACATTGTTGTGTACAGACGCTGACTCTGACCCTCACATTGCTGTGTACAGACGCTGACTCTGATCATCACATTTCTGTGTACAGACGCTGACTCTGGTCATCACATTGTTGTGTACAAACGCTGACTCTGATCATCACATTGTTTTGTACAGACGCTGACTCTGACCATCACATTGTTGTGTACAGACGCTGACTCTGACCATCACATTGTTGTGTACAGACGCTGACTCTGACCCTCACATTGCTGTGTACAGACGCTGACTCTGACCCTCACATTGTTGTGTACAGACGCTGACTCTGACCATCACATTGCTGTGTACAGACGCTGACTCTGATCATCACATTGCTGTGTACAGACGCTGACTCTGACCATCACATTGCTGTGTACAGACGCTGACTCTGATCATCACATTGCTGTGTACAGACGCTGACTCTGACCATCACATTGCTGTGTACAGACGCTGACTCTGATCATCACATTGCTGTGTACAGACGCTGACTCTGACCCTCACATTGTTGTGTACAGACGCTGACTCTGACCCTCACATTGCTGTGTACAGACGCTGACTCTGATCATCACATTGTTGTGTACAGACGCTGACTCTGATCATCACATTGTTGTGTACAGACGCTGACTCTGATCATCACATTGCTGTGTACAGACGCTGACTCTGATCATCACATTGCTGTGTACAGACGCTGACTCTGATCATCACATTGCTGTGTACAGACGCTGACTCTGATCATCACATTGCTGTGTACAGACGCTGACTCTGATCATCACATTGCTGTGTACAGACGCTGACTCTGATCATAACATTGTTGTTTACAGACGCTGACTCTGACCCTCACATTGCTGTGTACAGACGCTGACTCTGATCATCACATTGCTGTGTACAGACGCTGACTCTGATCATCACATTGCTGTGTACAGACGCTGACTCTGACCATCACATTGTTGTGTACAGACGCTGACTCTGACCCTCACATTATTGTGTACAGACGCTGACTCTGACCCTCACATTGATGTGTACAGACGCTGACTCTGACCCTCACATTGATGTGTACAGACGCTGACTCTGACCCTCACATTGTTGTGTACAGACGCTGACTCTGACCCTCACATTGTTGTGTACAGACGCTGACTCTGATCATCACATTGTTGTGTACAGACGCTGACTCTGACCATCACATTGCTGTGTACAGACGCTGACTCTGACCCTCACATTGCTGTGTACAGACGCTGACTCTGATCATCACATTGCTGTGTACAGACGCTGACTCTGATCATCACATTGTTGTGTACAGACGCTGACTCTGACCCTCACATTGCTGTGTACAGACGCTGACTCTGATCATCACATTGTTGTGTACAGACGCTGACTCTGATCATCACATTGTTGTGTACAGACGCTGACTCTGATCATCACATTGCTGTGTACAGACGCTGACTCTGATCATCACATTGTTGTGTACAGACGCTGACTCTGACCCTCACATTATTGTGTACAGACGCTGACTCTGATCATCACATTGCTGTGTACAGACGCTGACTCTGATCATCACATTGCTGTGTACAGACGCTGACTCTGATCATCACATTGTTGTGTACAGACGCTGACTCTGATCATCACATTGCTGTGTACAGACGCTGACTCTGATCATCACATTGTTGTGTACAGACGCTGACTCTGATCATCACATTGTTGTGTACAGACGCTGACTCTGACCCTCACATTGTTGTGTACAGACGCTGACTCTGATCATCACACTGATGTGTACAGACGCTGACTCTGACCCTCACATTGTTGTGTACAGACGCTGACTCTGATCATCACATTGTTGTGTACAGACGCTGACTCTGGTCATCACATTGCTGTGTACAGACACTGACTCTGATCATCACATTGTTGTGTACAGACGCTGACTCTGATCATCACATTGTTGTGTACAGACGCTGACTCTGATCATCACATTGTTGTGTACAGACGCTGACTCTGATCATCACATTGTTGTGTACAGACGCTGACTCTGATCATCACATTGTTGTGTACAGACGCTGACTCTGATCATCACATTGTTGTGTACAGACGCTGACTCTGACCATCACATTGCTGTGTACAGACGCTGACTCTGACCCTCACATTGCTGTGTACAGACGCTGACTCTGATCATCACATTGCTGTGTACAGACGCTGACTCTGATCATCACATTGTTGTGTACAGACGCTGACTCTGACCCTCACATTGCTGTGTACAGACGCTGACTTTGATCATCACATTGCTGTGTACAGACGCTGACTCTGATCATCACATTGCTGTGTACAGACGCTGACTCTGATCATCACATTGCTGTGTACAGACGCTGACTCTGATCATCACATTGTTGTGTACAGACGCTGACTCTGACCCTCACATTGCTGTGTACAGACGCTGACTCTGATCATCACATTGCTGTGTACAGACGCTGACTCTGATCATCACATTGCTGTGTACAGACGCTGACTCTGATCATCACATTGCTGTGTACAGACGCTGACTCTGATCATCACATTGTTGTGTACAGACGCTGACTCTGATCATCACATTGCTGTGTACAGACGCTGACTCTGATCATCACATTGTTGTGTACAGACGCTGACTCTGATCCTCACATTATTGTGTACAGACGCTGACTCTGATCATCACATTGTTGTGTACAGACGCTGACTCTGACCCTCACATTGCTGTGTACAGACGCTGACTCTGATCATCACATTGCTGTGTACAGACGCTGACTCTGATCATCACATTGCTGTGTACAGACGCTGACTCTGATCATCACATTGCTGTGTACAGACGCTGACTCTGATCATCACATTGCTGTGTACAGACGCTGACTCTGACCCTCACATTGCTGTGTACAGACGCTGACTCTGACCCTCACATTGCTGTGTACAGACGCTGACTCTGATCATCACATTGCTGTGTACAGACGCTGACTCTGACCCTCACATTGCTGTGTACAGACGCTGACTCTGACCCTCACATTGCTGTGTACAGACGCTGACTCTGACCCTCACATTGCTGTGTACAGACGCTGACTCTGACCCTCACATTGCTGTGTACAGACGCTGACTCTGATCATCACATTGCTGTGTACAGACGCTGACTCTGATCATCACATTGCTGTGTACAGACGCTGACTCTGATCATCACATTGCTGTGTACAGACGCTGACTCTGATCATCACATTGTTGTGTACAGACGCTGACTCTGATCATCACATTGTTGTGTACAGACGCTGACTCTGGTCATCACATTGCTGTGTACAGACGCTGACTCTGATCATCACATTGTTGTGTACAGACGCTGACTCTACCTGGATATTATTGTTACCTGGAGAGTAACTACAACAAACCTGAATCTTTTCTTCTCTTCTTCTCTAGTGTAATCATTACTTCTATCACACCCATCCCCCGTACACATATAATTACAGATCACACACGGAGACAAGGTTTACAATAGATTAAAGACTGACTTAGAATATTTACATGAATCTCGTCTCTTTTATATCTAAAAATCATTGAAAAAAGTTTACATTTCCTTAAGACTCCTTTCACACTGGAGGCGTTTTTCAGGCGCTAAAGGGATAAAAATTGCGCCTGTAAAGCGCCTGAAAAACGCCTCCCCTGCAGCCCCAATGCTAGGTCCCGAGTTCTTTCACACCTGGGCGGTGCGCTGGCAGGATAATAAGGCCCCTTTCACACTGGGGTGGCCGCGGTAAAGAGCCGCTATTTCTAGCGGCACTTTACCACCTTTTTTGCGTGGGTTTTTGGCCGCTAGCGGGGCGGTTTTAATCCCCGCTAGCATCCGGAAAAGGGTTAAAACGACCCGCAAAGCGCCGCAGCATCGGCGCTTTGCTGGCGGTTTGGCAGCGGTGCCCATTCAGTTCAATGGGCAGGAGAGGTTCACCGCTCCTAAGATGCATCTTACAGGACTTTTTTTAGTGTCCTGCCAGCACAGCGCCCCCATGTCAGAGTCCTCCGGCTTTCACACTGGAGATACAGGAGAGGCTGTTTACAGGCGCTATGCGGGCGCTATGTTTATCGCTGTAGTGCCTGTAAAGCGCCTCAGTGTGAAAGGGGTCTTAAAAAAGTCCTGCAAGCAGCATCTTTGGGGCGGTGGGGGAGGGGTGTATACACCCCTCCTCCACCTCCCCTGTCCATTGAAATCAATGGGCACCACTGCCGAAGCACCTGCAAAGCGCTTTAGTAGCGGCACTTATAGGGAGCATTACACCCTTTCCTTGGCCGCTCACGGGGGTTAAAAGTGCCCCGCTAGCAACCGAATAGCCGCTAAAACACCGCTACAAGTAGCTACTCTTTACCGCTACTGCGGCCTGTGGTTCAGTGTGAAAGGGCTCTTAAAGTGGGTGTAAACCCTCCACATCCCCAGGGAAGTGACCGACCTCAGGTGATACACAGAGATGAAACAAATCCTCCTACATAAGTTGTACCTGTTTATGTGCAGTCTTCTCTCCTCTACATCCATTCAAAGTGCTGAATTTAAACAGGTTGTTTGAGCTTTCAGAAAGCAGGGGACAGGGAGCTGAAGTTACACTTTGCAGAGCTCAGTGAGAGCTGATTGGAGGGAAGGGACACATTCACCTTCACACCGCACACAGGAACAGAGCTGAGGCTGTCAATCACAGGCTGTGTGTTGGAGCTAGTATCACGGACAGAACTCAACTGTTTTTGTTGCAAGTGCACTGAAAGGTCTCTTGCACACAGGCTGTCCGTTCAGGGCCGCCTTTTCGTTTTTTCAGGCAGACCTGATCGGACCCTGCATTGTCCTCTATGGAGCAGCGGATACATGTCTGCTGACACCGGCTGCCACCCGATCCTGTCCGCCATAAACAGACTGATGGTGGTCCTATTTACCATCTGTCCAGTAAGGATGAGCTCCGGCGTGTTCGCACACCCCACGTGTAGAGCCCACCAGGAAGTCGGCACTTCGCTGCGCTATTCGCAGGCAGTGAGACATTGTGGGGATGTGCGGCTGTAGAGATCGGGAAATGTCTCACTGCCTGTGATTAGCGCAGCGCCGACTTCCTGGCGGGCTCTACATGTGGGCTGTGCGAACACGCTGGAGCTCATCCTTACTGGACAGCAGATGGTATGGCATTGGATGGAAACAGACATGCAGTCCATTTCCATCTGAGTGCCCCATAGAGGAGAGGGGGTTGTGTCCATGTTCATAGTGGAGCAGACAGGGATCTGTCATTCACCTGCTCAATGGGGATCAGCGGAGAGATCCCCCATTGAGCAAGCGGATTCCGCATAGCAGAAAAGGGGCCATATGGTTTTAGGGCACTATTTTGGGTTGTGGTCCCTTTAAGGGGCAAGGTGGAGTTGTCCTACCTGAGCTCCAGAGGACAGGTGTGGGAGGACTGAGAGACACACCTGACTGTGGAATGGTTGTGGGGATTGGTGAGATTTGTCTGCAGGGAAAATACCTCCTCATGTCTGGGGCTGGTCTTCTCTGCCTGCAGATATAAGTTTCGATTCGGTGAGACGTTTTCTCTGTTATTTTTTGTGCTGAAGACGAGTTTCTGTTTCACATTTTATTGCTGAAATCTTCAAAGAACATTTCTTTGAAGTGACGCTTTTTGTTGGTTTATGATGGCTTTGTGTGTGATCGGGGTACGCTTGCCATGGTTGCTAAAACCCCAAAACGTTACAGCTTGTATTCGGGTGCGGGCAGATTGCATGGCAGCCTTGAAAGCCGTTTTAAAGGGTGAAACTTGAAGTGCACCGGCTCCATGTCCTGTGTGAAGTCTGCTCAGGAGTAAGGATGAGCGCAAGCTTGTTTGCAAGCCGCACGTGCAGAGCCCGCCAGGAAGTCGGCGCTGCGCTAATCACAGGCAGGGAGACGTTTCCTGATCTCTGCAGCTGCACATCGGGACAATCAATGTCTCACTGCCTGTGATTAGCGCTGTGCAGTGCCGACTTCCTGGCGGGCTCTGCATGGGCGGCTTGCAAACACGCCTGAGCTCATCCTTATTTAGGAGTAATGATGAGCTCGGGCGTGTTCGCACAGCCCGCCAGGAAGTCTCACTGCGCTGCGCTAATCACAGGCAGTGAGACATTGTCCTGATCTCTGCAGCTGCACATCTGGAAAATGTCTCACTGCCTGTGATTAGCGCAGTGCCGACTTCCTGGTGGCGCGGCTGTGCAAACACGATGGAGCTCATCCTTCCTCAGAAGATGAAATCCTTGGAAGTGGGAATGGAAGAGCTTTTAAGGCAACTAGCATTAACAAGTGTACAAGCCCAGACTCACCACCAGGAGGCGCTGGCTGAGCAGTGACAGGCCCTGGCACAGGCAGTTGCAGGAAAATACCAGTTTGCTGGTTACCCATCTTTCAGCCCAGCAAGAAACCACTCGAGCGCAAGTCTTGCCTTCCTGGAGGTTGTGAAGTGTCTCTTTCAGGGGGGCGGGAACAAGTGACTGTTGCCACCAGGTAGCCATGAGGGCCAGCCACTACCTGCAGAAACTGACTCCCAGTGATGACATGGAAGTATGGTTGCCACCTCATCCCTTTAAACCCGAACACATATGAATTACACGGGTTCTGAGGATGATTTAATGCAAATAAGGCACCAAGTGGGTTTAATTACCACCGTAATCAGCCACAGAACACGTGTATTTAATGTGTTCGGTTTTAAAGGGATGAGGTGGTAACCCTTCATTAAAGCATTCCTGACCACCTTTTGAGAGATGGGTGGTCCCAAGACCAATGGGCTGGCCTCATTCTCACTGCGGATCCTCAAAGGCCTATTTTGACCTAACATCTGGTGACCTGGTCAAGAGCTATGAGCAGCTGAAGGTGGAGCTACTGGCTTGCCTTGGGGTGACTACTGCTGTACGGGCCCAAAGGGTACCCTGATGGAGGTACTGACCAGACTGACCACCAAGGTCCCAGATGCATGACCTGGTCAAGGAATGGCACCAGCCAGAGGTGTTGTTTGCTTCTCAGATGGCGGAATGGGTCATTTTGGACCAGTGCCTGAGGTCCCTGCCAGGTGACCTTCAGCAGTGGGTGAGCCATAGAGATCAAGACAGAGGACAAACTTGTAGAAATGGTTAAGAAATACACCATGAAAGAGGAACTAATTGGGCCTGCCAAATACTGGGAACCCACATGAAGGGCAGTAAGGCCATCTACATAAGGTTGCCACATCATCCCTTTAATCCGGTACACACATTAATTACACAGGTTCTGTGGCTGATTAAGATGGTAATGTCATGTTATAACATGACATTATAAAGGTTGTAAAGGTCCGAGTAAAGCCGTATCACATCCCAGAAGCACATAGGAAGGTGGTCTCCAAGGAAGTTCAGAGAATTATTGAGCTCGATGTCATTGAGGAATTGCAGTGAATGGTCAAGCCTGATTGTATTGGCACCAAAGCCCAACAGTGATCTTCGGTTTTGCAATGATTTTAGGAAACTTAATGACGTTTACAAATTTGATGCCTATGCGATGCCCCAGGTAAACCAGTTAATAGAGCGGTTGGGACGAATCCAGTATATTACCACGTTCGACCTCACAAAGGGGTACAGGCAGATACCCCTAACCACAGGAGCAAATTGCATTTTACACATCTTAGGCTCATTTTCAGTACAAGAGCACAAAGTTTGGGTTACCCTTTGCATCCCGCCACCTTCAAAAGGGCAATGAATAAAACACCACGCCCTCATGAGAAGTACACCTCAGTCTACCTGGATGACTGTCCATTTCAGTACAGGATTGGAAGTCCCATCTACCTCGGGTTCAGGAGGTGTTGGACTACTTGAGGAAAGCTGGGTTTATGATTAGTGCAATTGGGATGGAGGAAGCCAAATATATTGGGTAAATTTTGAGTATGTTTTGTATAGCGCAGCACATTGCCTGGACAAATTTCTTGGCTATGTTACATTTTTCCTCACATGCTAGAAGCTCACTGGGGTGTGTTTTTTATTTTTTTATTTTTTATTTTTTTTCCACTAGCATGGTTACTTTTTGAAGGAATTTTTGTGTAGAGTAAGACATTTTGGAGGGTTTGGGGCAATAGGGGATGCAGAGTGAGGATTAATGGGGGATGCAATTGGTGCTGAGTGAGGCATATTGGAGGATGCAGGGGGTGCTGCATGAGTGTTATTGGGGGATGCAGAGTGTGGAGTAACGGGGGACGCAGGGGGTGCAATGTGAGGCATATTGGATTGTGCAGGGCAATGGGGGATACAGGGGGATGCAGAGTGAGGTGTAATTGAGGATGCAGAGTAAGATGTAATAGAGGCAGGGCCGAAACTAGGGGGGGCAGGGTGGAGGGGCATCTGCCCTGGGTGCCGCATTGAGAGGGACGCCTGCCGCTGGCAGGAGTAGTAACAGCAACATCACTGTCAGCTCAGCCCCGGGAGCGAGGAGGAGAGAGAGCGGAGAGGAAGTGCGGGCTGTGCATAGCTGTCAACAGTCCTGCTTGTTTGTCCCTGGATGTATTAAGGCCAGGCTCGGTCAGGAACAGTCGTGCCTCCCTTATTGAAATGTAGTGGTCCTCTTCACCTCCGAGCTTGCAGTGAGAGCTCTGCACAGAGGACACAACTGCTGGGAGAGGGACATGGCATCTTTCCCTGCCAGAGAGAGAGAGAGAGAGAGAGACACGGGCTGCATGGAAGGAAGAGCCGAGGTGGCTGCTGTCTGGGTCACAATGTAGTGATAAAGAATCCAGTGTGGTCACAGACATCTCTGCAGAGGTTACTTCCTCTTTAAATTGCCCAGGGATGTAGAGTACTGCAGCCTTTCCTGCAGCTTGGATTTTGGGACATGCAGTAGGTCAGGACAAAGCTGCTGTCTACAAAATGGGACTATCATAGCCAGGGGCGGACTGACAACTCATTGGGCCCCCGGGCAATAGGAGATTATGGGGCCCCCAGGCAATAGGAGATTATGGGGCCCCCAGGCAATAGATTATGGGGTCACACAGTATACACACATACAGTATACACACACAGACACACAATATACACACACAGTATACACATACAGAATACACATACACACACTGAAAAGGTACTGGAGAGGCGGGGCAGCTATAATCGTGGGTTTTTTTAAAAACACAGATTTTTACATACTGTCCCTGGTTTTATTGAGGCTGGCAACCCTGATGGTGCCCCTTAGTGGCACAGGGCCCTCGGGCAGTGCCCGTGTGCCTGAATGGTCAGTCCGCCACTGATCATAGCAGATCTGGGACACTTGGCAACTATGGGTATAGCTTTCCTCAGCTCTGAGGGTCGGATCAATTCCACCTGTCATTTTTTCAGGTGAACCTGCATTCACCCCTATGGACCGGCGGGTATAAACAAACTTGTGTCCCTTTCAGACATCCCAGCCTGCAAACCCCCCCGCCCCCCCAATCCCCCCTGCCGAAAAATATTTTTTAAATCACTTTTTTAATATTTTCTCACAGTGCTTCTAGGGAAGGGGTGGGTGGTATATGTCAGTGGACGGTGTCAGTAGTTTTTTTTTATTTTAATAACTGATTTTTTTTTTTACAATTTAATTTGTTTTGAATTATTTCTTTCACAACTTGTTTGGGGGGGAGGGGGTGGGGCAGTGGAACAGTGTTGGTAAGGCAGGGGAGAGTGGTGTCAGTGTTTTTTTTATCTTATTTTTTTTAAAACTTTTTCATTTTTTAGAATTTCTTTTTTTTTTTTTAACAATAATTCTTTTTACATTTTTTGGTGGGCTTTGGTGAGATATCAGGGGTCTAAACAGAACCCTGAAATCTCCCTTTTGAGACAGGGAAAGAGACTGAGGACACAGATTCCCCAGTCCCTTTCTCAGCACTAAAGATGAATGAACAGGAGACAGAAGCTCCTCTCCATTCATAAACCGAGTAAACACAGGTCACTCTGCTCATTTATCACAGGAGTGATCTCGCTCACTGTGTCCAATTCCTGATAGTCCCCCCCCCCCCCCTCCTCCCAACCAGCGGGAGAGAAGGGGAGCCGGCTGCGGGGGACAAGGGGGGGTGGAAGGGGGAGGACAGGAGGGGCAGAGGAGAATGCAGGGGCCGGAGGACATGGAGGGGGCTGGGGGAGGAGCACACAGAACAGCTGGGAATGATTGGTGCAGCGGGAGGGACAGCTGTGAACACCGATCTCCCTGTATAGCTGACAGCTGCGGGAGGGAGAGAAGAAGCGGCTGTCAGCTAAAAATCAGAGATCGGTGTTCACAGCTGTTCCCTGCCGCACCGATCATTCCTGGGAGATCGCGAGCCGCTTGCGGGTTTACACTTGCCTATCTCCAATCCAGCCCACTAAAAAAAAAAAAAATGGGAGGGAACCTGTCCCCCTCCAGAGGGCCGCTGATAAGGCAGTACAACCAGGCCCAGGCCAGGATAAGGCAATGTTGTACCGGGCCCAGCCTTATCGGCTCAATTGGGGGGCTGAGTAGCTTCAGCCCGGGTTCACACCTATGCGAATTAGATGTGCGTTTCCGCACATCTAATTCGCATAGCAGGAGAATGTGACCGGCTCCCTATGGAGCCGGTTCACATATCTCCGGGGCGGCTGCGGTGCGCACTGCACAAAAACGCTGTGCGTCTTTGGCTGCGTTTCAGGGCCGAATTCAGGTATAGAATCGGCCCTGATTCGTCCCTGAAACGGTGAACAGGGACGCACAGCGCTCCTGTGCGGTCCGCAGCAAATTATAGTGTGAACCCAGGCTTACAGTTCACTTTGCAGAACTCAAAAAATATGGCTTTCTAAATGACACCCCCACTCCTACTAGCTTATGGGGTGTATAATTATAATTTTCTGGACCCCCCTGATGATGTGATGGTAAGAGCAGTCGTGAAATTTTTTTTGTTTCATTTTCAGGCGCATGTACAGTCAGCGGCCGCTTTGCATGTTGCTGTGCTACTGTCTGCTCAGTTAGTCGCAGCCAACTGCTGCTGCTGCCTAATGTCTTCCCTGGCGGGGTGGTCTTGCTCCACTCGGCTCCAGACTCAGTCCTCAATAGCAAAGACGGAAAGGTTTATGTGAGGCAGGCAGGTGGGGGGCGGTAGCAACTGACAAGGAACAGCAGGAGACGGACTTTGTGGCTGCAGCACAAGTGTGCCCAGGTGAATGTCTGATGATAACCGTGTTATAACACACAGGCAGCAGGCGCTCCTCTATCACAGCTGTCACACTGCTTCACATGGCTGTCGAGTGCTGACTTACTAGTCATATTTTAACAAGGTCAACAGTCATGTAAAAGTGTGATAGAGCTGTGACGGAGCTGTGACGGAGCTGTGATAGAGCTGTGACGGAGCTGTGACGGAGCTGTGACGGAGCTGTGACGGAGCTGTGACGGAGCTGTGATAGAGCTATGACGGAGCTGTGATAGAGCTATGACGGAGCTGTGATAGAGCTGTGTTAGAGCTATGACGGAGCTGTGATAGAGCTGTGACGGAGCTGTGATAGAGCTATGACGGAGCTGTGATAGAGCTGTGACGGAGCTGTGACGGAGCTGTGATAGAGCTGTGACGGAGCTGTGACGGAGCTGTGATAGAGCTATGACGGAGCTGTGATAGAGCTGTGACGGAGCTGTGATAGAGCTGTGACGGAGCTGTGATAGAGCTGTGACGGAGCTGTGACGGAGCTGTGACGGAGCTGTGATGGAGCTGTGACGGAGCTGTGATAGAGCTGTGACGGAGCTATGACGGAGCTATGTCGGAGCCGTGTTAGAGCTATGACGGAGCTGTGATGGAGCTGTGACGGAGCTGTGACGGAGCTGTGATAGAACTGTGATAGAGCGCCTGCTGAGTCCACCCCATGTGGAAGGGACCTGTGGAGACAGTTGGCAAGCAGCGGGGTGAGATGCTGGCGTGGTGATCGCAGCACCAGGGACCTGGGACAATCGCCGGGCATTCAGAGCATGCTACTGCACAAATCTATTATTATTATTGTCATTAGGTTGCTATTGGGGATCTCATCATAATGTCTATGAAGATGTGGAAAGTTGCTAAAGTGACCACACGCACTGTGAATAAGCATTTATATTTATTTAATGGCAATGTGGATATTTGGATTTATTATTTTTTGCTATTATGAAGTATAATAATAAACCTAAATAAATATCTACATATTACCAATAAATACATATAAATCCTTATTCACAGTGCAGGTAATCACATTAGCAACATTCCACATCTTCAAACACATTATAATGACAGTATATTATTTCTAATAACAAACCTGATGGCTTTTACATCCTTTTTAGTTTCCTGCAAAGTAAAAGCATAATGGGCTAGTGTGCATCGCCTACTAGTTCATTATGTGGCACTTACCTGGAAACCAAGCCCGCTCTGTCCTCACTGGGAGGCCGTGACCATCTTCACGCCTCTCCCTTCCGGGGCCGTGGACTCCGGCTCTGTGACTGTCTGGAGTCGCATGCATGCGGGAGCCACCAGTCATGGCACACGCTGGCATCATTGGTGCACTACAAGGTAAATATCTCCTAAACGGCGCACGTTTAGGAGATATTTAGTTATTTACAGTACCTATAGGTAAGTTTTATTATAGACTTGCCTATAGATAAAACTTCCAGATATGGGGTTACCAACCACTTTAATCCACTTCCTGCCCGGCCTATAGCAGAATGACGGCCGGGTGGTAGTTCCGTTATCCAAGACTGAAATCTGTTGATGTTTATTAATGCCACATGCCGATCTTTAGTATAATAGGTAATCACCACACTACTAATTACAATAAACTACTGGAGGTAAAATAAAAAGTGTCAGTAAAAGGCCACTAAGCACTGATGTGTTCCCACACCACAAAAAAAAAAGTGCAGCGCTAACTTACTGATTGTGACAGACCTAGCCGGGACAGAGGCTTTTGGAGGGGACTGAATTCCAGCCTCTTGCCGACCGGTTATGGGCCCTGGCATTTGGGGGAATGGTGCTCTTTGTGAGCTGTATGCCTGGGGACCCTGGAAGTAATGTTACTTTGGATTCAAGTCCATGTCCCCCCAAAACACAAAACTCAGGGAAACCCCGTATGTGCCATATTATAGATAGTGACTGCTTCACAATGTTGTGTTGTATATAATGTGTGCTGTCTCATGCTGTTGTGTACTATTTGCTGTGCTAGTTTGGGGTGGGGCTGAATTCCAATGTTCTATTGTGTTTGTCTGCCTGGGATATCACAGAATGTGTATTTCTATGGAGGGAGGGGGGATTCCTCCAACAGCTCTCCTTGCTAAGACTGTTTACTGATGAGAAGTTTGAACACACCTGAACTGTATGTATATTGTCATTGAACAGTTTAACCTGCCCTCTTTTCCAAGGGTGGGGGGGGGGAAGAGTCTCTGAGATATTTTATCTGTTGTGTCCATGTGTGATAATAAAGGAGTTGATTCCTGCTTGAACCTCAAAACAGAGCATCTTGTCTCGTACTTGGGGGAGAATTATTTGTATGGGTTCCTGGTTCTGCTGATGGAAGTGTTCGGTAGCTGCCTTGGTGTTTGGGTATGGAATGTCCTAAACGACTTTAACCCCTTTCATACTCGAGGTGTCGTTACACTGATCAATAACTTAACAATAATTGTGGAATCCTCTAATGTATAGAAATCTCTAAGCTTCAATATTACCACAATACCGGCCTCTGTGATATGTAACTTCACATATAATACATAACAAATGAAATTTAGCAGGGATGGTGGAAACCTCTCTACAGATAATTGCAATACAAACTAACTTCAAGTGCAACAACTTTTTAGTTGGGAGGTTCACATCATTACAGCACTTTGGAAGTTTTATTTTTTGGATTGTTACACTTAATTTTATATGTTTTAGCTACCATTATAATGTGAATTTTGCACTTGAAGTTAATTTTCCTCCACCCCAAACTCGCTCATCCATGTCTTTATGGACCTTGCTTTGTGCACTGGTGCGCAGTCATGTTGGAACAGGAGGGGGCCGTCCCCAAACTGTTCCCACAAAGTTGGGAGCATGAAATTGTCCAAATTCTCTTGGTATGCTGACGCCTTAAGAGTTCTCTTCACTGGAACTAAGGGGCCAAGCCCAACCCCCGAAAAACAACCCCCCACCATAATCCCCCCTCCCCCCACACCATAATACCCCCTCCACCAAATGATTTGGACCAGTGCACAAAGCAAGGTCTATAAAGACATAGATGACCGAGTTTGGGGTGGAGGAACTTGACTGGCCTGCACAGAGTCCTGACCTCGACCCCATAAAACACCTTTTGGGTGAAAATTTTGTTTGGGTACAGTGTAACATGACCGTGCAATTGTCATTTAAAAAGTGATGGTGCTAAAAACTGAAAATTGGCTTGGGCAAGAAGGGAGGCAAGTGCCTGGCATTGAAGTGGTTTAATAATAATTCCAGGCATAGGCTATATTATACATAGTACATTGTTCCAGCTTGGACCAATGTAACTATGTATATACCATACCAGACTGATGCCCCTGAAGCTGCAGAGAAAGGAACTGGGGAATTTGTCCTCAATCCCTTTCTCTGTCTCAAATGTGAGGCATCAGAGGTCTTTTTAGACCCCTTATATGGCACCAAAGCCCCCCAACAGAGCTGTTAAAAATTATAAAGAATAATATCATTGTCATCGCTGGAATGCTTGGGTTGCCCCCAAGAAAAGTAAAAAAAGGGAAATCCTCCAATGGGGACACTAGTTCTGCTGATCTGGGGGGTACCCAAGGAATTCCCTTAATTTGCTGGGAATTGCTCTCACTTCCCGTTTGGCTATGGGACAGGAAGCAAAGGGAAATCTCCACAACGAGACACAGTTGGGGGAAAAAAAATGGAAAATTGTATACTCACCTTTCCGTAATTTTCCTTTCCTGACGCATCTTCATGGCAGCACACACTGGGTTGTGACTCCGCCTCCACAACCTGACAGGATTGGTCTAGCTATAAAAGTTTGAAGAGAGATGACCCCCACCATTCTCTGTATATATCATCTAAGAACAGGGTGGGAACCTGTGTGCTGCCATGAAGATGCGTCAGGAAAGGAAAATTACGGAAAGGTGAGTATACAATTTTCCATTTTCCTGACGCCTTCATGGCAGCACACACTGGGAAATAACTCGCCAGTCGGGAGGGTGCAAACAAACACATTTTATTATTCTAAAGAGCTGTGGAGTTGGCTTTAATAATGGATCTGCCAAAGTCTGCTGTTGTTAGTTGAGCAAAGTCAATTTTGTAGTGAGAAGTAAACGTATGTCTAGATGACCAGGTCGCTGCTTTACATATTGTTTCTGGTGAAACCCTGCAGTATGCTGCCCATGAAGTTGCCACTGCCCTGGTTGAATGTGCCTTGATACCTTCCGGGATATTAAGTTGCTGAGTAGAGTATGCCTTTTTGATGGTGTTAACCAGCCAGGATGCGATCGTTCGAGAAGTTGCTGGATGACCTTTCCTAGGTCCGTGTGGAATTACGAGAAGAGTATCGGTCTTCCTGAAGGAAGCTGTGGTTTCTAGATAGTTGGTAATGACTGTTTTGATATCCAATGCATGAGGCTCACCTTGGTCGTCAGTAAAGGATGGAAGGGTGATATCCTGGTTATAATGAAAAGAAGATGCTACTTTGGGAGTGAAATGTTCCGAAGGCTTCAATACCACTCTATCGGGATAGAGAACTAGGTACGGTTCTGTTATCAGTAGTGCTCTAAGTTCCGAAACTCTTTTTGCAGATGTAATAGCGATAAGGAAGGTTAGCTTTAGAGTCAGGTTCCAAAGAGATATTGATTCAACCGGAAAAAAAGGAGGTTTTGATAATGCGTCAAGTACTGTAGAAAGATCCCATGCTGGAAAAGTGGGTTTTCTTGGAGGTCTGATTTTTAGGCAAGCCTTCATGAACTGGATTACCAGAGGATGCAGGGCCCATCTAATGCCTGTTTTAGCCGATAGGGCAGAAATCTGGACTTTAATGCCGCGTACACACGGTCGTACTTTTCGTCTACAAAAGTCAGACAGCCTGTCCGACAGACTTCCGGCAGACTTTCGGTGGACTTGCGGCGGACTTGCGGCCTACTTTCTAACGAACGGACTTGCCTACACACGACCACACAAAAGTCGGTCAGATTCGTACGTGATGACGTACACCGGACTAAAATAAGGAAGTTCATAGCCAGTAGCCAATAGGTGCCCTAGCGTGGCTTTTTGTCCGTCGGACTAGCACACAGACGAGCGGATTTCGGGGTCCGTCGTAGTTACGAAGTAAAGTTTTAAAGCATGTTTCAAATCTAAAGTACGTCGGATTTGAGGCTAAAAAAGTACGTTGAAAGTCCGGAGAAGCCCACACACGATCGGATTACCAGCCAGCTTTAGTCCGTCAGCGTCCGTTGGACTTTTGTAGACGAAAAGTACGACCGTGTGTACGCGGCATAAGGGTACTTGAGCTTAATCCTTTGTTAATACCCAGCTGAAGGAATTCCAGAACTTGCGGTGGCTCGGGTGATACTGGGTTCCAATTTTTTTGTTGAGCTAGTGAACAAAACCTATCCCAGACTTGTGAGTACGTTTTGTTGGTGGTGCTTTTTCTTGCTTGTAAAAGGGTTGCAATTACTTCCTGCGAGCATCCCTGCTCTAATAGCCTAGTCCTTTCAATTTCCAAGCTGTCAAGTGTAGTTTCTCTGGTGCTGGATGTAGAAATTGACCCTGAGATAGGAGGTCTGATGTTACCGGGAGAGGCAGTGGATGTTGCAGGCTGAGCTGTAGTAGGGTAGTGAACCAAGGTCTCCTCGGCCAAAGAGGAATTACTCCTCGCGATTAAGGGTACTGGTGGAAAGATGTAGCCCAGCTTGAAATTCCATGGATGGGTCAGACAGTCTATCCCCTCGGCCGACGGGAAAGCCGCCCTTGACAGGAATCTCCGACATTTGGTGTTCGTAGGGGTGGCTGCTAGGTCGATCTCCGGTATTCCCCAAGTTGTTGACAGGAGGGAAAAAGCTTGTTGGCTCAATGACCACTCGTTGTTCGAGAGAAGTTCCCTGCTCAAATAGTCGGCCAGCATGTTCTGGGCTGCTGGGACATATACCGCTCTCAGGTCTACTAGATGCACTTGTGCCCAATCCATGATAGGACGAACTTCTTCCATTAATGTGCGACTCCTCGTACCCCCTTGCCTCTGAATATATGCCACTGCTACTCTGTTGTCCATTTGGATCACAACGCTTTTTCCCGTCAGGTATGGAGAGAAAGCCAGGAGTGCCTGAAAGGCTGCTCTGAGTTCTAGTATATTCTACACTATGCCATGAGCTTGAAACTTCCACTGCCCCTGGGCTGCTAGGTTTTGGTAATGAGCTCCCCATCCTGCCTGGCTGGCGTCCGAAGTGACCACCTCTGGCTGTGGAGGTACTATAGGTTTGTATCTTTTGAGGTTGCTGGATCGTGTCCACCACCATATGGATTGTTTCACATACCTGTGAATGTAGATCGTCTGAAGCATTGATGCTCCATTCCACTGCCTCAGGAAGGAATTCTGTAAGATTCTTGTGTGCCATTGGGACCACTGGATCATGGGCAGGGTTGCAGACATGGAGCCTAGGATACTCATACATACTCTGGCTGGTAGGCGTGTAGCTGAGAATAGCCTCTGAATTTTCTGGATCAGGGGCATGATCTTCTCCTGAGGAAGCTGCACTCTGTTCTGGATGGTGTCTAGTTCTGCCCCCAGAAATACCATCTTCTGTGTGGGTTGTAGTCTGCTTTTCTGCCAGTTCACTAGCCAACCGAAATCTTGCAGAGTTGAGAGTAAGATTTCTCGGTGTTGTATCAGGACCTGGCGACTCTCTGCTAGAAGAAGTATGTCGTCTAGATAATGGTGCACCCTCAGACCTTTTTCCCTGAGGTATGCAATGACGGGTAGAAGAACTTTGGTGAAGGTCCTGGGAGCCGACGAGATGCCGAAGGGTAGGCACTGGAATTGGAAGTGATGTTGGTTGATTGAAAAGCGGAGAAATTTTTGAAAGGCAGGATGTACTGGGATGTGAAGATAAGCGTCCGATAAATCTACGGACAGCATCCAATCGTCTAGATTTTCTGCTAACAGAATGGATTGTAGACTTTCCATTTTGAAGGATTCTAACTTGATGTTTCTGTTTAGTCTCTTTAAGTCCAGCACTGGCCGTAAGTCCCCTGTCTTCTTTTTTACTAGAAAAAGAGGGGAGTAGAATCCTCTGCCTCTTTGACATAGCGGAACCTCCAAAATGGCCCTTTTCTGTACTAATTCTGTTATGTACTTCAGAAGAATCCTTTTCTTGTCTGGAGAAGACGGTAGTTTTGTTGGAAGGAAGTGGTTTCTGGGAATCTTGCACAGGAATTTCCACTTGTGACCGAATTTGATCGTAGAAATGGTCCAAGGGTCCTTGATGTTTTCTGACCATATTCGTGCAAATTCTTTGAGTCTGGCGCCCACCCTCAGAGGATGGGCGGGCGTACCTTCAAAAGGACTTCTGTTGTTCGCCGGAAGGGGTGGCCTTGGTTTTCCGCATCCTCAGAAAGGATGATTGTGTGTTCCTCCAGTTTCTTTTAAATTCTTTACCTGGTCTATAGGTTTTGGCTTCTCTGTATCTTTCGGGAAGACTACCCTTGTAAGCAGGACCTCTTGATCTCCTAGGTCTTTTGTCAGAGGGAATAAGGCCGGATTTTCCCCCTGTTACTTTGGAAATGGCTGCATCCAACTTGGAGCCGAAGAGATTCGAACCATCATAGGGGATCTTGCACCAATTCGTCTTTGATGCTGTGTCGGCCACCCAGGGTTTTAACCACAGAGCCCTCCTAGCCATCACCGAGGCTAACATTGCTCGGGCCGAGCACCTGATAACGTCCACGGAGGCTTCTGCGATAAAATCGCCTGCCAATTTGAGTTCCTGCAGAGACGTAATCACTTTCTGTAAGTCTGCTCCTTCTTGGAGAGATTTTTCGATATTGACAGTCCAGCTAGAGATGGCTCTACCGACTGCTGCTGTGGTGACTGCTGATCTACATGCGCCACCTGCTGTGGAGTAGGCCTTCTTGAGTTCCAGATCAATCTTCCGATCTAGAACGTCACGGAAAGAAACAGCGTCCTCGATGGGTAGGGTGACATGTCTTGCCAGACGCATTAGGGAGGCATCCACAGTGGGAGCGTTAAACAAGGGATTGACTTTAGGTTCTTTCAAAGGATACATCTTGGCTAGCCTATTGTTTAGGCTGGGCCTCTTGTCGGATCTTTCCCACTCATCCTTGATCAAATCATTCAATTCCTCAATGAAAGGGAAGGTCTCTGGGTCCCTCTTTAGGTTTGGAAAATACTTCCGGATTTTCTGAGGTGCTTCCTCAGATTCTTCCCAACCTATGGCTTCCTTGACTGATTTTGCAAATGGTTCGACCAGAGTGAAGTCAAACCCTGGTGGTAAATCTGGATCTTCGTTTTCTGAAGGGGATTCTGGTTCCATCCCAGGCTCGATAGCTGAACGAGGGGGGGTCATGGAAGTACCTGGGTCTGATCTGGCCGGCATGGGTGTTGCTGATTCCATTATGGATTCTCGCACGGATTCCCGAATTAGTTTGGTTACTTCTCTGACGTCAGATTCTCTTTCTTTTGTGGCTTCATTGAAGCACGTACGGCATGCTAATTTGTCTGGCAATGCGGTGGCGCCACAAACCCAGCAGGTATTAACTGCGGGACGGGTATGTTGACTTCGCCCATGACGTGATGAAGAAGATCTTCTGTGATGTGATCGACTACGCCGAGAGTGACTGCGGCGTGAGTGACCATGGCGGGAATGACTACGGCGTGAGTGCCTGTGACGGGATGAGGAGCGTGACCGACTTCTGCGGGATTTCCTGCTTGAGTGACTTGATTTCTCTGTGCGTTTTGATTTAGACCTGGAAGGGCTGTCAGAAGGATTCTTGTTAGAAGATATGCTCTCTTTTTTCTCTCTCTCTTCAATACTTACCACTAAATGCGGACAGCCTCTTACCTTACCGGCCGTGGATGGTCTGCTGGGGCAGTGGTCTCCATGAGCAGAGAGGAAGAGGCAGGCAGGAATAGAAGAAGTTCTGGAAGGAGGACAGAACAGACATATATATATATATATATATATATATATATATATATATATATATATATATATATATATATATATATATATATATATATATATATATATACATATATACATATATACATATACACACATACATACACATACACACATACACACACATATATATGTGTATAAACACATACACACTACCTTCATCATGACGATTTTATTTATTTAAAAGATAGACAAAATAATAAAAAACAGTGAGGAAGAGAAACAGGCACTTACCTGGATCCAGTGGAGTAGTTTCTGGGCAATGATATGCAGAAACGAAGGCTGGAACCATAACCAGAATGTTTTTTCCTTCATCTGGAGTCCTCTTTTAAAAAAGACCGCCGCCGTCGCGGCAAAATGACGCTTCGCGCATGCGCAGAAGCAGCGCGAAGATTCCGGCGCCATCTTGGAATCTGGAAAAGGCTTAGAACGGCCCTATCTTTGCCCCTCGCGCATGCGCGATGCAGATGAGACACGCGGTGGCCATGACAGGCATAGAACTAGCGCTGTGGGACTACAGGTCCCAGAGGAGAACAAAAAAGCATAAGAAAGGTAAGAAAAGATGCCAAGTCTATTGGAAGATGTTGGGATAGATAGTAGAAAGATACTGAAGGTAAAAGTGGAAGGAAAAAGAGAAAACGGAGACCACTGCAAATGTTGAAGCTTCTTTAAAGCTTGCTAAATGCCAGAGGATATGTGCAGAAGCCCCTGAGACCACCAGAGTGGGGTTCCCTCCATAGAAGCTCCTTTAGAGACTGTAC
This sequence comes from Lithobates septentrionalis, assembly GCA_037952835.1. Classification (NCBI taxonomy): domain Eukaryota; kingdom Metazoa; phylum Chordata; class Amphibia; order Anura; family Ranidae; genus Lithobates; species Lithobates septentrionalis. The sequence goes on along the minus strand of JBBDGP010003186.1, from coordinate 335,720 downwards.
AGGAGGGACTTCCAAACAGGAGAGGCTTGAACCTGCTGGGGCGATGCGGTAAGAGGCTCTGCGATGTCCATCCATCTTGTCAGGTGAGGATAAAAAAGAGAATGGTGGGGGTCATCTCTCTTCAAACTTTTATAGCTAGACCAATCCTGTCAGGTTGTGGAGGCGGAGTCACAACCCAGTGTGTGCTGCCATGAAGGCGTCAGGAAAATCTGATTGGGGTTATAACCCTCCCTTACTCTATCTAACATGTAAAAAAAAACTCTGAAAATTGTATCCTACTTATTGTAATTTTCTATTCCTGGTGCCTATCCATTGCAGCACATATGTGATAGTAGCCCCGCCTACTTCCGCCCACAGGACCAGTGCATAGCTATAAAAAGTTAACATCCACACAACAGCTCATTCCCTGTACATCGCTAGGAACGAACTGAGTGGGTTTAGTATGCTGCCATCGAGGCAACAGGAAAATTACAGTAAGTAGGATACAATTTTCTGTTTTCCTGGTGCCTCCATGGCAGCATACGTATGATAGATCAATAACTGTCTATCAGGGTGGGGAACTTCAGCAAATTAGATCATAAGAAAGGGAGTAAGGTACTGGCTTCCTGCCAAAGACAAGTGTAGTGAGGACTACTAAGCCCATCAGTAGTGCTGAAAGAACACGCTATAATAGAACTGGATTGGCCCCCCTGCCTGCCAAGTTGGCTGACATCTCACCTATGGGATAGGCAAGCAAATGCCCACAGGCCCTTGATGCCATGACAACAGCAAGGCTGTGAACTTCTTGCAGTTCGAAGAGCTTCCCCAGTAATTCTTATACGAGAAGCTGGCTTCAGATGAGGGTGAATGTCTGCCTGGTAGAAAATACACATTGAGCACCATCCGCGATACCCTCCCCATCTGCACCAACATTCAAATCCCCAGGACAGGTCCCCTGGAGCACACCCCCTCTCATGGGGACACGCCGCCAAACCCTGCCTCAAAAATTACTGGGCAGATGGAAATAGGACAACAGACAGCAATCAAATGCTCCCTCAACTAGTGCGTTTATCCGGCTACAATCACCCCAAGCCCCTGGTAGAACACAAGGAAAGTGAGGATAGAAGCCTAGGTGGCAGCCTTGCCAATCTGTTAAACCATAGTCTGTAGCCAAAAGCTCAGGATGCACTCATAGATTAGAGTGCATCTTGTCAGTACAGGATGGAACCTGAACCCTAGACTATGGAGTTGGTTGATGGTCTCCTGAGTCGACTTGACATGATGGAGCTAGAAATCAAAGCATCAGTACGGGATCCATCTTGAAAAACAAAAGAGGAAAGTAAAGGCTGAGAGATTAACTTTCCATCCCGACCACATCCAACCAAGAGATGGAAACTTCCTTTGGGTGAACTGGATGCAGATCAAGGAACTGAATAAGGATGGCCTGTTTGAGGAGACAGATAGAAACTAACCAGAGCAAAATGGAGAACTGGTTTCTAATAACCTTGTCACCTCCCCAAGTAAAGGCTATGAGTAAACTACTTAGATCCCACAAGTCACATGGGCAGCAATTTTAAGAGCAAAATGCTAGCCTAGACCCAGCTGCAGGAGAGGACTTGTCTAGCGAAGAAACTTTGGGAGAAAGTCCTGAGGCTTACACTAAGATGAGCAAATCACCACATGTCTAGCAATAGATTTAACATGAAGTGGTAGACCCCACCGCTTAGCATCAAGGGATTCCTAGACTACATAATGCTTGTTCTCAGAATTTGAGCTTCAATTATCAAGCTGCCAAAGGCAATTTGAAGCTGGATGGCAAAACACATTCCTTGGGAACAGATGACCCTGATCAAGTAGATCCCTCAGAGAAACTGTCCAGCACCCCTTTTGGGTTGGAGTACCACATCTGCCTAGAACACAGGAATGCTTTCCATTCCAAACATGCGAGATAAACATAGGAAGGAAGTACTGAAAGTCACAGGAGCATCCTACCAGAGGACCACTGCACCTGAGCCAAAACTGCCCAGTCTTTAGTTTGACCTCAGGGGTCCCATACTCAACCTCTGAAGTTGCCTACCTGGGACACACCTCCCAGGAATAGCGCCAGGGGTAGAAATCAATCTCACAGGTTTAGGCGCTGCTGTCAGATGCAGTCTGCCTGCCAAGATGTATACCTGGAATGCTCATGCCTGACAAGGCTGGAGCCTAACTCTTTGCCAAGGATACCAATCTAGCCTTATGCTACTGCAAAACTCTGAATCCACCTGAAAATTTGTACGCCACCTTTATGGCATTGTCTGCTTGGATCCAGATTATATAAAACAGCCAGATTTTATAAAACAGAACTTCTGGATGTTACCTTGGAAAAGACAACACCAAAGACAACCAACCCCCTTGATATCAAGGGTGTCCAGGTCTCTTACCCAGAATGATTCATGGTCTGAGGTGTCTTTCCATGGCAACTTTTTAAAACAGGAAGAGAAGACTTCCTTGCCCTAGAGCCAGACCCCTGAGTCTCAGCAATAAGGAAATCGCCTGACAAAAGACTGAGTCAACTTGTCCCTTGAAGAACAAAGGCCTGTAAAAGCCTGGGGTGAAACCAGGCCAAAGGAATTGCCTCACGTGAGGCTACCCTCAGTTCTATGCTTCTTCTACAAAAGTAGAGATCCAGATCACTCCTGGTACACAGAGCTTGAATCTGAGACTAGAGTATGTAAAGTTATCAATGAGGAAAAAAACAATCTGTCCTGAGCTGTGAGGAGGGCCATCCAGACATTCCCAAAGTGAGTCTGTTCCAGCGATGATCTCTGAACCTATCCAAATTATTGGAATGTCTGGAAGACCATGTCAGGTTGCTTGATAGAGCCTGCACCAATAATTATCTATCTAAGGATCTCTCTATGAGAATATTTCAAGAAGGCATTGAGGCAAGTACTTGGTCAAGCATCCTAATACATGAGGTGCTGACCAAAAAGACAAGGAGCAGGATCCCAGAATGGTAGTGCATGGGTCCAAAAGCAAGGCATAGAAATGCTTCCGGGATGGGAACATTAAATAACCTTTGCCTGCCAAGCCAGAAAGTGTCCCAGGCAAAGGGAAGCAATGCAAAAATGTATTTTTCTATGGAAAACTCGCATCTGAACCCAGCCCCCAATGTTGCGCGATTTCAGAGTGTGACCTCGAGTGCAGCCCTGATCCAACTCTACAGTCTCTGGATCAAAGTTGCATCAAAAAGTCGCATCAAGGTAGTGCAGGAACCCCTTCAAAGTCTCTGCAACTTTAAATTGCATAGATTGGAATGGGTGCCATTGAAACCAATGGGCTGTGACCTGTCATGCGACCCTGTGTCCAAAGTCGCACCAGTGGAAACGGAGCCCAAAGCTTTAAGATGCATATCAGATAATGCCACCATGGGCTTTTGGATAGTGAACCGTTTGCCACCACAACTGGGGCAGGAATACCTTGACCCAGAAAACCTTCAGTGGATATGCAGAGACCACAAATAGAGAAAAGACGCCTATTAACATTTAGAAGGACTAGCCTTCTTCCTCTAGTAATGACAAGTGTTCAACTTCAGCCACATCTCTAATGTTGTTGACCTGGACTGTCTCAAAGAGAACCTGTCCCTGGAAGGCCATGCAGGCTACTTCTTCCGACTAAGGAAATGCTGTAGCAAGTTTCTTACCTAGAGCCTGCTCTGGTTTCTTACCTTGTCCCTCTGGTTCTTCTCCACTCACGGTAAACTTGCCTACCTTAAAGAGAATGGCCAGGCAAAGCCTTAAGCCTCGTACACACGATCGGATTTTCCGACGGGAAATGTGTGATGTCAGGCTATCGGGGAAAAATCCAACCGTGTGTACGCTCCATCGGACAATTGTTGTTGGATTTTCCGCTGACAAATGTTGGATGGCAGGTTTTAAAATTTTTCACGGACAAATGTGTGTTGTCGGATTTTCCGAGCGTGTGTACACAAGTCCGTCAGACAAAAGTCCAAAGTACAAACACGCATGCTCAGAGGCGAGGACGAGCCGTAAGCGGTCGGTCTTGTAAACTCGCGTTCCTAATGGAGAATTAACATTCGTGACGTGGCAAATTATGAAATCTGGATTTGCAGCGCACAATTTTCTTCTTTAATGGGATAATAATGAAGCTGCTTTGCTGGTGATACTGAAGGAGTTATTGCAAACTAATTATCAAAGGCTTTTTTTCCTAGTGATATTAGCCCCTTCCCGCCGAGCGTACGCAGATGTGCGTACTCGGCTTTCCGGGGTTATACCGGGATGATGCCCGCAGCTGCAGGCATCATCCCGGTACCATTGTTTACAGCGGCTATCCAGATATAACAACCGATACGCCCCCCCTCCCGGCGCTCTTACTGGGCCTCCCGTGCCATCGGGAAGCCCGGTGACCAAACGGCTGCCTCCGGTGGCTGGGGGCGGGCTGGAACGAAGCTGTGGGCGGCTTCGTTCCAGCCTTCTAATTGTAAACGCGGAAGTGACGTCATGACGTCACTTCCCGTTTACTCGGCTGTCAATGGCGCCAGTTTTAAAAAGATACACAGTATTCAGAATCGCCGTTTTCGACAATCTGAATACTTTGAAGTGCAAAGGAGGGATGGGAGGATATGTAAACGGTGTTCACGCCACACATGTGAGGTATCGCCGCGATCGTCAGAGTGAGAGCAATAATTCTAGCCCTAGACCTCCTCTGTAACTCTAACCTGGTAACCGTAAAAAAACATTTAAAGCGTCCCCTATGGAAATTCTTAGGTAACGTAGTTTGTCGCCATTCCACGAGTGCGTGCAATTATAAAGCATCACATGTTTGGTATCTATTTACTCAGCATAAAATCATCTTTTACATTATAAAAAAATTGGGGTTACTTTACTGTTTGGATTTTTTAAAATTCATGAAAGTGTCCCTTTTCCCAAAAATTTGCGTTTAAAACACCGCTGCACAAATACCGTGTGATATAAATAATTGCAACAATCGCCATTTTATTCTCTAGATTCTCTGCTAAAAAAATTATATATATAGTGTTTGGGGGTTCTAAGTAATTTTCTAGCAAAAAATACGGATTTTAACTTGTAAACACCAAATTTCAAAAATAGGCTTATGCCGCGTACACACGGTCGGACTTTTCGTCTACAAAAGTCAGACAGCCTGTCCGACAGACTTCCGGCAGACTTTCGGCGGACTTGCGGCGGACTTGCGGCATACTTTCTAACGAACGGACTTGCCTACACACGACCACACAAAAGTCCAACGGATTCGTACGTGATGACGTACACCGGACTAAAATAAGGAAGTTCCTAGCCAGTAGCCAATAGCTGCCCTAGCGTGGCTTTTTGTCCGTCGGACTAGCACACAGACGAGCGGATTTCGGGGTCCGTCGTAGTTACGACGTAAAGATTTGAAGCATGTTTCAAATCTAAAGTACGTCGGATTTGAGGCTAAAAAAGTACGTTGAAAGTCCGGAGAAGCCCACACACGATCAGATTACCAGCCAGCTTTAGTCCGTCAGCGTCCGTTGGACTTTTGTAGACGAAAAGTCCGACCGTGTGTACGCGGCATTAGTCATTAAAGGATTGAAAATAATATGTATGCTTTTTTTTTTTTTTTTTATTTGGGCAAATTACCACAACAGCATTATCCTGTCGTTTTTAACCACTTATCGACCACCGGCCGTCATATGACGTCCTTGACTTTGTGCGGGGATATCTGAATGATGGGTGCAGCTACAGGCATCGTTCAGATATCATCTTTTTCAGCTGGCGATTCCTTACACCATAAGAACAATCATAGCGGCTGGTCAGCCGCTTGATCATTCTTACGTCCCCTCTTGCCACCCTCCGGTGCTTCTACCGACTCACCGCTACCATCGGTGAGTCGGAGAATGGATCCGCCGGCCCTGGATGTTTACCATAGAGATTTCTGGTGGACCGGATGGTCGCCGGAGTTTCTATGATCGTTCGGAGGCCGGGCGCGATGTTATGACGTCACGCCCGGCCTCTGCATTCAAACAAATGGCACCGCCTCGGCTGGGAAGCCGAGATCGTGGGTTTTTTTTTTTTGTTTTTTTTTAATATTTCAGCTGTCCCAGCCTAGAGGTGAGATGTGGGGTCTTATTGACCCTATATCTCCCTATAAAGAGGACCTGTCATGCCATATTCCTATTACAAGGGATGTTTACATTCCTTGTAATAGGAATAAAAGTGATCACATTTTTTTATTTATTTTTTGAAAGTGTCAAACTAAAAAATGTAAAGTAAAATTAACAATAAAAAAAAATTTAAAGCGCCCCTGTCCCCGTGTGCTCGCACGCAGAAGCGAACGCATACGAAAGTCCCGCCCACATGAAAACGGTGGTCAAACCACACATGTGAGGTATCGCCGCAAACGTTAGAGCGAGAGCAATAATTCTAGCCCTAGACCTCCTCTGTAACTCTAAACATGTAACCAGTAAAAAAAATTTAAATGTCACCTATGGGGATTTTTAAGTACCGAAGTTTGGTGCCATTCCACGAGTGTGTGCAATTTTAAAGCGTGACATGTTAGGTATCTATTTACTCAGCGCAACTTCATCTTTCACATTAGGCAAAAAAATTGGGCTAACTTTACTGTTTTTTTTTTTTTTTTTTTAAAGCATGAAACTTTTTTTTTTTTCCCAAAAAAATGTGTTTGAAAAATTGCTGCGCAAATACTGTGCGAGATAAAAAGTTGCAATGACCGCCATTGTATTCTCTAGGGTCTCTGCTAAAAAAAACATATATAATGTTTGGGGGTTCTATGTAATTTTCTAGCAAAAAAATGATGATTTTTACATGTAGGAGAGAAATGTAAGAATTGGCCAGGTTGGCAAGTGGTTAAGATCAAATATACAACTATGTTGGTGTCCCTTGTCAATGTTACATTGTATTTTTTTAAATGTAACTGCCGACTCTCATTTGAAGTATAACACAAAGCCAAGCATCATTCTACACATTTTTTTTTTATTGTGCAGCCCAGTGTGAACCTGGCTTAGATTAGCATTCAGCATTTGCAGAGCTGTGGATGGACTGCAGGTGTGCTGATCAGTGTACTGCACTTCATTTACACTACAAGTCTGTCTTCTGGAATGGCGGACTGAAATTGTCATTTATACATTCACAGACTCCCATGAATTATTGATGAGGCTGTGTGGGTGAGGGGCCCATAGAAGGAGAAGGAGCATCCAGAACATGTTACACTCTGTAAACTGGTGTAACATGTAACATGTTCTAAAAGGTGAAGACATCCTTTAAGTTGGTACAGGTGCACAGGTGTTTTTGTTCAGATCACTAGCTGACAGGTTCTTGCACCTACACAAGTGATGCAATTGCAGGAATCCCCCTGCTGGGACTCTGTATTGACAGTGGGGACTCTGTATTGACAGTGGGGACTCTGTATTGACAGCGGGGACTCTACCCTACTAGAATACACTTATTAGTGCTGCAGCCGATTGTCTGCAAGCCACTGATTGAACAAGGCTTCCAGCAGTCCTCTTCAAGAGAAGCTGATCTAATCATCGCCTTCCGTCTAACAGGATTCGGGGGATCCCCGCTGAACTGGATAAATCTGGATCCGTGTGTACCCAGCTCTACCTTATTCCTTGCTCAAGCAGGCTCCCTCCACTGCTGTGACTTGTCCCCTTCAGGATCTATGTAATTAAGCCCAGTACACACACGGGCCAAATGTCGGGCGGCATCGGCCGGTTCAATAGAAACTGGCTGATATTCTGCCCGTGTGTACTGGAGTCGTTCCAACAGAAGCTGGCCTTTCTGTTGAAGGGGCATGACAAACTAGGTCTGCTGACCGACTCCCGATCAGCACTCTCAGCCAATGGCAGAGAGCGCTGGCTAGAGTGTTCTGGTGGGAAGGTCGTCCCCCTGTCAGAGCACAGTAACTCAGCAGGGGAGATCGCTGTACTAATGTCAGATAGATAGTACAGTGGCTACTCCTGAGTGGTCAGTTTTTTTTTTCATACAGCCTGCTGGGATGTACTTTACTGGTCACAATCCAGCCCCAACATCATACCATACTGGGTTAATGTCCCTGTGTGGCAATGGAGGCTGGTGCTCAAAATTTTTGGGTGGAGCAAACAAACTGAAAAAAAAAAACATCAATTGCAGCCACTGTGCCCATCAAATGCAGCTACTGTGCCCATCAAATGCAGCTACTGTGCCCATCAAATGCCGCCACTGTGCCCATCAAATGCCACCACTGTACCCATCAAGCGCAGCCAGTGTGCCCATCAATTGCCGCTACTGTGCCCATCAAATGCCACCACTGTACCCAAAGGCCGCCACTGTGCCCATCAAGCGCAGCCAGTGTGCCCATCAATTGCCACCACTGTGCCCATCAAATGCCACCACTGTGCCCATCAAGCGCAGCCAGTGTGCCCATCAATTGCCGCTACTGTGCCCATCAAATGCTGCCAGTGTGCATCCCCCGCCCGCCTGGCACTTACCTTGTTTTGGTGGGGCAGCGGGTCACGGCGGTGTCCTCCACACTCCTTCATGTCTTCTTCTCCCCTCCTCTCTTACTGTCCTCTGCTATGATTGGACGCCTGTCGTTTCAGCCAATCAGGTGACAGGTAACAAACCCGAGCACCTGATTGGCTGAGAGGCGGTTCAGTGTTAGGAAAGCAAATATTCATTTGCTTTCCTAACACAACACTGAGTGAACTGTGAGTGCCCAGTATGGCGCTCGCTGTTCACCTTTTCGGATGCCTATTAGAGCCTATGGCTCTAATCGAGTGCTTTCAAAAAATACCCTGCCGCGGCGACCATAGATAGATTCATGCATGCATGAATCTATCTATGGTGGTAGAGAGTAGAGGTCGACCGATATATCGGCCGGCCGATATATCGGCCGATATTTGGCTTTTTTTACTTAATCGGCATCGGCCGATTGTGCTGATAAAAAAAGCCGATTATAACTTCAGCGGGACTTGCAAATGATTTCTGTAATAGAAGTCAATTGCAAGTTGTCTGAAGTTTGTCTTCTCTCCTCCTCTGGGCAGCCAAGTCTGATAAGAAGATACATTTGTATCTCTTCCGGTTCTTTTTATCAATAGACTGAACTCCGTGGAGAATTTCTCAGTTTAACCATTTAAAGACTAAATCTTTTTTGACATTTGTTGCTTACAAGTAAAAATCCTGTATTTTCTGCTAGAAAATCAATTGGAACCCCCAAACATTATATATATTTTTTTTAGCAGAGACCCTAGGGAATAAAATAGCGGTTGTTGCAATATTTTATGTCACGCGGTATTTGCGCAGCGGTCTTTCAAACGCAATTTTTTTTAAAAAAAATACACTAATTAAAAAATAAATAAATAAACAGTAAAGTTAGCCCATTTTTTTTTTCGTCCAAAAGTTTTGATTACCTGTTTTTGTGTATTTAATATTTAAGATATAGTTATTTTTTTTAATCTAAATTATACATACAAGTGAACTGATTGGAGGTTTGTTTTGTTCAATAAATGTTTAAATGTAAAAAATTTTCTGTATCACTTATTACTTAAGATTGCTTTCACACTGGAGCAGGCATGCGTTGACGGTAAAACGCTGTTAGTTTTAGCGGCGCTTTACCGTCATTTTAGCGGCGCTATTCGGCTGCTAGCGGGGCGCTTATAACCCAGCTAGCAGCCGAGGAAGGGGTTAAGTGCGCCCCTGAAGTGCTGCTGCCAAAACGCTATGCAGGTGCTTCGGCAGCGGTGCGCATTCATTTTAATGGGCAGGAGTGGTGGAGGAGCGGTATACACCGCTCCAAAGATGCTGCTTGCAGGACTTTTTTTTACATCCTGCCAGCACATCGCCTCAGTGTGAAAGCACTCGGGATATCACTGAGACTGCAGGGGAGCCGTTTTACTGGCACTTTACAGGCGCTATTTTTAGCCCAAAAGCGCCTAAAAAAATGCCCCAGTGTGAAAGGGGTCTAACTGTTAGATTTTATGAGATGAAGGGGGGGAAAAAAAAAAAATCGGCCTAATATATCGGCCCAAAAAAATCGGCATCATATATCGGCCATCGGCCACCGCGATTTCGAAATATCGGCATCGGCCAGAGAAAAACCCATATCGGTCGACCTCTAGTAGAGAGGTGGCAGGAGAGAGGGCGGTGCTCATGCACCCCTTATGGATGCGCCGCCACTGCTGTGTGGTATGCGATTATGTCAAGGCTTTGGGTGAAGAAAGAGAGATTAGGATCAGGTGAGAGACTGCCCCCCCCTCCCCCACACTGCTCAGGGAGTTGGGCTGTATTATGGAATACCATTTCTTGCTGTTTATGATAAGATCTTTTTGAAAGGTTAGGAATTACTGGGACTTCTGAGGTGCTATATAGATGTATTCCACATACACACCATATTATTAAAAAATAATCATTAGTGGGAATGCTTCAGCAGTCCCACTATTGTGGTTTGTTTTTTTATTATTCCGTACGTTTTTTTGGCTCTGCGTAACTTCTGCATACTTTCAGCTATTAAAACCATTCAACTTTTAAAATGTTCAGCTCTTTCAGCTAAAGATGGGACTTCTTCAACTTTTTTTGTACTATTTATACTTTTTAAAATATTAAGCTTTTTAACTTTTTTTTTTTTTTTAACATTGAAGTGAATGGGAGCATGCTTCAAATCCTTTAAAATCACCTTCCGCTCCCAAAAGTTTCAGCTCCTTCATACTTTCACCTACAGACTCCAAACAAACTTTAAAATGTTCACAAAATATTCAGCTATCTGGTTATATCTTTTCAGTTTGATATCTTTTACAGTTTTTGTGAAAATGCTGTTTAAGTTTAGTGATCATTTCAGGAAATTTTATTGATTAAACAGAGTGTACTGGGCTGCTTAGAGTGGATGATGTCATAGCTACAGCACAGAGCCTTAAACAAAATTATCTTAGTTCCTTCTTTATAAATTGCTCTCACGCCCACAAGATCTACTTGTCATACACAATTTATGCATCAAATCGTAGGTATTTTTGTCTAGTTTCAGGCACAGTTTTGTGATACGCCTTTTACTTTTTGGCTGGTTGAGCTTCCAAATGACAAGAGTTCTACACTGTCTTCCATTGACTGTCCTGTATAAAATTCTTCACATTTCCCAGCGAAACGCACAGCCAACTTCTTTTTTAAATCCCTGACATGCCCACATTTTTAAGTTTATCAACATAAATTTTATAGCGATACGTTCACAAAGGCCGTGTGTCTCTAACGGTGAAGTCTCTGTTTCCATAGCATGTACTGTTGTGGATTAAGGCTTGTTTGAAGGGTTCTCTCACACTGTCTCTCACACTGTCTCTTACTCATTAGGTGTGGGGATTAATGATCAAGAAGCTTTTCAAAAAACCTTTAAATTTTCCACATCTTTCATACATTAGTCGTGTTTGTTAAACTTTTTTATTGAAATTCATGTTTATTTTAAAACCATTCCTACTTTTCCAGCTATTCTCACTTCTTCAACTTTTTCTTACGGATTTAAGCTATTCATCCAGTTAGCTTTAGCAATTCAGCTATTCAGCATTCCCACTCATTTTCTCCAGGAAATGCATTTTCTAGTTTTAATAAGATGTGTGTATGTGGAATACATCTATATAGCACCTCAGAAGTCCCGGTAATTCCTATCTTATTCAAGAATGTTACTTTCTCTTTCAGTAAAGCTTGCCTGCAAAGTGCAGGGCATGTTTGTAGCATTATATTGTATGGTGTAGATTGTAGAAGGCGGTGAAGGTCAGTGCTTGCAGGTGAAGGTCAGTGCTCACAGGTAAATGTGAAGGTCAGTGCTTGCAGGTGAAGGCCAGTGCTCACAGGTAAATGTGAAGGTCAGTGCTTGCAGGTGAAGGTCAGTGCTCACAGGTAAATGTGAAGGTCAGTGCTTGCAGGTGAAGGTCAGTGCTTGCAGGTGAAGGTCAGTGTTTGCAGGTGAAGGTCAGTGTTTGCAGGTGAAGGTCAGTGTTTGCAGGTGAAGGTCAGTGCTTGCAGGTGAAGGTCAGTGCTTGCAGGTGAAGGTCAGTGCTTGCAGGTGAAGGTCAGTGCTTGCAGGTGAAGGTCAGTGCTTGCAGGTGAAGGTCAGTGCTCACAGGTAAATGTGAAGGTCAGTGCTTGCAGGTGAAGGTCAGTGCTCACAGGTAAATGTGAAGGTCAGTGCTTGCAGGTGAAGGTCAGTGCTCACAGGTAAATGTGAAGGTCAGTGCTTGCAGGTGAAGGTCAGTGCTCACAGGTAAATGTGAAGGTCAGTGCTTGCAGGTGAAGGTCAGTGCTTGCAGGTGAAGGTCAGTGCTTGCAGGTGAAGGTCAGTGCTCACAGGTAAATGTGAAGGTCAGTGCTTGCAGGTGAAGGTCAGTGCTTGCAGGTGAAGGTCAGTGCTCACAGGTAAATGTGAAGGTCAGTGCTTGCAGGTGAAGGTCAGTGCTTGCAGGTGAAGGTCAGTGCTCACAGGTAAATGTGAAGGTCAGTGCTTGCAGGTGAAGGTCAGTGCTCGCAGGTGAAGGTCAGTGCTCGCAGGTGAAGGTCAGTGCTCGCAGGTGAAGGTCAGTGCTCGCAGGTGAAGGTCAGTGCTCGCAGGTGAAGGTCAGTGCCCGCAGGTGAAGGTCAGTGCTCGCAGGTGAAGGCAGACATCTGTACTCTGAGATCTTCATTCTGCCTGGGGAGAGCTGTGCTGTGTGCTGGACAGGAGGAATGAGATCGAGGATGCGATGTGTTCTCTTCCTGTTTCGCCCACCTGTACTGGAGCTCTGAAAGCCCCGATCAGCCAGACAGGAGCCTGAGGAAAGAGTGGGTTTACCCCCCACTGCTGCCTCAGAGAGGAGCTCTGCAATAAATAGGGGCGCATCCAAAGCTCTCTTTCGTGGTAACCGGGAGCATAGGATTGCTGGTAACTAACTCCTGTGAGCACTGCAGCCACAGCTGTGGTGTAAGCAGTCAGGAGGTTTCCGATGCTGCCTCTGTAGTTCACGTGGTACAACGTCCCCGACAGCTGGCGGTGGAGTGATATTCGGATGTCAGGGATGTTGTAGCCAGAACTACAGAGTCAGTATCGGAAAATGCCGCAGACTGCTTACTCTAGAGCTGGTGACTGCAGTTCTTATAGAAGTTACACAAATCCAAATGATAAATAATCCCTCCTTCAGCTACCATTGAGCTGCCAAAAGAGAGTTCTAACACATTCTGACAGTAAAAAAGTCCTGAGATGTGTTGGATGTGCCTGGGCATTAGGGTGTGCCCAGGCACACCTGGCACACCTTGTGCATGCCTATGATTCTATGCATCCAAAAATATAGAAAATATACCAAATCAAATCATTATTATTCAACCAAATGATAAAATAAAAGCCTCATGCATGTGTCCTGCTTCTTAATATAGGGGGTCAGCAATGCCAAGAGTTGGTGAAAGCAGAGGGGTCCGTCATCCGGATATAATTCCGAAAATCATCCGGATTATTCTCCTGGAACTCCCGCAGCAAGGGCATATGACAGAATTAGTCATCATTAATAAAGCAACCAATTTTTGGTCCAAGAAATCCTCCTCCTCCTGTTCCTGGACTGGACTTGGGTCAAAGCAATAACTTCAAGGCCAAAAATAAATAACACGTTATCTCCTCCGATTCCACAACATGGCAGGTTGACGAACGGCCGTTCAGAAATGAAATGAGAAGGACGAACTGAAAATCGCGAATCAGCACTCGCCAAACTTCTACTAACACGAAATTAGCAGAAGGAGCCCAAAGGGTGGTGCTAAAGAGCTGGAAATCCACGTAGTACGTCACTATGTTCGTGTTTGGCCGACAATTCCTTGCCATTTGTATGCAAGACAAAATCCAGGCACACGCCTTCGGACAAAAGTCTGAGGTTTTGTCTGCGGAAAATTAGATCGTGTGTACGAGGCTTTAGGCTGAACATAAAGTACCAGCTTATCCTCTCTGTTCTTCCTTGCCAGCAGTTGGCCTGATCTCTGCTGAGGGAGGCTTTATATGCAGTTTGAGGCAACAGTATTGGAACATAGCTTGAGGTCTTCTCCTTGTCAAAAGAAGTTTATTGAGTATACAATGTTATAAAGATACATAAAGTAAGTTTACAAGGATCTATAAAGTAAGCTCATTGTTTTACAGTAGGGTTTATATAGGTAAATATCATGAAATTTCAAATATTAAACATTGGGTTCACGTAAACCTAAATTAAAGATATATATCATTTCCTTAGTTACTTTTGTAGGTATTTAAATGATTTATACCTACTATACATATTGTTTACAAGTAGAGTGTATATAGGTCAAATAAATTCTGATAATGAGCTTTAATCGTAAGGTGGAGAAAAGGAAAGAGAAAGAAGAAAAAAGGGTAGAAAGGTAGAGGTATGGTCCACAAGGTTGTCCCGCTCGTCAGATTATTATTCTTTTTAGTTATCTTTGAAGCCTTAGAATGGGTGTCTCTGTAAGTCATTTAATCTGTTACCATGGCAGCAGGACAGAGTCATTGAAGTTTGACAGGAACTGTTGTTTTATCCAAGGATGCCAAAGTTTTTCAAATTTTGGAATTTGATTTTGATCGATGGCTACCATCTTAGCATGGGACATTGTATTATTCATTCTGTGAATTGTTTCTGCTAGTACCAATGTAGGAGATTTCCATGCCTTGGCCACTGTTTGTTTTGCAGCCGTTATTAGTTGGATCATAAGTTTGAATTGAGAGAGTGTTAACCATTCCGGTTTTAGATTAAGTAAAGTTAAATATGGATCTGGTTGTATTATCTTTTTAAATATTTTAGATGCAATCACGAAGACTTCCTTCCAGAAGGTTTGGATTACTGGGCACGTCCACCATATGTGTAAATGTGTGCCTATTTCTGGGCATCCTCGAAAACAAAGAGCTGAGGTATTAGGTGAATATTTTCCCACTCTAGCGGGTACAAGGTACCAGCGAGTTAGGACTTTATAATTTGTCTCCAGTGCTAAGATGTTGGGTGAAGATGACTTAGATGTGAGCCATATGTTAGACCAGTCCGTGTCTTCTAAAGTTCGTCCCAGGTCCTCCTCCCACCTCTGAACGTAAGAGGGTCTATTAAGATTTACTACTCCCATATAATTGATTATAAAGTGATGAAATTGTACCTTTAGCAAATGGATCTTTTGTACAGATTGATTCAAAAATGGATAATTGGGATAATGGTGTATCCCCCTTTAGGAATGGTGTATAGAAATTTTTGATTTGGAGATATCTAAATATCTCAGAGTTTGGTAGATCATATTTTTCTCTAAGCGATGGGAATGAAAGGAATGATTTAGATGCTATGAAGTCATTTAGTGTCTGAATGCCTGATGTTGTCCAAGCTTTAAAAGAATTTGGGTAGATCCATGCCGGATAAAAGGCCGGATTTCTGATAAAAGAAAGGAGAGGATTGTGTGGAGATTGTAACTGATATTTGGTTTTTAGTTTATCCCAGAGAGATAAGAAGTGTTTAGTTATGGGATTATGAATTTTAAAGCGGTCTTTAGGATCAAGCCATAATAAATTTGATATTAATAGAGGGTCATTTTCTGAAGCCTCTATAAATACCCATAATGGGATTTCCTGTTTTGCATGGTATTTGGACAGACTGGCCAAATGTGCTGCTCTGTAGTAGTTAGTAAAATTAGGGTATCCCAGGCCTCCTTTATTTTTGGGAAGATGTAGTGTGTGTATAGGTATACGTGGTTTAGAAGAGCCCCATATAAACGAAGTTGCTCTTTTTTGTACTATTCTCAAAAAATAGGAAGGAATTGGAATAGGGAGGACTCTGAATAGATAAAGCAATTTGGGTAGAATAGTCATTTTGATTGCATTAATCTTCCCTATCCAGGATACAGGAAGTTGCAACCATTGTTTTATTAGATTTGTGATCTGTCTTAATACAGGAGGATAATTGGTTGAGAATAAGTCAGAATGAAATGCTGTTAAATGAATTCCAAGATATGGGATTGATTTTTCTGCCCATGTGAATGGGAGTGCAGCCCTAGCCGGGATCAATTCCATGTTTGTGAGTGAAATATTAAGCACTAGGCATTTCTTAGGATTAATCATAAGGCCGCATAGGGCTGCTAATCCATCAAGAGCTGGTATTAAGTTAGGACCAGAGACCTGTGGTGATGATAGAAAAAGTAATATATCGTCTGCAAATATACATAATTTGTGTGTAATACCTCCTACTTCAATGCCAGTTATAGTTTGGTTTGTTCTGATGTATTGGGCCATGGGTTCGAGTATAAGGGCAAATAATAAGGGAGATAATGGGCAACCCTGTCGGGTACCTCTTTCGATATTAAAGGCTTCAGATTTGTATCCAGCATATTTTATATAGGCTTTGGGTTTATTATATAATGCCTTGATCCATGTTAAAAAGTGGGGTCCAAAACTCCATTTTTGTAATGAATATTGCATATATTGCCAGGATACTGTGTCAAATGCTCTCTTAATATCGAGAGATAGAAAACATAAAGGGATTTTCCGTTTTTTAGCAATATGTGCCAATAACACTGCCCTGCGTATATTATCGCCTGCCTGTCTATTTGGCATGAAGCCTACTTGATCTCTATGTATTAATTTTCCTATAATGCTATTGAGGCGTTTTGCTATTATTTTTGCTAATAATTTAATATCGAGGTTTAACAGAGAGATAGGCCGATAATTCACACAGGAAGTATCATCAGAAAGGGGTTTTGGGATCATACAAACAATTGCCATTAGTGTTTCTTGCCGAAAAGAATGTCCATCTAGAAGTTTGTTAAAAGTTTCAGTGAGAGTGGGAGAGAGTATTTCTGAGAATGTTTTATAGTATAAAGCCGAGTAGCCGTCTGGGCCTGGTCTTTTGTTAAGTTTTAGGTCTTTTATGGCGTTAGCAACTTCATCTATAGTTATAGGCTCATCCAAACTGCTTTTTTGATTCTGAGATAACTCAGGTAAGGTTATTTTTGAGAAGAAGGATTCAGCCTCTGTAGGATTAAATTCATTGTTTGTCTTGTATAAAGTTGCGAGATGTGAGTGAAATTTATGGACTATTTTAACTGGATTACAAGTGTAAACATTTTTTGATAATTTCAAACGTATTGGTTTGAAAGATTTGTTAGTTGAATTTAATGCCCGAGCCAAATATGTACCTGGTTTGTTTGTATTCATGTAGAAATTGTGTTTGGAGCGTTTGAGGGATTTATCAACTGACTCAGTGAGAAATAGATCGTATTCCAATCTAGATTTTTCCAGATGAGATTTTGTACTCTGAGATGGATTATCTTGAAATGATATGTAGGCTGCATTAAAATTGAGTTCTAGTTTTTTCGCTAGATTTTTGCGTTCCCGTTTAAATAGTGCCATTTGTCTTTGTATTGTACCACGCAAGACAGGCTTATGAGCTTCCCACAGTGTTATTGGGGAGATGTCTGTTGTATTATTAATTGATATGTATTCCTTTAAAGCTTGTTCAATGGCCATCTGATGTAGTGGGTGTTTGAGCATTATGTCCGGTAAGTACCACGTAGGGTCATGCGCTTTTGGTATGGCTGAGGCTATAGTAGTGTATACGGCATTATGGTCAGACCACGGAATCGGAATTATATCTGATGCAATAATTTCTGGTATCATTCCTATTGTTAGAAAAATATGATCTATTCTGGTGAAGGTTTGATGAGGGTGCGAGAAATAAGTGAATTTCTTTTTCATTGGGTTACTTTCTCTCCATGAATCTACCAGATTGTATTTGGAAAGAAGTTGAGAAAAAGGTAATCTAGAGGTTATTTTGGATGGTGTAAAAGGTGATTTATCTAGAAATGGGAGGAGGACCTGGTTCGAATCCCCACACATTATCACTGTTCCTATTTTGTGTGTATTAATCACTTGTAATATATGTGAGAGGAATGGTGTAGGTTGTTTGTTAGGAGCGTAGTAGGAAATCACCGTGATTGCTGTATCCATTATATAACCCATGAGTATCAGGTATCTACCTTCTGGGTCTTTAATTTCTGATGATAAGGTGAATGGTGTGGATCGGTGAAATGCAATTAGAGTTCCCCTTTGCTTGGTACAGGCAGAAGCCGTGTAAATTTGTTGATAAAAAGGAGAAATATATTTTGGAGTAGAATCTTTGGTGAAGTGTGTTTCTTGGAGGCATACTATGTGAGCCTTCTTGTTATGGAAAGTACGGAAGGCTTTGGTCCTTTTTTGAGGGACATTTATTCCCTGAACATTCAGGGAAAGTATATTCAGTGGTGCCATGGCAACAGATCAAATAGTTTTTACTTACTTTTTGTTATGCAGAGCTGACTGCGCAGATCAACCTGTGTGGACTGAAGAGATGAATAGATAGAAAAGAAACCAGTGAATTCTGGAGTAAAGAGTAAACAAAAAACATATGAGATTAGATGATACATTGTATAAATTATTTTTTGCAAGTAATCACAATTTACCCGTGAAAGAGAGTAAATATCTCTCTCAGGGGAATAAGTGCTTTCATCACACTCCCACATAATATGGTTGGGAGAATGAGGAGGGCTAATGGGGGTACACGGATCTTCCGCTTACAGGAGAGAAGTGCTATGTCAAAAGACATCAAAATGATGATTCATTAATTGGAGTGCAGAATATAGTTTTTGTTGAAATTATTTATTCCAGGGTGGTTGTATATGGTTAGTCTTGCCCTAGGCTAAATAATTCAGTTAGAAAGGTACTGTTAATAACTTTGGTATTGATGAAGATAGTTTGAATTATTTGGGGATTTCAACCCTTTTAGAGTAAACAATTACATATTTTATTCATATGTAACTGTTTAGATATGTTAACTCATAAAATTGAGGTTGTATTGCTTCAGATTAGAATAAACAAAAACATAATTCTAGGAACTAGTTAGGTAATAATATATTTGTTTTAAGAAAAGAAAGAAAAAGCTTCCATTACTTCTGGATTATTGAACATATTTGTCCTAAAAAGTAATAAATCTATTGTTACTACCTGATAATATATAACTGAACAAGAATTTCCTTATTTCACTTATATATTCTAAGGCTATATGAATCAGAAGTAATAAGAAATATAACTGGAATGTAACATGATCCCACACAGTGTGTGACTATCAGAATGCAGTTACATTCAGTTATAAATATAGGTTTTTTAAAGAGAACCATCTCTTAGTATAATAAATGAAGAGATATCAGGAATTAGGATGTCAGTCCATTGAATCTTCTTGGTCCATGGATGATGTGGCATAACGGCCTCTTTTGTGAGAATGATGATTCCCATTTTGTTCTGAAATTTTCTGGGTGCTGCCTGAAGGTGAAGATGACGCCATTCTTCTGCGTGTGGGAGAGTTGCTGCTTGTGGGTTCTGTCAGATTTAATTTTAAAAGGGTTTGTTGTAGTTCATCTGCTGATCTGCTTCTGTAAATTGTACCTTGGTAGTTAAATCTGACTGAAAAGGGGAAGCCCCATTGATACATAATGTTTTGGCGTTGCAGTTCCATTAGTTGGGGTTTCATGGATCGTCTTTTAGTAATAGTAAGTTGGGATAGGTCAGCAAAAATTTGATAATTGTGTCCTTGAAAATTAAGTTCCTTTTTTTCTCTTGCAGCAATTAGTATTTGCTCTTTCGTTCTGTAATAATGACATTTTGTGATTATATCACGTGGGGGTCCATCTTTCTTTTTGGCTGTGAGGGCTCTGTGTACTCTGTCCAGTTCTAAACGTTCAATAGGGATATCTGGCTTTAGTTCTTGTAATAGAGCAGTAATAGTAGATTGCAGATCTGTCACAGTTTCAGGTATTCCCCTTATGCGCAAGTTTGAACGTCTGGCTCTATTTTCGTAATCTTCGAGCTTAGTTTGAAGTATTAAATTCTCTTTTTTTAATTGTTCCAATTCTGTTATATTTTCTTGGGTTGTAATTTCAATTTCATCCATTTTTATTTCTAAGGCTGCGGTGCGGTTTCCCAGCTCTCTTATTTCTTTGGTTAGGCTTTTTGTTATTTGGTCTGAGGTTTGTTTTAAAGCCTTATGAAGCATCTTTTCAAATTGTAATAATATTACTGGGGATACTGAGGAGGCTTGTGGAGAAGTTTGTGAGAGGATTTGTTCTGTATCTGACTCAAATGGAGAGTCTTGCTGTGACATTTTCTGTCTGTGAGAGCGCCCTGATGCTGTATATTGTGAGGTGACTGGAGCTGCTTCAGCTGCAGTGAGTGCCTGTGAGCTCTTTGTGAGGTGATTTTTATTTCTGCCACGGTTTCCTCCTAGTACCATATTTCCTGCCCAAACTTTCACAGTTTGTTCCCTGGGGCAAAAAGGTTCAAATGGATACCTTTTGAGCCTGCAGGCTCCGCTTTGTCCTTCTCTTCTCTCCTCAGCGGTGTGGAGCTCTAACAATGCATGTCTGCTCTGCTAAGCTCCGCCTCCTGCCCGCTTGAGGTCTTCTCAATAACTTGGATATGGTAACTTCCCCCGGGCCCACCAATATCCTTTGCAGCTATGAATAGTGGGCAGGAGAGCTTCTGTCTACCCCTTTAAGACAATCTTGACACACTCTATCTTGTAAAGGCAACTTCATCCAAACTCACAGCAATCCTTTGCGGCTATGAATAGTGGGATGGAAGAGCTTGTCATCCTCTTTAACCACTTCAGCCCCGGTAGGATTTGCCCCCTTCCTGACCAGAGCACTTTTTGAGATTTGGCACTGCGTCGCTTTAACTGACAATTGCGCGGTCGTGCGACATCGCTCCCAAACAAAGTTGACGTCCTTTTTTCCCCACAAATAGAGCTTTCTCTGGTGGTATTTGATCACCTCTGCGGTTTTTATTTTTTGCGCTATAAACAAAAAAAGAGCAACAATTTTGAAAAAAAAAGCAATATTTTTTACTTTTTACTATAATAAATATCCCCCAAAAAATATATAAAGAAACATTTTTTCCCTCGGTTTAGGCCGATACGTATTCTTCTACATATTTTTGGTAAAAAAAAAATCGCAATAAGCGTATATTGATTAGTTTGCGCAAAAGTTATAGCGTTTACAAAATAGGGGATAGTTGTATGGTGTTTTTATTAAAATTTTTTTTTTACTAGTAATGGCGGTGATCTGCGACTTTTATCATGACTGCAACATTGTGGCAGACAGATCGGACACTTTTGGCGCTATTTTGGAACCATTCACATTTATACAGCGATCAGTGCGAATAAAAATGCATTGATTCCTGTGTAAATGTGACTGGCAGTGAAGGGGTTAACCAGGAGGGGGCGCTGTAAGGGTTACGTGTGTCCCAGGGAGTGATTCTAACTGTGGGGGGAGGGGCTATGTGTGACACATCACTGATCACCGCTCCCGATTACAGGGAACTGGGACAGGCTGGGCTCCTTAGCCAAGGGAGGGGTCAGTTGGCACCTAAATGCACTCTTTTAGCAGCAAAATACCTACCTGGTCTGATGACCCTTACCTATAGAAATCGTGTGGATCTTTGTTATGCAGTGAGCTCATAGTGCAGGGCAGTTGGAACACTGACATTTAGTCAGGTATAATAATAATGCCACACTGAGACATGAGTAAGATCTGTTCACTAGGCAGCAGGAAATGGCCCTTGATGCAGGGTTTGCGGCTATGCTGGCATGCAGTCCTAGAGTGTAAACGCCCTATTTGTAATAAGTATAAAATTGATGCGCTTTAAATAAATAGTGCACAATATGCTGCTGCGACTAAGCTTAAATCCAGGAATAAAAAATGCATACATGTGAATAAAATAAATTAATAATTATGGTGCTAATACATGTGTTAAAATTGCCAAAATAAATCTTCAAATTGGTGATGTGACGGTGAGTATAAATAAAATAATAATGACACTCTAAATACAATGTCCAGGCAGAGATAAATAGTGGGAGAAAGTAAAAATAATTAAACAGTTCCTTCCCTTAATCCAGATTGATTGACTCACTGGGTTAGATCGTTTGTATCAGGATATTTAGTTTTTCTTGTATCCCACTTCAGCATTTACACTGCTGGTGATTCGGAAACTCCCGGTCTATTAGAAGCATTCAAATAAGCAGATTGCAGTCAGCCGCTGTGGACGAGGTTTCCCATAGAGAAACAGCTGCTGTTAACCTTCAGGTGTATTGCAGCACTGAACGTCCTAAGCTCCTCCCACGCGTTACATCACTGACACGTGACTTTTTCAAGGAAAAGCCCTATTTGTAAGCCGCTGGCTATTTAACCCCATGTTCCTCAACTCTTCTGCCTGCCTCCCACTCCTGGTAAACTTCTCACTTTGCCCACTTCCAAGATGGCTTCCAGGTAGTCTTGCCCAACTCCAAGATGGCCACTGGGCGTTTTTGCCCAAACCAAAGATTGCCCCATGTGAGCTCTAGCCACTTCACCTGTTCAGCATAATGCATCATGCTCCTGAATGTAGACACTTGGCTTTCTCTTCCACAATTGCCACTAGAATGCACACCGAAACATGGTGCAGCTGCAGCCCATCCAAGAGGAGATGTAACACACAACTTATGAGGCCATTCACAGATAAATTCCAAAAAAATACAAAACATACTTATCTTGGAAATGCGGTGTCACAGTTTAATGAATCCACTCACTTCTGGGAGGAAAGCTCCAGACACAGACAGCTTTTCTGAGGAACAAAGCCCTGGCTGCACTGCTATATGTGGGGCTAGTTGGCACCCAATTTTTCACCCCAAAAGATCCACAGAAGGGGCTCCCTACCTTTTTATTAGAGCATTTAGCGTCCCAAGGTCAGGGACTGCGCTTACAGGAGAGGCTGAACCTGAGTGGAAAACCACCAAAGGTGGCAGGTAAGGGCTTCTTCTCTTCACACTGGCTGTGAGTTCCACAAGGACAAAAATAGGCAATGGGCTGTTGTGTGGGTATTAACTTTTTATAGCTATGCACTGGTCCTGTGGGCGGAAGTAGGCGGGGCTACTATCATACGTATGCTGCCATGGAGGCACCAGGAAAAAGTTTTGCCTATAGTTCTACTTTAAGGATAGAACATCATTGTTCCTTGTTCAATTGATATATAAATACCGTATGTGTGGACCATTCTCCGGGGTTATTGGTCCCCAAAGGTGGTAGACTCTAATGGCGCCTTTTGTTTTTTCTTTCAGAATTATGGAGTCTACCCGGAGGATTACTCTTTCAAAATCCACTTACAGGCATCTTCTTGAGTGTAAGAATGAGATCACTGACCTCTTCCGTGGGAAGTTCAGTTGTAAAGTGGAGTTGAGCGGTCCTGAACCCAGCAAATCTCACACTGCATCAGTCAAGGCTGAAAAAGTTTATGAGAAGAGAACCTTGGGGGGCCCTGTGGTCAGTGTATGGAGGGGCGACCTCACTAAGCAGGATGCCGATGTTGTGGTGAATGCGGCTAACGAACGCCTGGATCATGCCGGGGGGTTGGCCCGTGCTTTGGTGGAAGCTGGAGGATCAGTCGTTGAGAAGGAGAGCAAAGATTACATTGAGAAGTATGGAGATCTCAAAACCGGAGAATACGCAATCACACGTCCCGGTAATCTCCCTTGTAAGCATCTCCTTCATGTTGTGGGTCCAATATGGTTCGAAGAAGCTGCCGACAGATGCGACAATGAGCTTGCCGAAAGCATCAAAAATGTGTTGAAATATGCGAATCAAAACAAGGACATCAAAACTGTGGCCATCCCAGCCGTGAGCTCCGGGATCTTTGGGTTTCCTGTCCAACGGTGTGCAGATATTATCGTGAACACTATTCGCACATTCTGTTATACTGTGACACAGACCCATCTAAAGGAAATCCGACTGGTGAACAACAATGACCCGGCTATCCAAGCCATGAAGTCGGCCTGTAAAAGCTCTTTTGGACAAAGTGATGACTTCAGTGGAGCAACATCAGGTCCACCTGATCAAACAGGGCCAATGACACGCAGCAAGAGCGCTAACGCACAACCCTCACCAACAGCATCCAGCTATAGGGAAGTTCTTATGCAGCCTTCAGAACACAGGTCCTCTACAGAGATGTCACAACCCATCACCATCAATGGATTAACCCTTCACCTAAAAAAGGGATGTATACAGGAACAAAGTGTAAGTCCTTTTCCTGTCTACCAGTCCCTCTTTTTTATATTGCAATGTATTCATATTTTCTTCCAGTTGTTTCATATTTCCTGTTACATGAATAGAAGGTAAATCATACTGGAAGGAGCATTTCAGAACTCTAGCAATTTTTTTTCTATTTTTCCCACCGAAAAAGGTCCCATTTAAAAAAATAATAATAATTCTTATAAAATTTTGGTTGATTGGGTTTATGCTTTTGTATTGATTATAACGCTCTAAACTCTGCAATGTATCTTCGGTGTCTCCTGGTTGCCTCTCAGTTGTCTGATCACAGATTGGCCACAGATGTTTGTCAGGTGGGCAATGGGACCTCCATACACCACCTTGTGGGTTGGATAGCAAACTAAATAAAGCACGACCTATTAGATGAAATATCTCCTTTTATCTTCTTGGATAGAAGGGTTTGGTCCCTGGTTAACGTTAAGCAGCCCAATCCTCACCTGACCATTAGTCCATGAAACTGGAAGATATTGGACAATTTATGTCCACTCTTTTGTAAGTTTCTGGTATTGATATCCTAGAGCAACCAGGGTTCCTCCAGATGTTGCATTCTTCCCACTGATCACCAATGTAAGGAACATTCTTCTCACTGATCACCAATGTAAGGAGCATTCTTCCCACTGATCACCAATGTAAGGAGCATTCTTCCCACTGATCACCAATGTAAGGAACATTCTTCCCAATTTTTCTTTATTAAAAGTCTTGCAATCAATAAGCATAAAATCACTATATATAATATACATATTTACATAAATGAAAATAAATATAGCAAATCTGCTCTCAAACAAAAAATTACTTTACAGCAAAAACAAAACTCATCATGAACATGTCATTATTGGGGATAATCTCACTACAACTCACACCAATACACCAGACATCTAAACTATGAGGTCAAGAAACAAACCGCCACCCATTATGCATACAGCCCTTCTTCAAAAAGAAGATACTAACCAAAAAAAGCTAAGGGAGTGAAAGAAACAGAAAAAGAAAAGAGCTCCTCACCCAGAGATGGGCAGTTCACCAAAGGCAGGTCTGATATTCCTCCACGCCCGTTTCCAGACCGCCCGAGGCTCCCTGCCTTTCTCAAGACCCCGAATTTTCCCAACCTCACCCAGAATATCGTGCACCACCACCTCAACAGAGAGGACTTTTTTCCGCAGGGTAATCTGGCACCGTGCATTCCATGTGAAGTAACGGACAACAATACTAACTAAAAACAGTGTATCCAAATCAAAATCCCAGCGAGTCGGGAATGCCCCGTACACCCACTCCGCATAACTCATGCGATAGAAAAAGGGGATGCCTAGAGCCCTCCCCACCCTTTTATACACCTCTATGTTAAAAGGGACACTGCAGCAAAAAGTGGTCCATAGACTCCACTTTACCAACACACTCCGCTCTAGGACAATCCCGATCATCCACAGGGCGATGCTTCAAGTTCCCTCTGACATAGAGCCTTCCATGGAAAGCGAGCCAGGCTTGATCCCTAAACTTCAAGGGGATTCTTTCTAAATTGATTAAACGCAACCCCTCCCTCATTACAGAGCCTGGGCAATCCCTTAAGGCCAGTGACACACTGAAAGCAGAGCTCAAAATCCTCTTCTCCAGAAGCTTCCTGGGGAGGGACTTGATATCCTCCACTGTCACCTGCCACTGCCGAAGTATTTTCAGACACGGGGCAACATAAGCCGGGAGCTTGCCATGTCGGACTCTCAGACTTTTCACTGGCCCGCCATCTTCCCAGCATTGCAGAAAAGGCCTAAAACAAGATTGAAAAATGCCCACCCATCCCGGCGGGTTCTCTGCTAGCATGTTACCAAGATTGTACTTTAAAAAGAGCAGAGAAAAGAAAACTATTGGGTTGACCATTCCTAGGCCACCCTCCCGCCTAGACAGGTAAGTTACATTGCGTTTGATCAGGTTCAGCCTACTTCCCCATAACAGTTGGAAAAAACAGCTGTACACCCTTGCATAGAGAGATGCTGGCAAGATACAGACGAAGCTGACATATAAAAAGATTGGGACCAGGTACGTTTTGATCAAGTCTACCCTCTCCCTCAAGGAAAGCTTCCATTTCTTCCAGCTTGCTACTTTGGCATTGGCACACACCAACCTGCTTTCCCAATTTCGATGACCATAGTCACCAGGACCAAATTGGATGCCCAACACTTTAATTTCCTGCTGGGGCTCTGGGAAGGCATCCGGAAGTTCGAAGCTTTCACCCTCCTCACCCATCCAGAAAACTTCCCTCTTTTCATGGTTGACTTTAGAACCAGAAGCCTCCGTGTACTGCTCTATCATAGAAACCACCTCCTGCGCCTCCTCTGTCCCAGAGACAATAACAGACACATCATCGGCATAGGCCACGACCTTCAGAGGCGGCACACCAGCAATGCCCAAAGGCACCCCGCACAAAGATCCACTCTCTAGCCTTCTTATGAAGGGGTCGATTGCGAATACATATAACAGGGGGCTCAGAGGACATCCCTGGCGCACACCAGAGCCAACCTCAAAAGGCCGTCCAACCCAACCATTAACCAGTGGGAAGCTCTCAGCCCCTCTATATAATGTCTTCAGCCAATCTATAAACCTCCCCTGCAGGCCGTATCTACCAAGTAGCAAATACAGGTACTCGTGATTGACTCTATCAAAAGCCTTCGCCTGATCCAATGCCAGCAAGTACTTTCTCCATCCAGCAGCCCTGCATCGTTCCAAAGCCTCCCGGACAGCTAAAACCGCTGAAAAGGTACTTCTACCTTGGACCGAGCAGTGCTGATGACTGGACAACAAATCGCCTGCTACTGACGACAAGCGCCAAAAAAGAATCTTCGCCAGAATCTTTCTATCAACATTGAGAAGACTGATGGGGCGCCAGTTCTCAATCATTGAGGGGTCCTTACCTTTTGACAGAAGAATCACAGCGGATTGCCTCATGGAGGGAGGGAGCGAACCCTCTTCTAGACAGCTGTTATAAACCTCTGCTAAAAAGGGAGCCAGAATGGACTTAAAACACTTGTAGAATTCAGCTGTCAACCCATCTGGCCCAGGCGATTTTTTGGTAGCCAGCTTCTCTATAGCATTAACTACCTCATCCACTGAAATTGGTTCTGTCAAATCCATCAAAGGCAACGTACCATTTCCCAATCCTGGAGTAGAATCCAGAAAGCTTTCCATCCTGTCCCGACAAAGGTCCTTTCTTCCCAGAAGGTCTGCGTAATATGATCTGAAGATCTCCAGGATCCCTGATCTGGACTTCACCAGGGAACCCGTACTATCCCTCAGGCCTATGACCGTCTTAACTGCTATGCCTTGCTTACAGTTCTGGTAAGGATCAGGCGAGTGATATTTTCCATAATCCCTCTCCAGAACCAAGGAGGCATGCCGGTCGTATTGACACTTCCTAAGAAGAAACTTCACCTCAGAGATCTCCCCTGGATCTCCTCTATACGAGACAAGACGATCAAGCTTCCTCCGCAAATGCTGGTAGGCAATGTACATACCAAGCTGCTTCTTCTTACTTATGGCCTTGAAAAGTCCAATTGCCCTTTGTTTCACAAGCTCCCACCACTCTGACTTACTGCTGCAAAAGTCCAGAATAGAAACCTGTGCCTGAAAAAAATCCTCAAAGGATTGTCTTACCTCTACATCTTCCAGGAGAGCCGAATTCAGTTTCCAGGTACCCCTTCCCCTGGGTGGAGTGTCCGAGGCATTCAGAGTCACAGACAGCATACAGTGGTCAGAGAATTCCACCGCCCTCAACTCAGGAGCCGAGAAAGCAGAGTTCTCCTTTAAAAAAAACCTATCTATCCTACTCTGACTATTCCCTCTCTGAAATGTGAATCCCGTGCTGCCAGGGCAGTGCTTAATATGCACATCTACCAGGCCTGCTTGTCTCACCATATCTCTAAGAAAAACGCTATCGTAACCCAGCCTGTCTATGGAGCCTCTCCTGTCTTCAGGCCTAATTATGGTGTTAAAATCACCTCCAAAGACAACCTGCTGGGACGTAAAAAGGAAGGGCTTGATCTCTGTGAGGAGGCATTTCCTGCCCCATTTTGACTGCGGTCCATAGATATTGATCAGGCGCAGGTCCTGCCCCCTAACAGAGATGTCTAAGGCTGGCCATACACTATTCAATTTTCCTGTTCAACTTTCCTTTAGATTTACCAAAACCATATAATATGAGGTGAAACCTAAACACTTTCAATTTGGATGCAATCAGGCAGGCCCTTGTACTACATAGTTGAAGGTAAATCTAAAGAAAATTGAACAGGAAAATTGTATGGTGTATGGCCAGCTTAAGACCATGCATCTCCCCATTTCTACCTCAATTACCCGCCGGCACGTTACCATATCGGTTTTAAAAAGGACCGCAACTCCGCTGCAGGGCTCAGCCGCAAGAGACCAAAAGGAGGGACCGCATCTCCACTCCCGTTTTGCTAGATGGACATCGGCCAAAGTATTGAGCCAGGTCTCTTGCAAAAATAAAATCTCGGCATCAAACTCGCTGAGCAAAAATAAGGCAATATCACGAGCTCTTGCAGATTTAATGCTGGCGACATTAATGGTCGCCACCTTTATCGGAGTGGGAACTGCCATCAGGATGATTGGGGTAGTCGTTTCTTAACCTTTGCCACACTCTCATCACCCGAAACAGCTCTCTTAAGACTACGTGACCCCCCCTCATCCATGGATGATAAAGAGAAAGATAGATCAGACATCTCAGCACCCGACAAAACTGAAAAAGTATTACCAAGAGGAACCCCTCCTGGGTCCGACTCTGAGGAAGAAATGACCACTTTACTTGTCTTCCTCTTCTTCTTTTTCTTCCTCCTAAACTTCTCCCACCCCTCATCATCTGAATCCCCCTCAACAGAGGGTGAGACATGGGATATGGACACCTTTCCCTCAACCCCTCCCCCATCCAACACCCTCACAGGCCCCTGACCACGTTTACGCTGCCGAGGGACAGGGACTGGAGGCTGAGATGGAAGATCCGCCAAACCTGCCCCCCCAGCAGCTTCTGCCAGTCTGGAGGATCTACGTACAGTAGGATTAGGGACCACCACATGGGGGACAGACTCAGGGACCACATTACTGGGGGAAACAGAATCCGAAACAACAGATGTAACAGACACAGGAGGGACAGACTCAGGGACCACACCACTAGGGGAAACAGAATCTGGAACAGATGTAACAGAAACAGGAGGGTCAATAACAGTTTTAGCGGCCTCATCCTCTTTATCAAGCCTCTGCAACTCAGCCTCCAATCCTGGCAAGTTATGTAATGCCTCCGGGCACTGGCTATAAGGATGACCCAGCTTTTGGCACAAATTACACCGAATTTCAGTACAATCCTTAGCCAAATGGTCCAAATCCTGGCACAGTGAGCATTTCTTACGGGTACAGGTAGATGCAAAATGGCCTTTGTCTCCACATTTATTACAGACTTTAGGCTGACCCTGGTAAAAAATAGTCAGCCTATCTCTCCCCAGAAAAGCTGAACAGGGAAGGTGTTGAACTACATTTCCAAGCACCCCCAATTTTAGTGACACTGTCCAGGCCCCTGTCCATATCCCATGCTCATCCAGGACCTTCCGCAATGGAGCGAGGACCTCACCATATCGGCGTAGCCATACTATCAAATCAGCCTCTGGTATGGATTCGTTGCGCACCAGGATCGTCACCGACTTTATCAGAGGCTGCCTGGAAATCACCTTTGGCACCAAACCACTCCACTGCGGAAGGCCCTTGCACCTCCTATATCGCTCCCAAAATAAATCCAAACCCTCAGGCTTTACAAAGGACAAATCAAATTCATAACTCCCCACTGGGCAAATCAAAGCAAATATATCCAAGGCTTTAAACCCCATTTCCAGAACCAACTCAGCCACCCTCCCCCTTACTGGTGGGGTCCCCTCCCCCTCCCACCTTAACTGAACCACATTCCTTCTTCTGTACCCACCAACCATCCCACCACCAAGCCCCCCCAAATTGTGACCACTAAAATTCCCTCCACCCTCCTTGGTGCGACTCCCCAGAACGGACGCATAACTGCCCACATTTCTCCCAGCAGAAGAAACATTTGTGTGTTTTGAACCGTCTGACACATTTCTAGCAGATATCGATTGTACAGATTTGGTCTGCACAATCGATGAGTCTTTCCTCTGCTGAGCAGGGAGAGCAATGTCATTTTTATTTTTCCCAGCAGTATTAACCCCTTCACCACCACCCACCACATTCATAGTTTTATCATTACTGTCATTCTTAATACTTGCTGGTATATTCACAGTTCCTGTAGTCTTCCCAACAGTGTCCTTTCCCACTGCTGTGCTGGTGGAATCTTCAGCTGGCCTGTTTTCTTCCATCAGGACAGGACTTTCAGCAGGCTGGTCTGACACCTCCATGGCTTCCACTACACATGGTGCAATGTGCTGATCCCCTCCCCCATCAGCATCAATCAGCTCTGCTGGAACACAGAGAGGCTCAGGTGAGGCAATCTCTTTGCTGGTGTCAGCCGTACTGTGTGAAACACATGCAGCAAACTTGGTAGAGGAACTACTGGTCTCAGGAAATGCAGGAGTAGAAACATCCATGTTCAGGGTGTTTGGTGCAGGTCCATCTTCATTCCCTGGTTTATTTTTCCTCTCATCCTCAGGGATTTCTGATGGATCATCAGATATGGAAACCTTGTCTGCTCTCAGGGGTGACTCCATCTGCTGGATGAAGGTCAGGGTGCCATGCTCACTCTCAACCCCCTGGCTGGTTGCCGCTGGCGATTCCAAGGCCTTACATGGGGGGAGAGGTGCAGAGGCAGATGGACCCGGGTCATCCATAACCTGAGGCTGCTGATCCATGCAACTTACTGACGACTGGCTGGCAAATCTCTTCTCATTCTCAAATTTTTCTTTAAAAGCTCCACTTCTGGCTTTTAATTTCTCCAACAATAAAGTTTGCTGCTTTACCTTTTCCTCCAAATCCTGTAACTCAGGCTTCATGGCTGTGCGATTTCTACTCCAGACCTGGAAGTATTTGGCTTTAAAGTTTTTATGTTCAGCTTTCAAAACTTGAAGTTTCTCTTCAGCCCTTCCAATTTGCCTAAAGCGATCAACAATCTTCTGACTGAAGATACTCGCATCCATACCAGGGCCTGGACCCACAGTCAGATCCTCCACCTCCTCCTCACTAGGCCCCGTGTCATCAGGGGGATCCCTCCCTGGGCCTCCCCCAGGATCAGGCATTATTCCTGGGCCAAGCTAACAGGCAAGGCCCAGGCTTGAAAAAAAGGCTGGTTCTCAGAGAGCTCCTTGGGTGTGTCCTCCTCCTCCTTCCCACTGATCACCAATGTAAGGAACATTCTTCCCACTGATCACCAATGTAAGGAACTTTCTTCCCACTGACCACCAATGTAAGGAACTTTCTTCTCACTGATCACCAATGTAAGGGACATTCTTCTCACTGATCACCAATGTAAGGAGCATTCTTCTCACTGATCACCAATGTAAGGAACATTCTTCTCACTGATCACCAATGTAAGGAACATTCTTCTCACTGATCACCAATGTAAGGAGCATTCTTCTCACTGATCACCAATGTAAGGAACATTCTTCTCACTGATCACCAATGTAAGGAACATTCTTCTCACTGATCACCAATGTAAGGAACATTCTTCTCACTGATCACCAATGTAAGGAACATTCTTCTCACTGATCACCAATGTAAGGATGAAGGTTGCCTTAGAGCAGTGATGGTGAACCTTGGCAACTCTAGATGTTTTGGGGTGCCAAGGTTCACCATCACTGACCTGGAGCATCACAAATAATCTCATAATATATGGGTAAATGTGAGCTGTAAGAAATGTTAAATGCAAAGTTGCCCCAGGAAAATCGTCCTTTAGTGGATCATACTGAATGATATTAACCATTTCAAGACCATCCACCGCAGTTATACTGCGGCAGGTTGGCTTCATTGCGCGAATCACTGTAGTTGTACATCGCTTCGTGTAATAGATACAGTGGGCGTGCACGCACCGGAGCCGATGCGCATGGCCAGCGGCCGTAATTTCCGCCGGCCACCTGCGATTGCTCCACAGAGAGACAGAACGGGGATCTGTCAATGTAAACAAACAGATCCCCGTTCTGACAGGGAAGTAGAGAGAGATCGTCTCTTCCTAATGATTAGGAACAGCGATCTCTCTGTACTCCCAGTGAGCCCATCCCCCCCACAGTTAGAAACACCTCCCAGGGAACACATTTAACCCCTTGATCGCCCCCTAGTGTTAACGCCTTCCCTGCCAGTGACATTTACACAGTAATCAGTGGCTAGTCATAGCACTGATCGCTGTATAAATGTCATTGGTCCCAAAAAAGTGTCCGATGTATCCACCGCAATGTCGCAGTCCCGCTAAAAATCGCAGATCACCGCCATTACTAGTAAAAAGAAAATAATAAAAATGCCATAAATCTGTTCCCTATTTTGTATACGTAATAACTTTTGCGCAAACCAATATATGGTTATTGCAATTTTTTTTTTTTTTTTTTTTTTTTTTACCAAAAATATGTAGAATACATACTGGCCTAAATTGATGAAGACCTTTTTTTGGGGGGGAGATATTCATTATAGTAAAAGATATTGGGTTTTTTTTTTTTGTTTTATAGCACAAAAAATAAAAACCGCAGAGGTGATCAAATACCACCAAAAGAAAGTTCTATTTGAGGGAAAAAAAAGGACATCAATTTTATTTGGGTACAACGTTCAATTGTCAGTTAAAGGGACGCAGTGCCGAATCGCAAAAAAATGGCCTGGGCTGAAGTGGTTAATAAATGTAGCCCTACCTCCCAACATGCTGCTGTAATTTAAGCAGTTCTTTCCCGGGGGGCGTGGCCAGCGCGGCATGTGAGCAGACGCTTAGTCACAGAGCTCCCACAGTTACCCTGAATTGATCCGGTTTCCGGGGTTGACTTCGCCCCAAAAGCTACTTACCAGCCCTGGGAAAGTCCCCGCTACATCCCGCACTTGCCCCGGTCCGTGTAGAGGGTATGATGACCCGAGGACAGAAGGGAGAGGGATCGAGGATGGACCAGCAAAATGGCGCCGCTCCACCATCAGCACAGAAGCGCGGCGCTGACAAACTGAAAGAGGCACAGAACAAACAACAGAAAAGCATGAAGGACAGCTCCGCTCAACACCCCAAGGATATGAGGTACTATACCCAGAAACTTCATGACAAATCCAGCCTGTTAGCAGCCCAATCTCACTGTGACTTTGATATACACAATGACCCTGAAGAGGAGGAGGGGGAAACAACACAGGGGGCAGGCGCCATTACAACACAGGAGGACATTAACAGCGGTGCAGCTGAAGAGCCTGATGACTGTGAGGAGGAGGAGGGGGGTGAACAGCCCACACTTGCAGCCATACTGAGAGCGGTAAACAAATGCACAGCATCTGTTAATAACTTGCAGGCACGTTTTGGAGGCCTAAAAGAGGAAGTTAGTCTCCTTAGACAAGACATCCAGAAGATCCGAGAACGGACCACCGCAGCAGAAAGCAGAATTAGCGAAATAGAGGATAAGCTTCCCCACATGATCAGGGAGTCCCAGGCTACCACACGATTAGCCAGAGCCACTGATACACGTGCAGAGGATTTCGAAAATCGCCTCAGGCGCAACAACGTGCGCATCGTGGGATTCCCTGAGAAAGCAGAGGGCCGTGATCCCACGCAGTTTATAGAGCAATGGATGTCGGATGTATTTGGTAAGGATGCCTTTACCCACCTATATGCTGTGGAACGAGCGCACAGAGTACCCACCAGACCCCTCCCCCCGGGACACCCTCCTCGCCCGATCCTGGCCCGTCTTCTAAATTACCGTGACAGAGAAATAATTTTGCGGCTAGCCAGAGAGAAAAGGGATGTTCAATATAATGGTACCCGTATCTCCTTCTACCCCGATTTCTCCGCTGCGGTTCAGAAGAGTCGCGCAAGATTCACTGACATTAAAAAACGCCTACAAAAGCTACAAGCCTCCTATGCAATGCTGTATCCAGCGAAACTTAGAATTACTCTACGAGGTCAAGCACATTTCTTTGAACACCCGGCGGAGGCCTCTGACTGGCTTGATGCCAACGAAAATGAACTCAGACAAGAGCGGAGACCAGGCATGGAACTTGATTGATGTTACTCATACTAGCATGGGTTCTTTTTCTTTTCATATTTCCCCCCGGACGGGGGCAGCGCCGGAAACATACAATGATTTCTTCACTAAATAATGCGAGCTCGGATGCAAGTTAAACCCTGATGAAGTGCATGTCAGTACCCATCAGGTACTTTGAGCCTGAGGTCCAGGAGCTCCTGGTTTGCCTATGGGACCCGTTGTCCCACAGAAGCTTGTCATCTACTTTGACATCTTGGAGCCCTGGATTACAAAGCAAGCGGGCCCTTCCAGGTGATGAGCTGGTACAGGCATGGAACCTGGTTCGGAAGAGGCCCCCAAGTTTGTTTGGCGCACCGTTGTGCGTCTTGAGGTTTTTTTCACACGTACAGATTTATTCCGGAACTGTAAAGCTACATAGCTCTGCAGGTGACGACATGGCCCCCCTTCCCACCTTCAGGATACTCGCCTACCCAACATCCCCACTTCAATGCCACATGGAAGCCCTCCTGTCTCCTTCCTGTGAATATAGGGGAAGCAAGCAGTGTGTTACCGCTACCAGTCACCTTTTCTTCAATGTGAGATGACTACAGTAACTGTGCTCTCATGGAACGTCAGAGGGTTGCATGATCCCCTGAAGAGGACTATGATATCATCGTTGCTTCGGAAACATCTCCCGGCCATCTGCGCCTTGCAGGAAACCCACCTCACCAAGGACTCATTGTCTTGCATTGGTTTTCGTTGGGTGGGTAAGGCATACCATTCTACCCATACCTCATACTCTCGTGGTGTGAGTGTATTGGTGCATAGTTCCATAGAATACGTGGAGCTCGACTCCGAAATTGATCAAGAAGGGAGATATGTATTTCTTTTGTGTAGATTATCTACTCTCAAATGTATATTAGCCTTTGTATATGTGCCTCCTCCGTATAATAACCAGGTGGTGAGAGCTCTGCTGGCATATCAAGTTAGGTACCCTGGGGTCCCGCTGTATACCCTCGGAGACTTTAATAACTACACTGACCCTCTTTTAGACAAACACCCACCAGTGGCGAAGGGGAGGGGGGGGGCGCCACAGCACTCAGTAGGTTTATGGGGGAGGTGGGATGGAAGGACCCTTGGAGAGCGGGGAATCCAGAGGTACGTCAGTTCTCCTGCTTTACCAAGGGCCACTCCTCTCTATCACGGATTGACCTCTGCTTGTGCTCGGAAGTAGCGGCTCGCTACATTTCGACAGTGACATATGCCACCAGAAGTGTATCTGACCATTCACCACTGATTGTGACTCTGGAGGTGCGTCCTCCTTCCACGACGGCTAAGGCTCCGTGGAAGATGAATGCATTTTGGCTGAATCTCTTCCCTTCTCATGAGCAAATAGAACTCCACATTGCAGAATACTGGCGGGTTCATGCCAGTGAGGCTCCATCAGCTCTATCATGGGAGGCCTTTAAGGCAGTCCTCCGAAGCATTTTTATTGCTGAAATTCAAGCAGTTAAAAGGAGGACCCATGCTCATGGGGAGGGAATAGAACATATGGCAGTAGACTTAGAGGAGCGATTTATTGCTGATCCTACTCAGGCTAATAAGGATGCATGGCTTTCAGCGCAAGAGGCGCTATATAGGGTCACATCGTCTACTGCAGAGAGGAAGAGGTTTTTTCAAAAAACAGCACATTATGAGGAGGGAGAACACACTGGTCGTCTACTAGCCACTATTGCCCACTCCCACCAGACCTCTCCATCGATTGGAGCATTACGCTCTCCTCAGGGAGGACTGACCAATAGCCCAGACCAGATCCTAATGGAACTGGTGAGATTTTACTCCTCACTGTACCAATCTAAACAAACTTACTCACAGGAATCACTCACTGAATATTTAGATGAGGTCCAGCTCCCCAGCCTTTCTGAAGCTTCTCGCGAGGAGCTAGATGACCCCATTACTGTTGAGGAACTACAGGTGGCGACCAGTCTGTTCCCCAACTCTAAAGCTCCGGGGGACGATGGACTTCCCATTGAGGTTTACAAACAGTATGGGGAATCTATACTTCCACACCTGCTGAAGGTATTTAATGCAGCAAAACAAAGTGGCGATCTCCCCCAGTCAATGACAAGAGCAAGCATAGTCCTGATATTAAAACCCAACAAAGACCCACTAGACCCGGGATCGTATCGCCCGATCTCACTTTTACAAACTGATGTGAAGATCCTTGCTAAGGTACTGGCGTTGCGTCTGAACAAGGTCATATCCACCATAATATTAAATGAAATTTCGCGCAATATTGTGTAATAAAAATCAGACTCTCATGACTACTGACTGGTGGGTTCCTTTTCCAGGCCTAAGGTGGTTGCTGCAATTAATACAAAGGTGTAGGAAACAGCATAGACTAAAAATAATTACACCACCCTGTAACTAGCATATACATAAGTCTGTGACATAGTCTGGTGATAATATACTCATATAATCTTCTATAGTAAACCAATGGTGATCCACATTTAGATAAAATTCATATAGCAATGTACCATCTTCTTAGGTCAATATAAAATCTTCTTAGGTTCTACTAGTAATAAACCGTGCAAATATAAACAAGCGTGATAACTAAAATAGCGTGATAGAAATGTGCAATCTTACATAATAAATCAATAGTTAATAAAACAAATTCTTTAAAAAAGTCCGTTTTGTAAGTGTGCTTGTGTGCAAATCTTGTGGTATAAAGGTGAATCAAATGTAAGTGAGTGAATTTGTAAAGAATCTCAGTGAACAGTTCTTTTAAAATGTTCTTCTGTACTAAAAGATCTTCCTGCTGTGGGTGTCTCCCAATGTGGTCTCACAGAACTCTCACCTTGCATATGTATTGATTAGGCATTCGGTAGTATGTCTTTGTGTGGAAGTGGTGTTCTGACAGCTCTTTCTTTTCTGTGCTATTTCTCCTCCAGCGTTCCTTTCCCTGCAGCTCCGCTCAGTGTTGGGGAGAAAAAATAGGTGGGGGGGAGGAAAAGGAGGCTCCACTAGTGTATTAACTTTTTTAAAAACCAAGGGGTAGCATTTATTTAATATTGCTCTTACATTTAAAATGATAAAATATTTTAATCCTATTAGTGTTTTGTGTGAACACCTCTATTTTGCGGCAATATTAGCATTTGTACACAGTGTCTATTTAACACAGCACATTGTATTGGGATCACATTTATTGTGTCACATTCACTAGCGCGAAGGAAAACATTTACACATATCCACCATAATACACTCAGACCAATCCGGCTTTATGCCGCAGAAATCGACTGCGATCAATTTGCGCAGACTCTTTCTTAATATTCAATCCCAGTCAGATAATATGGAAGATAGAGCCCTGCTTTCCTTGGACGCCCATAAGGCGTTTGATAGCGTCGAATGGGATTACCTATGGGCAGTGATGAGGAAGTTTGGGATTGGGGACAACTACATTAAGTGGGTACAACTATTATACTCTTCTCCGATGGCAGTTATTAGAGAGGGAGGTCGGATCTCCGCACCTTTCAATTTATATAGAGGTACGAGACAGGGCTGCCCCCTGTCTCCCCTCTTGTTTGCCCTAGCCATAGAGCCCTTAGCTTCTGTGATACGCAGTAACCCATCGATTCGGGGATTTCGATACGGAGATGTTCATGAGAAAGTTATCATGTATGCTGACGACACCATGCTGCTTCTTGGTGATACGTCAGTGTCGCTGTCGGAGGCAATGAGAGTCATTGGCCGATTCGGGCACTACTCGGGTCTAATTATTAATTGGACCAAGTCCTCCCTTCTATTGTTAGATCGTGAGCTCCCCCCCTCTCAAGACAACATAATGGACATCCCGGTATCGACATCTCTCAAATACTTAGGCATACAAGTTACTCCCCGTGTGTTAGAATATGTCAGCTTAAACCTAACCCCTCTTATTAATCGCTGTCGCGACCGAGTCCAAGTATGGAGGAAATTGAGGCTGTCACAAGTAGGTAGGATTAATCTAATAAAAATGATCCTTATGCCCCAACTGTTATATGTTCTCCATAATTCCCCAATGGTCATTACTTTAAAAAAGTTCAGAATTATTAACTCACTCTTCCGATCTTTTATATGGCTATCAAAACCACCCAGAATTAAACTTGAGCAACTCCAGCGTCCCAAGGATGACGGGGGACTGGCGCTCCCTAATCCTTGGGTATATTACTTAGCTGCCCAGCTACAGCACATTACCAGAGTTCTGAAGCCTACACAGGAAATAGAACTAAATCTGCGGGACCCCTCAGCCCAGCTGCTCCGCTTTACGGTCAAGGGTGAGGCCCTGGAAGGACTAGAGGCGTTGCATTACAACAAATCCAACAAACTCTTTCCAACTTATGCTCTTATGCAAAAGATTTGGAATAAGACCAGGACGCTACAGAAAGTACAAGGATACACTAAATATAGCCCAATCTGGGAAAATAACTACTACATGGAAATAGCAAAAATACCATATGGGAGGAAATGGAAACAATATGGGGTATCACACATGACGCATATATTCCAAGATGGCAAGCTAAGATCCTTTCCGGAACTTAGAGAGGCCTTTCGACTACCGCTTTCCATGAATTTTTACTACCACCAACTTAAACATGCGATAGATGCCCAGGGTGGTCCAGAGACCTGGACCCTAGAACCCGCGCCTGTCTTTAACTTCCTCCTAGAAATAGATACATATAAAGGGTTCATATCGGACTGCTATGCTATGCTTATGGGTTTGGTTATGGGGGACTCGCCATTGAAGGTTATGACCAGGTGGGAACAGGATGTTGGCGCGTTTGAAGAGGAACAGTGGGACGAGGCTCTGCAGGCGGTCCCCCTGTGCTCATTGAATGCTGCTCAAAAACTGTCCCAGTTGTATATATTATCCAGGGTACACTATACACCGGCTAGGCTTGCCCGTATGGGTGCTGACACAGACCCCACATGCACAAGATGTCGTAGAGAGCACGGAGATCTTATTCACCTCCTATGGAGGTGCCCTAAACTTCATTTATATTGGATAGAGGTGCTGGATACCATTAATATGGTCTTTCAGGTACAGATACCATTAGACCCCAAACCATGCCTATTAGGGATAATAGATGACTTGTTGACAGGTGATATCCTTAAGCAAGCCGTTAATAGGACTCTATTTCAGGCACGTATGCTAATTCTTAGGCATTGGAAATCTGAAGACCCTCCCACGAAACAGGAGTGGATCAAACAAATGGGAAACACTATCCGTTTGGAAAAAATTATTTTTCAACATAGGGGAACATCCAAAAAATTTGAAAAACTCTGGGCACAGTGGCTGGGAGTCCCCGGACTAGCGCCAGTAGATCTAGTGATGGACCGTTTATTTTAGAAAAACTGATAACTGTACTGTTCCAATAAATAAGAATAAACGATTATACTCTGTATTGATGAAGATAAGGATGTGCAGGTGGAGGTTTAATGGGTGTGATGCAATACTATGATATGCTTGATTGGGAAAGTATGGGGGATAAGGGATACAATATGTGTTATCTACAAGTCTGATTGTACCGCCATTGTATATTCCAACATGTCTGTTCCGGAACTGTATGTAATAACTTCTTGCTGAAATAAAAACCTTTTTGTTTGAGAAAAAAAAAAGCAGTTCTTTCCCAAAACTAGTGCAGAGGCAGCCAGGCACACAGCAACAGTTCATTCACTCTCATCTCAGTAATCAGTCTAGGACATGTGTCAAACACAATGCATGTAGGCTGAATCCGGCCTGCCAGACCCTTTCATGTGAAATTCAGTGTGACAAGCCCTGGTCTAGTGGATGTCTTTTTAGCATTTTTATTGCTGAAGGACTTGGATGGGGTGTGGGATGATTGGGGATACTCCAGATTTTACTGAATATTCCCAGGAGGATGATCCACTTTGCTAAACCTCCCTGAACAGTCTCTATGCAGGAACAAGTACAGATGACAGAACTGGGTCCCTCTTTAAAAGCTATTCCAGTCAGGACGACCACTGGCTCTTCTACCCAAAGGAAACGTTCACTAGGACCATGAGTTCAGGTTAGTACTCACAATGTCTCAGGATCACCAGATCCCTCCCTCCAGTATCCACTGGACACTGTTCAGTGAGGGAGAGGTTAATGCTCACAATGCTTCCAGGACAGGTTTGATTGCTCTCGCTGCTTTCCAGGGAACTGTAGATTCCTCTAGAAAATAGTTGTGGAGCAAGGCAAATGGGCAGCATGAATGTTTATACAACCTTGGCCAGTCCCTGGGAGGGTGGCCCAGATGGCTCCTGGGAATCTGTATAAATACTCTGAGACACCGAGCATCCAAGTCTTTTTCTGTATGAGATGAACACAGTCTAAGGGGGGCTGCTTGCCCTCTAAGGCTATCCTGCCATGTGCTTGCGAGGTGATGAGGCCTCAGGTGGGCGACCTGAGGGCCTGCTTTGCTGAAGTTGCAGAGAGCTGACTGAGGGGCTGTCATCTGAAGATCTAGTCTGGTATCACTGGGAGAAGGTGTCGCATGGATGTTGGATGGTGGCAACCAACTTCCAAGGACAGTTGTGAGTACAGACTGCTGTGAGAGATCTTGGAGACTTTTGGGCTTCTGCCACCCCTCTTGTGCTAGAGAGACAGCTGTGTGTTTTTGTAAAGGGGACATAGACTGAGCTCTTCATGACACCAGCCAGTCTCATTCCTTGTGAAGGGACTCTTTTCTAATTGCTCAAAAGAGAAGGCATTTGTGCCTTAATCACTTCAATACCAGGCACTTCCCCCCCCTTCCTGCCCAGGACAATTTTGGCGATCGGCTCTTCCTGTCAGTGCGAACCGAGGAAAGTCACTTACCGGAACTTCCTGGTTACACGCTGTGATTGGTCACAGCTGATGACGTGGTAAGGAGCCTACATCAGAGGCCCTTTAACGCGATCGGAGTTGCGGTATGTCAGAGTGACACATCACACCACCGATCGCCACACTGCGCACCCCCGGCTTATCCTGCTGGACATCATATGATGCCCAGTCAGGATAACAGAACCACCGCCCAGCCGTCATTTTGCTATGACGGGCGGGAAGTGGTTAAAGTAGAACCATAGGCAGGACTTTTTTTCTTGATAGAGTAAGGGAGAGTAATAACCCATGTCAGATTTTTTTTTTCACCATCTATGCCCCATTGCAGAGATTTCCCTTCACTTCCAGTCCCATAGCCAAACAGGAGGTGAGATGAAATCCATGAAAATGGAATTCCTTGGGGCCTCCCAGGGCACCATAACTAGTGTCCCCATTGGAAGATTTCCCCTCTATTACTTTTCTGGGGACAACCCAAAATTTGGGATTTTATTTTACTTTCAATGACCATGGTAAAAAGGACAAACAGAGAGGGGGAATCTCCTTAACAGGGGCACAGACAGCAATAAAAACCCAACAGAGGCTTTAATCCCTCTCTACTCTATTTGAAACAAAAAAAGTTTAAGTTACTACCACTGCAAGGCCAAGTCCACAGTCTAGTAGTCTAGTCTAGTATTAGGGCATTAGTGGTAGGTTGACCAAAGCACATAAACCCAAGGTAAGTATAGTAGCAGGTCCTTGTTGCAATCTCAGAACACCCAATAAGAGGCTAGGATGCGACCGGTCTAAACTACGTGGCATGTTCACCAATGCCAGGAGCATGGCGGACAAGATGGGTGAACTAGAGATACTGTTGTACGAGGAGGATTTGGATTTTGTGGGAATTTCAGAGACCTGGTTCAACAGCTCTCATGATTGGCTGGCAAACATTCAAGGGTATACCCTTTACCGCAAGGATAGAGAGGGTAAAAAAGGGGGAGGGGTATGCCTATATATCAAGAATAATGTACAAGCGAATGTGAGAGATGACATCACTGAGGGAGCTAGGGAGGAGGTGGAATCCTTTTGGGGAAGAGCTCCAAAGGGATGAAGCTAAGGGGAAAATAATACTGGGAGTATGCTATAGGCCCCCTAACCTGAGGGAGGAAGTGGAGACGGATCTCCTATCACAAATTGGATTAGCAGCAAGAATGGGAAGTGTTATCATAATGGGGGATTTTAATTATCCAGACATAGACTGGGCGGAGGGAACCGCGCATTCATCTAAGGCTCGCCAGTTCCTTAGTGTCTTGCAGGACAATTTTATGGGTCAGATGGTAGACGCACCAACTAGAAATAAAGCATTACTGGATCTACTGATTACCAACAATACAGACCTGATCACGGATGTGGAAATACGGGGCAATTTAGGTAACAGCGATCACAGGTCAATTAGTTTCAGTATAAATCACACAAATAGGAAACATGAAGGGAACACAAAGACACTGAATTTCAAAAGAGCCAACTTCCCTAAACTACAAACCTTACTAGAAGATATAAATTGGGATAAAATCCTAGGAACAAAGAACACGGAGGAGAGATGGGTTTGCTTTAAGAGCATATTAAATAAGGGCATTAGCCAATGTATCCCATTGAGTAATAAATTTAAAAGAGCGAACAAAAATCCTGGATGGCTTAACTCCAATGTAAAAATGCATATAAAAGCAAAGGAGAAGGCCTTCAAAAAATACAAGGTTGAGGGATCATCCTCAGCATTCAGACTTTATAAAGAATGCAATAAGAAATGTAAGGGTGCAATTAGGATGGCTAAGATAGAACACGAAAGACACATAGCGGAGGAGAGCAAAAAAAATCCCAAGAAATTCTTTAAGTATGTAAACAGTAAAAAAGGGAGGACAGACCATATTGGCCCCATAAAGAATAAGGAAGGACATCTGGTTACAAAGGATGGGGAGATGGTGAAGGTATTGAATTTATTCTTCTCCTCAGTCTTCACGAGGGAATCGGAGGGCTTCAGTAACCAAAACTGCAAAGTTTATCCTCATGACACATCACAGGAAGCACCTCCATGGCTAACAGAGGACAGAATTAGAAATAGACTTGGGAAACTTAACATTAATAAATCACCGGGACCAGATGGCTTGCATCCGAGGGTACTTAGGGAACTCAGTCAAGTAATTGCCAGACCGTTGTTCCTAATTTTTACAGACAGTCTATTGACTGGAATGGTACCAGCTGATTGGAGAAAAGCCAATGTAGTAACAATATTTAAAAAAGGCCCCAAAATACATCCCTGGGAATTACAGACCAGTTAGCCTAACATCAATAGTATGTAAATTCTTGGAGGGGATGATAAGGGACTATATACAAGATTTTAGTAAGGAGAACGTTACTAAATCTTTACTATCATTAGTAATCAGCATGGATTCATTAAGAATCCTTCTTGCCAAACCAATCCATTAACCTTCTATGAGGAGGTGAGTTGCCATCTAGATAAAGGAAGGCCCGTAGACGTGGTATATCTGGATTTTGCAAAAGCATTTGACACAGTTCCCCATAAACATTTACTGTACAAAATAAGGTCAGTTGGCATGGACCATAGGGT
Source organism: Lithobates septentrionalis (assembly GCA_037952835.1). Classification (NCBI taxonomy): domain Eukaryota; kingdom Metazoa; phylum Chordata; class Amphibia; order Anura; family Ranidae; genus Lithobates; species Lithobates septentrionalis. The sequence goes on along the minus strand of JBBDGP010003186.1, from coordinate 292,031 downwards.
GAGTATGCTGTCCAGTTCTGGGCACCAGTCCTCAGGAAGGATGTACTGGAAATGGAGCGAGTACAAAGAAGGGCAACAAAGCTAATAAAGGGTCTGGAGGATCTTAGTTATGAGGAAAGGTTGTGAGCTCTGAACTTATTCTCTCTGGAGAAGAGACGCTTGAGAGGGGATATGATTTCAATGTATAAATACCGGACTGGTGACCCCACAATAGAGAGAAAACTTTTTTGCGAGAGGGCATTTAAAAAGACTCGTGGCCACTCACTAAATTTAGAAGAGAAGCGGTTTAACCTTAAACTATGTAGAGGGTTCTTTACTGTAAGAGCGGCAAGGATGTGGAATTCCCTTCCACAGGCGGTGGTCGGGGAGCGTCGATCGTTTCAAAAAACTATTAGATAATCACCTGAACGACCGCAACATACAGGGATATACAATGTAATACTGACATACAGTATAATCACACACATAGGTTGGACTTGATGGACTTGTGTCTTTTTTTCAACCTCACCTACTATGTAACTTTGCAAGGACTTTGCTTACAATTCTACCAAAGGAGGTTTGCTGCCCTCACTTTGCACATAGTTCTTTTTGGAGTATCCCACTCAATTCCCCAACCCTATCCAAGTTACCCCAAAAATAAAAAATGCTAAAAAGAACACCCCTGGACTGCTTATTGAGCTGAAGAGAGATTGTGGCTGCGGGGTAAATACTGGGAAAAATAAACGGGGCAAATGTCTAGCGGCTCCCTCAGGCTGGGGACTCCTCCTGAAGGGTTAGACCCAGAACTAGAACAGGGCTGCTACAGGCCTAGGACTGTTCATGTGCTCTTCAGCCACCTATTGGGCACACCTTCCTAGGGATTGGCTGCAGCACACTGAATATTCATGCTGCCCATTTGCCTTGCTCAACCCCTTGATTTCCATAAGTCTCCAGAAGGCAGGGGAAAGCAATCAAACCTGCAGCCTGTGAAACCAGAACAGCCAAAAGAAATCAACGGCTGCTCAAATGATTACAGAGCAGCCAAAAAGAACCTAATTTACCTAAAATTCTAGTAACCTATCTAGGAGGGTGCTACAAATGTACAGTACAGATCCAGAAAATTGAAAAAAAAAGTGTTTTGCTTACATATGGACTAAACATGGTGAAATGGGGTCACTGGTTTGTTTTTAATGTTTAATAAGCAGCCAGTATGGAAAATGTAAAGACACACAAGTACTGTGTGCACCACACTCCATGCATATACAGCCTACATTGAAATCTTCTAATGAGTGTGAGGTGTTACATTGTTACTGTAGTAATAACAATTCTGCTTGTCTTTTTTTTCTTTTTTTTTTTGACAGACAACAGTTATCGTGAATTCACTTGGCACTGACCTGAACTTAAATGCTGGACAAGTCTCAAAAGCAATTCTCGCCAAGGCTGGGTATGCGTTGCAGCAAGAAGTCTCACATAATGCTAAATTCCTCCATCCCTTGCCAATCATGATTCCTACCGCAGGATACGGACTGCCTTGTTTGAGTGTCTACCATGTCATTTTGGGCCCTTACTATGGAATAAGCCGTCTGGATGTGAGTATGTCAGTTACATACTTAGCCAGGTTGAAAAAAGACACAAGTCAATCTAGTTTAACCAATAGAAAAAAAAAACACAACTTCCAGATACACAATCCTATACCCACAGTTGATCCAGAGGAAGGCAAATAAATAAAGCTTGATACAATTTGCTGTAGCAGGGAAAAAAATTCCTTCCTGATCCCCCGAGAGGATTCGGATATTCCCTGGATGAACTTTACTTATAAATGTCAGTATCCAGGTATACGTTGTATATATATGAATACATCCAATAAGATACTGAGCTGGCCAGCAGTGGCGTCACTAGGGTTGGTGTCACCCCCTCCCCCCCCACCTATTTTCAGGCCAGCAGCACAGCATTGGAGCTCATTGGCACACATTGTGGAAGTCAATAATTGCCTGACCTGCTATCCTCTGGCTCTAATATTGCCTACACAGGGAGTATTAGGGTTAGAGGATAGCAGGTTGGGCAATTCCTAATGGCTCAGTCCCTAGGATAAGTAATGGATAATGGCTGACAGGCCCTCTTACTAGATCCAACAAAACTGCAGCAGTGATCCCACCAGCGGGACATTCGCTCACCCTGTGTGCCCGGGTGACTCTGGTCAGTACTGTAGCACGTCTGTACCCTGGCAGTGGCTTTGTGTATTTCTCTCTGGTGGCATTGGTTAGCGACATTGCTCTCTCTGGTGGCGCTGGTTGGCGGCATCACTCTCTCTGGTGGCGCTGGTTAGCGGCATGGCTCTTTCTGGTGGCGCTGGTTAGCGGCATGGCTCTCTCTCTCTGGTGGCGCTGGTTAGCGGCATGGCTCTCTCTGGTGGAGCTGGTTAGCTGAATGGCTCTCTGGTGGCGCTGGTTAGCGGCATGGCTCTCTGGTGGCGCTGGTTAGTGGCACGGCTCTCTGGTGGTGCTGGTTAGCGGCATGGCTCTCTCTGGTGACGCTGATTAGCGGCATGGCTCTCTCTGGGGGCGCTGGTTAGCGGCATGGCTCCCTGGTGGCGCTGGTTAGCGGCACGGCTCTCTGGTGGCGCTGGTTAAGGCACGGCTCTCTGGTGGTGCTGGTTAGCGGCATGGCTCTCTGGTGGAGCTGGCTAGCTGAATGGCTCTCTGTTGGCGCTGGTTAGCAGCATGGCTCTCTCGCTCTCTGGTGGCGCTGGTTAGCGGCATGGTTCGTTCTCTCTCTCTGGCGCTGGTTAGCGACATGGCGCTCTCTCTCTCTCTGGTGGCGCTGGTTGGCAGCATGGCTCTCTCTCTGTGGTGACACTGATTAGCGGCATGGCTCTCTCTGGTGGCGCTGGTTAGCGGCATGACTCTCTCGCTCTCTGGTGGCGCTGGTTAGTGGTATGGCTCTCTGGTGGTGCTGGTTAGTGGTATGGCTTTCTGGTGGTGCTGGTTAGCGGCATGGCTCTCTCTCTGTCTCTGGCGCTGGTTAGCGGCATGGCTCACTCTCTGTGGTGACGCTGGTTAGCAGCATGGCTCTCTCTCTGTGGTGACACTGATTAGCGGCATGGCTCTCTCTGGTGGTGCTGGTTAGCGACATGACTCTCTCTCGCTCTCTGGTGGCGCTGGTTAGCGATATGACTTTCTGGTGGTGCTGGTTAGCGGCATGGCTCTCTCTCTCTGGCGCTGGTTAGCGACATGGCTCTCTCTCTGGTGGCACTAGTTAGAGGCATGAATCTCTCTCTTTCTGGCGGCGCTGGTTAGCGTCATGGCTCTCTCTGGTGGCGCTGGTGAGTGGCACGGCTCTCTGGGGTCGCTGGTTAGCGACGCGGCTCTCTGGGGTCGCTGCTTAGTGGCATGGCTCTCTTTTGGGGTGCTAGTTAGCGGCATGGCTCTCTTTTGGGGCGCTAGTTAGCGGCATGGCTCTCTCTGGTGGCACTGGAAAGCGGCATGGCTCTCTCTGGTGGTGCTTGTTATCCGCATCACTCTCTGGTGGCGCTGGTTAGCGGCACGGCTCTCTGGGGTCACTGGTTAGTGGCATGGCTCTCTCTGGGGGTGCTGGTTAGTGGCATGGCTCTCTAGTGGCGTTGGTTAGCGGCATAGCTCTCTCTCTGGTGGCGCTGGTTAGTGGAACGGCTCTCTGGTGGTGCTGGTTAGCGGCGTGGCTCTCTCTGGGGGGCGCTGGTTAGCGGCATGGCTCTCTGGTGGCGCTGGTTAGTGGTATGGCTCTCTGGTGGCGTTGGTTAGTGGTATGGCTTTCTGGTGGTGCTGGTTAGCGGCATGGCTCTCTCTCTGGTGGCGCTGGTTAGTTGCATGGCTCGCTCTCCCTCTCTGGTGGCACTGGTTAGCGGCATGGCTCTCTGTGGTGGCACTGATTAGCGGCATAGCTCTCTCTGGTGGCGCTGGTTAGCGACATGACTCTCTCGCTCTCTGGTGGCGCTGGTTAGTGGTATGGCTCTCTGGTGGCGGTGGCTAGCGGTATGTCTTTCTGGTGGTGCTGGTTAGTGGCATGGCTCTCTCTCTCTCTCTCTCTCTGGCGCTGGTTAGTGACATGGCTCTCTCTCTGGTGGCACTAGTTAGAGGCATGAATCTCTCTCTCTGGTGGCTCTGGTTAGCGGCATGGCTCTCTCTGGTGGCGCTGGTGAGTGGCACGGCTCTCTGGTGGCGCTGGTTAGCAGCACGGCTTTCTGGGGTCACTGGTTAGTGGCATGGCTCTCTTTTGGGGCGCTAGTTAGCGGCATGGCTTTCTCTGGTGGTGCTCGTTAGCGGCATCGCTCTCTGGTGGCGCTGGTTAGCGGCACGGCTCTCTGGTGGTGCTGGTTAGCGGCATAGCTTTCTCTGGGGGCGCTGGTTAGCGGCATGGCTCTCTGGTGGCGCTGGTTAGCGGCACGGCTCTCTGGTGGCGCTGGTTAAGGCACGGCTCTCTGGTGGCGCTGGTTAGCTGCATGGCTCTCTGGTGGCGCTGGTTAGTGGCATGGCTCTCTCTCTCTGGTGGAGCTGGCTAGCTGAATGGCTCTCTGTTGGCGCTGGTTAGCAGCATGGCTCTCTCTCTCTCTGGTGGCGCTGGTTAGCGATATGACTCTCTGGTGGCGCTGGTTAGCAGCATGGCTCTCTCTCTCTCTGGTGGCGCTGGTTAGCGGCATGGTTCGCTCTCTCTCTCTGGCGCTCTCTCTCTCTGGTGGCGCTGGTTAGCAGCATGGCTCTCTCTCTGTGGTGACACTGATTAGCGGCATGGCTCTCTCTAGTGGCGCTGGTTAGCAGCATGGTTCTCTCGCTCTCTGGTGGCACTGATTAGCGGTATGGCTCTCTGGTGGCGCTGGTTAGTGGTATGGCTCTCTGGTGGCGCTGGTTAGTGGTATGGCTTTCTGGTGGTGCTGGTTAGCGGCATGGCTCTCTCTCTCTGGCGCTGGTTAGCGGCATGGCTCACTCTCTGTGGTGGCGCTGGTTAGCGGCATGGCTCTCTGTGGTGGCACTGATTAGCGGCATGGCTCTCTCTGGTGGTGCTGGTTAGCGACATGACTCTCTCGCTCTCTGGTGGCGCTGGTTAGCGATATGGGTTTCTGGTGGTGCTGGTTAGCGGCATGGCTCTCTCTCTCTGGCGCTGGTTAGCGACATGGCTCTCTCTCTGGTGGCACTAGTTAGAGGCATAAATCTCTCTCTCTCTCTGGTGGCGCTGGTTAGCGTCATGGCTCTCTCTGGTGGCGCTGGTGAGTGGCACGGCTCTCTGGTGGTGCTGGTTAGTGGCGTGGCTCTCTGGGGTCGCTGGTTAGTGGCATGGCTCTCTCTGGTGGCGCTGGTTAGCGGCATGGCTTTCTCTGGTGGTGCTTGTTATCCGCATCGCTCTCTGGTGGCGCTGGTTAGCGACACGGCTCTCTGGGGTCACTGGTTAGTGGCATGGCTCTCTCTGGGGGTGCTGGTTAGTAGCATGGCTCTCTAGTGGCGTTGGTTAGCGGCATAGCTCTCTCTCTGGTGGCGCTGGTTAGTGGAACGGCTCTCTGGTGGTGCTGGTTAGCCGCATGGCTCTCTCGGGTGGCGCTGGTTAGCGGCATGGCTCTCTCAGGTGGCGCTGGTTAGCGGCATGGCTCTCTCAGGTGGCACTGGTTAGCGGCATGGCTCTCTCTGGTGGCGCTGGTTAGCGGCATGGCTCTCTCAGGTGGCGCTGGTTAGCGGCATGACTCTCTCTGGTGGCGCTGGTTAGCGGCATGGCTCTCTCTGGTGACACTGATTAGCGGCATGGCTCTCTCTGGTGACGCTGGTTAGCAGCATGGCTCTCTCTGGGGGCACTGGTTAGCGGCATGGCTCTCTCTGGGGGCGCTGGTTAGCGGCATGGCTCTCTCTGGTGGCGCTGGTTAGCGGCACAGATCTCTCTGGTGGCGCTGGTTAGTGGCACGGCTCTCTCTCTGGTGGCCCTGGTTAGCGGCGTGGCTCTCTCTGGTGGCGCTGGTTAGCGGCATGGCTCTCTTTGGTGGCGCTGGTTAGCGGCATGGCTCTCTTTGGTGGCGCTGGTTAGCGGCATGGCTCTCTCTGGTGGTGCTGGTTAGCGGCATGGCTCTCTCTGGTGGCGCTGGTTAGCGGCATGGCTCTCTGGTGGCGCTGGCGCCTGACCTGCTATCCTCTGGCTCTAATATTGCCTGCACAGGGAGTATTAGGGTTAGAGGATAGCAGGTTGGGCAATTCCTAATGGCTCAGTCCCTAGGATAAGTAATGGATAATGGCTGACAGGCCCTCTTACTAGATCCAACAAAACTGCAGCAGTGATCCCACCAGCGTTCGCTCACCCTGTGTGCCCGGGTGACTCTGGTCAGTACTGTAGCATGTCTGTACCCTGGCAGTGGCTTTGTGTATTTCTCTCTGGTGGCACTGGTTAGCGACATCGCTCTCTCTGGTGACGCTGGTTGGCGGCATCACTCTCTCTCTGGTGGCGCTGGTTAGCGGCATGGCTCTTTCTGGTGGCGCTGGTTAGCGGCATGGCTCTCTCTCTCTGGTGGCGCTGGTTAGCGGCATGGCTCTCTCTGGTGGAGCTGGTTAGCGGCATGGCTCTCTGGTGGCGCTGGTTAGCGGCATGGCTCTCTGGTGGCGCTGGTTAGCGGCACGGCTCTCTGGTGGTGCTGGTTAGTGGCACGGCTCTCTGGTGGTGCTGGTTAGCGGCATGGCTCTCTCTGGTGACGCTGATTAGCGGCATGGCTCTCTCTGGGGGTGCTGGTTAGCGGCACGGCTCTCTGGTGGCGCTGGTTAGCGGCACGGCTCTCTGGTGGCGCTGGTTAGCGGCACGGCTCTCTGGTGGCGCTGGTTAGCGGCACGGCTCTCTGGTGGCGCTGGTTAAGGCACGGCTCTCTGGTGGCGCTGGTTAGCGGCATGGCTCTCTGGTGGCGCTGGTTAGCGGCATGGCTCTCTCTGGTGACGCTGATTAGCGGCATGGCTCTCTCTGGGGGTGCTGGTTAGCGGCACGGCTCTCTGGTGGCGCTGGTTAGCGGCACGGCTCTCTGGTGGCGCTGGTTAGCGGCACGGCTCTCTGGTGGCGCTGGTTAGCGGCACGGCTCTCTGGTGGCGCTGGTTAAGGCACGGCTCTCTGGTGGCGCTGGTTAGCGGCATGGCTCTCTGGTGGCGCTGGTTAGTGGCATGGCTCTCTCTGGTGGAGCTGGCTAGCTGAATGGCTCTCTGTTGGCGCTGGTTAGCAGCATGGCTCTCTCGCTCTCTGGTGGCGCTGGTTAGCGATATGACTCTCTGGTGGCGCTGGTTAGCAGCATGGCTCTCTGTCTCTCTGGTGGCACTGGTTAGCGGCATGGTTCGTTCTCTCTCTCTGGCGCTGGTTAGCGACATGGCGCTCTCTCTCTCTGGTGGCGCTGGTTAGCAGCATGGCTCTCTCTCTGTGGTGACACTGATTAGCGGCATGGCTCTCTCTGGTGGTGCTGGTTAGCGGCATGACTCTCTCGCTCTCTGGTGGCGCTGGTTAGTGGTATGGCTCTCTGGTGGTGCTGGTTAGTGGTATGGCTTTCTGGTGGTGCTGGTTAGCGGCATAGCTCTCTCTCTGTCTCTGGCGCTGGTTAGCGGCATGGCTCACTCTCTGTGGTGACGCTGGTTAGCGGCATGGCTCTCTGTGGTGGCACTGATTAGCGGCATGGCTCTCTCTGGTGGCGCTGATTAGCGACGTGACTCTCTCGCTCTCTGGTGGCGCTGGTTAGCGATATGGGTTTCTGGTGGTGCTGGTTAGCGGCATGGCTCTCTCTCTCTGGCGCTGGTTAGCGACATGGCTCTCTCTCTGGTGGCACTAGTTAGAGGCATGAATCTCTCTCTTTCTGGCGGCGCTGGTTAGCGTCATGGCTCTCTCTGGTGGCGCTGGTGAGTGGCACGGCTCTCTGGGGTCGCTGGTTAGTGGCATGGCTCTCTTTTGGGGCGCTAGTTAGCGGCATGGCTCTCTCTGGTGGCGCTGGAAAGCGGCATGGCTCTCTCTGGTGGTGCTTGTTATCCGCATCGCTCTCTGGTGGCGCTGGTTAGCGGCACGGCTCTCTGGGGTCACTGGTTAGTGGCATGGCTCTCTCTGGGGGTGCTGGTTAGTGGCATGGCTCTCTAGTGGCGTTGGTTAGCGGCATAGCTCTCTCTCTGGTGGCGCTGGTTAATGGAACGGTTCTCTGGTGGTGCTGGTTAGCGGCGTGGCTCTCTCTGGGGGCGCTGTTTAGCGGCATGGCTCTCTCTGGGGGAGCTGGTTAGTGGTATGGCTCTCTGGTGGCGCCGGTTAGTGGTATGGCTCTCTGGTGGCGTTAATTAGTGGTATGGCTTTCTGGTGGTGCTGGTTAGCGGCATGGCTCTCTCTCTCTCTCTGGTGGCGCTGGTTAGCGGCATGGTTCGTTCTCTCTCTCTGGCGCTGGTTAGCGACATGGCGCTCTCTCTCTCTGGTGGCGCTGGTTAGCAGCATGGCTCTCTCTCTGTGGTGACACTGATTAGCAGCATGGCTCTCTCTGGTGGCGCTGGTTAGCGGCATGACTCTCTCGCTCTCTGGTGGCGCTGGTTAGTGGTATGGCTTTCTGGTGGTGCTGGTTAGCGGCATGGCTCTCTCTCTGTCTCTGGCGCTGGTTAGCGGCATGGCTCACTCTCTGTGGTGATGCTGGTTAGCGGCATGGCTCTCTGTGGTGGCACTGATTAGCGGCATGGCTCTCTCTGGTGGCGCTGGTTAGCGATATGGCTCTCTCTCTGGTGGCACTAGTTAGAGGCATGAATCTCTCTCTTTCTGGCGGCGCTGGTTAGCGTCATGGCTCTCTCTGGTGGCGCTGGTGAGTGGCACGGCTCTCTGGGGTCGCTGGTTAGCGGCACAGCTCTCTGGGGTCGCTGGTTAGTGGCATGGCTCTCTTTTGGGGCGCTAGTTAGCGGCATGGCTCTCTCTGGTGGCGCTGGAAAGCGGCATGGCTCTCTCTGGTGGTGCTTGTTATCCGCATCGCTCTCTGGTGGCGCTGGTTAGCGGCACGGCTCTCTGGGGTCACTGGTTAGTGGCATGACTCTCTCTGGGGGTGCTGGTTAGTGGCATGGCTCTCTAGTGGCGTTGGTTAGCGGCATAGCTCTCTCTCTGGTGGCGCTGGTTAGTGGAACGGTTCTCTGGTGGTGCTGGTTAGCGGCGTGGCTCTCTCTGGGGGCGCTGGTTAGCGGCATGGCTCTCTCTGGGGGAGCTGGTTAGTGGTATAGCTCTCTGGTGGCGCTGGTTAGTGGTATGGCTCTCTGGTGGCATTGGTTAGTGGTATGGCTTTCTGGTGGTGCTGGTTAGTGGCATGGCTCTCTCTCTGGTGGCGCTGGTTAGTGGCATGGCTCGCTCTCCCTCTCTGGTGGCACTGGTTAGCGGCATGGCTCTCTGTGGTGGCACTGATTAGCGGCATAGCTCTCTCTGGTGGCGCTGGTTAGCGACATGACTCTCTCGCTCTCTGGTGGCGCTGGTTAGTGGTATGGCTCTCTGGTGGCGGTGGCTAGCGGTATGGCTTTCTGGTGGTGCTGGTTAGCGGCATGGCTCTCTCTCTCTCTCTGGCGCTGGTTAGCGACATGGCTCTCTCTCTGGTGGCACTAGTTAGAGGCATGACTCTCTCTCTCTGGTGGCGCTGGTTAGCGGCATGGCTCTCTCTGGTGGCGCTGGTGAGTGGCACGGCTCTCTGGTGGCGCTGGTTAAGGCACGGCTCTCTGGTGGCGCTGGTTAAGGCACGGCTCTCTGGTGGCGCTGGTTAGCGGCATGGCTCTCTGGTGGCGCTGGTTAGTGGCATGGCTCTCTCTCTCTGGTGGAGCTGGCTAGCTGAATGGCTCTCTGTTGGCGCTGGTTAGCAGCATGGCTCTCTCTCTCTCTGGTGGAGCTGGTTAGCGGCATGGTTCGCTCTCTGTGGTGACACTGATTAGCGGCATGGCTCTCTCTGGTGGCGCTGGTTAGCGGCATGGCTCTCTCGCTCTCTGGTGGCACTGATTAGCGGTATGGCTCTCTGGTGGCGCTGGTTAGTGGTATGGCTCTCTGGTGGCGCTGGTTAGCTGCATGGCTCACTCTCTGTGGTGGCGCTGGTTAGCGGCATGGCTCTCTGTGGTGGCACTGATTAGCGGCATGGCTCTCTCTGGTGGCGCTGGTTAGCGACATGACTCTCTCGCTCTCTGGTGGCGCTGGTTAGCAGCATGGCTCTCTCTCTGTGGTGACACTGATTAGCGGCATGGCTCTCTCTGGTGGCGCTGGTTAGCGGCATGGCTCTCTCGCTCTCTGGTGGCACTGATTAGCGGTATGGCTCTCTGGTGGCGCTGGTTAGTGGTATGGCTCTCTGGTGGCGCTGGTTAGTGGCATGGCTCACTCTCTGTGGTGGCGCTGGTTAGTGGCATGGCTCTCTGTGGTGGCACTGATTAGCGGCATGGCTCTCTCTGGTGGCGCTGGTTAGCGACATGACTCTCTCGCTCTCTGGTGGCGCTGATTAGCGATATGGCTTTCTGGTGGTGCTGGTTAGCGGCATGGCTCTCTCTGGTGGCGCTGGTGAGTGGCACGGCTCTCTGGTGGCGCTGGTTAAGGCACGGCTCTCTGGTGGCGCTGGTTAGCGGCATGGCTCTCTGGTGGCGCTGGTTAGTGGCATGGCTCTCTCTCTCTGGTGGAGCTGGCTAGCTGAATGGCTCTCTGTTGGCGCTGGTTAGCAGCATGGCTCTCTCTCTCTCTGGTGGAGCTGGTTAGCGGCATGGTTCGATCTCTGTGGTGACACTGATTAGCGGCATGGCTCTCTCTGGTGGCGCTGGTTAGCGGCATGGCTCTCTCGCTCTCTGGTGGCACTGATTAGCGGTATGGCTCTCTGGTGGCGCTGGTTAGTGGTATGGCTCTCTGGTGGCGCTGGTTAGCGGCATGGCTCACTCTCTGTGGTGGCGCTGGTTAGCGGCATGGCTCTCTGTGGTGGCACTGATTAGCGGCATGGCTCTCTCTGGTGGCGCTGGTTAGCGACATGACTCTCTCGCTCTCTGGTGGCGCTGGTTAGCAGCATGGCTCTCTCTCTGTGGTGACACTGATTAGCGGCATGGCTCTCTCTGGTGGCGCTGGTTAGCGGCATGGCTCTCTCGCTCTCTGGTGGCACTGATTAGCGGTATGGCTCTCTGGTGGCGCTGGTTAGTGGTATGGCTCTCTGGCGGCGCTGGTTAGCGGCATGGCTCACTCTCTGTGGTGGCGCTGGTTAGCGGCATGGCTCTCTGTGGTGGCACTGATTAGCGGCATGGCTCTCTCTGGTGGCGCTGGTTAGCGACATGACTCTCTCGCTCTCTGGTGGCGCTGATTAGCGATATGGCTTTCTGGTGGTGCTGGTTAGCGGCATGGCACTCTCTCTGGCGCTGGTTAGCGACATGGCTCTCTCTCTGGTGGCACTAGTTAAAGGCATGAATCTCTCTCTCTCTCTGGTGGCGCTGGTTAGCGTCATGGCTCTCTCTGGTGGCGCTGGTGAGTGGCATGGCTCTCTGGTGGTGCTGGTTAGTGGCGTGGCTCTCTGGGGTCGCTGGTTAGTGGCATGGCTCTCTTTTGGGGCGCTAGTTAGCGGCATGGCTCTCTCTGGTGGCGCTGGTTAGCGGCATGGCTCTCTCTGGTGGTGCTTGTTATCCGCATCGCTCTCTAGTGGCGCTGGTTAGCGACACGGCTCTCTGGGGTCACTGGTTAGTGGCATGGCTCTCTCTGGGGGTGCTGGTTAGTGGCATGGCTCTCTAGTGGCGTTGGTTAGCGGCATAGCTCTCTCTCTGGTGGCGCTGGTTAGTGGAACGGCTCTCTGGTGGTGCTGGTTAGCGGCATGGCTCTCTCAGGTGGCGCTGGTTAGCGGCATGGCTCTCTCAGGTGGCACTGGTTAGCGGCATGGCTCTCTCTGGTGACGCTGGTTAGCGGCATGGCTCTCTCTGGGGGCGCTGGTTAGCGGCATGGCTCTCTCTGGTGGCGCTGGTTAGCGGCATGGCTCTCTCTGGTGGCGCTGGTTAGCGGCACAGATCTCTCTGGTGGCGCTGGTTAGTGGCACGGCTCTCTCTCTGGTGGCCCTGGTTAGCGGCGTGGCTCTCTCTGGTGGCGCTGGTTAGCGGCATGGCTCTCTTTGGTGGTGCTGGTTAGCGGCATGGCTCTCTCTGGTGGCGCTGGTTAGCGGCATGGCTCTCTTTGGTGGCGCTGATTAGCGGCATGGCTCTCTCTGGTGGCGCTGGTTAGTGGCATGGCTCTCTCTGGTGGCGCTGATTAGCGGCATGGCTCTCTCTGGTGGCGCTGGTTAGCGGCATGGCTCTCTGGTGGCGCTGGTTAGCGCCATGGCTCTCTCTCTGGTGGCGCTGGTTAGCGGCACGGCTCTCTCTCTGGTGGCGCTGGTTAGCAGCACGGCTCTCTCTGGTGGCGCTGGTTAGCAGCACGGCTCTCTCTGGTGGCGCTGGTTAGCAGCACGGCTCTCTCTGGTGGCGCTGGTTAGCAGCACGGCTCTCTCTGGTGGGGCTGGTTAGTGACTTCTCCGCTCTCTCTGTCTTCTCCCGGTGTTTCAGTTCTTCGGCCGGCTCCTCCGCTGTCTTCATGCTGCTCTCTTGCCAGCGGAGGTCCGGGCTTCTGGGCTGCTGGTCCTCTTCTCTTCTTCCCATGTTGACACGACGCTCTCTCCGTCTGGAATGGTCTCTGAGAGCTCCGATGTGACTTATATAGGCGGAGACCCCGCCCCCTTATTCCGTCACAGTCCCTGGGCATGCTGGGACTGTGACGTATTAGGGGGCGTGGTCACCGGGTGATGTTGACCATGGGGGGCGCTCGCTCGTCTTCACCCCCTTTCCTGACCGGCCGGGCTGCGTGCTCGGATCGGGGTCTGGTATGGATTTTGGGGGGACCCCACGACGATTTGTCGGCGTAGGAGGTTCCCCTTAAAATCCATGCCAGACCTAAGGGCCTGGGATGCCCCACGACCGGGCTTGCAAGGTGTCAATCTCGCCGATAAAAGCGGCGAGATTGACTTCCTTTTCTAGTACCGTCGTACCCGAGTCACGTTAAAAATGAACGGACTTGTCCGTGTGTGGGCAAGTCCATTCATTCTGAAAGTCCGCCGTAATTCCGGCGAAAGTCCGTCGGAAAGACGGGCGGACCTAGCCTGCCGGAAAGTCCGGTCGTGTGTAGGCAAGTCCGTCCGTTCAGAAAGTCCGGCGGTAGTCCGCCGGACAGTCCGGCGGGAAGAACGTCGGACCAGGTATGCCAGAAAGTCCGCTCATGTGTACGCGGCATAAGACATTAAGGGCTAATATAGGGCTAATTTTAGCTTTTTTAACCCCCATTATGTTACTGGCCAATTAATCAATTATGAAAATAGTAATCTATTAATTTCATAATCGATTAGTTGTCGATCAATCGATTAATTGTTTCAGCCCTAGTTAGCGGCATGTCTTTCTCTCTCTCTCTCTCTCTCTCTGGTGGCGCTGGTTAGTGGCATGGCTCTCTCTGGTGGTGCTGGTTAGCGGCATGGCTCTCTCTGGTGGTGCTGGTTAGCGGCATGGCTCTCTCTGGTGGCGCTGGTTAGCGCATGGCTCTCTCTCTTGTGGCGCTGGTTAGCGGCATGGCTCTCTCTCTTGTGGCGCTGGTTAGTGGCATGGCTCTCTCTCTTGTGGCGCTGGTTAGTGGCATGGCTCTCTCTGGTGCTGGTTAGCGGCATGGCTGTCTCTCTGGTGGCACTGGTTAGTGGCATGGCTCTCTCTGGGGGCACTGGTTTAGCGGCATGGCTCTCTGGTGGCGCTGGTTAGTGGCATGACTCTCTCTTGTGGCGCTGGTTAGCAGCATGGCTCTCTCTCTGGTGGCCCTGCTTAGTGGCATGGCTCTCTCTCTGGTGGCGCTGGTTAGCGACATGGCTCTCTCTCTGGTGGCGTGGCGCTGGTTAGTAGCATGGCTCTCTAGTGGTGCTGGTTAGCGGCATGGCTCTCTCTGGTGGTGCTGGTTAGCGGCATGGCTCTCTCTCTCTCTGTCGCTGGTTAGTGGAATGGCTCTCCCTCTCTGGTGCTGGTTAGCGGCATGGCTCTCCCTCTCTGGCGCTGGTTAGCGGCATGGCTGTCTCTCTCTCTAGTGGCGCTGGTTAGCGGCATGGCTCTCTCTGGTGGTGCTGGTTAGCGGCATGGCTCTCTCTGGTGGCGCTGGTTAGCAGCATGGCTCTCTCTGGGGGCGCTGGTTAGTGGAAGGAATCTCTCTCTGGTGGAACATGGTTGGAGACATGGCTCGCTCTGGGGGCGCTGTTTAGCGGCATGGCTCTCTGGGGGCACTGGTTAGCAGCATGGCTCTCTCTGGTGGCGCTGCTTAGCGGCATGGCTCTCTCTGGTGGTGCTGCTTAGCGGCATGGCTCTCTCTGGTGGCGCTGCTTAGCGGCATGGCTCTCTCTCTCTCTGGTGGCGCTGGTTAGCAGCATGGCTCTCTCTCTGGTGGCGTGGTGCTGGTTAGCGGAATGGCTCTCTCTGGTGGCGCTGGTTAGCGGCATGGATTTCTCTGGTGGCGCTGGTTAGCGGCATGGCTCTCTCTGGTGGCGCTGGTTAGCGGCATGGCTCTCTCTGGTGGCGCTGGTTAGCGGCATTGCTCTCTCTGGAGGCATTGGTTAGCGGCATGGCTCTCTGGTGGCGCTGGTTAGTGGCATGGCTCTCTCTGGTGGCACTGGTTAGCAGCATGGCTCTCTCTCTGGTGGCGCTGCTTAGCGGCATGGCTCTTTCTCTGGTGGCACTGGTTAGCAGCATGGCTCTCTGGTGTCGCTGGTTAGTGGCATGGCTCTCTCGTCTCTGGTAGTGCTGGTTAGCAGCATGAATCTCTTGTTGTCTGGTGGCACATGGTTAGAGGCATGGCTCTCTCTGGTGGCACTGGTTAGTGGCATGTCTCTCTCTGGGGGCGCTGGTTAGCGGTATGGCTCTATGGTGGCACTGGTTAGTGGCATGGCTCTCTCTCTCTGGTGACATGGCGCTGGTTAGCAGAATGGCTCTCTCTGGTGGTGCTGGTTAGCGGCATGGCTCTCTGGTGGCATGGCGCTGGTTAGCAGAATGGCTCTCTCTGGTGGCGCTGGTTAGCAGCATGGCTCTCTGGTGGCGCTGGTTAGTGGCATGGCTCTCTCTGGTGGCGTGGCGCTGCTTAGTAGAATGGCTCTCTGGTGGCGCTGATTAGCTGCATGGCTCTCTGGTGGCGCTGATTAGCTGCATGGCTCTCTGGTGGCGCTGATTAGCTGCATGGCTCTCTGGTGGTGCTGATTAGCTGCATGGCTCTCTAGTGGCGCTGGTTAGCGGCATGGCTCTCTCTCTGGTGGCACTGGTTAGAGGCATGAATCTCTCTCTGGTGGTGCTGGTTAGAGGCATGAATCTCTCTCTGGTGGCGCTGGTTAGTGGCATCGCTCTCTCTGGTGGCGCTGGTTAGTGGCACGGCTCTCTGGGGTCGCTGGTTAGTGGCATGGCTCTCTTTGGGGGCGCTAGTTAGTGGCATGGCTCTCTCTGGTGGCGCTGGTTAGCGGCATGGCTCTCTGGTGGAGCTGGTTAGCAGCATGGCTCTCTGGTGTCGCTGGTTAGTGGCATGGCTCTTTCGCTCTCTGGTAGTGCTGGTTAGCGGCATGAATCTCTCGCTCTCTGATGGCACATGGTTAGAGGCATGGCTCTCTCTGGTGGCACTGGATAGTGGCATGGCTCTCTCTGGGGGCGCTGGTTAGCGTCATGGCTCTCTGGTGGTGCTGGTTAGCAGCATGGCTCTCTCTCTAGTGGCGTGGCGCTGGTTAGCGGAATGGCTCTCTCTGGTGGCGCTGGTTAGCGGCATGGCTCTCTCTGGTGGCGCTGGTTAGCGGAATGGCTCTCTCTGTTGGCTCTGGTTAGTGGCATGGCTCTCTGGTGGCGCTGGTTAGCGGCATGGCTCTCTCTGTTGGCGTGGTGCTGCTTAGTGGAATGGCTCTCTGTTGGCGCTGGTTAGCGGCATGGCTCTCTAGTGGCTCTGGTTAGCGGCATGGCTCTCTGGTGGCGCTAGTTAGCGGCATGGCTCTCTCCCTTTGTTGGCGTGGCGCTGCTTAGTGGAATGGCTCTCTCTGGTGGCGCTGGTTAGTGGCATGGCTCTCTCTATGGTTTCGCTGGTTAGTGGCAAGGCTCTCTCTCTCTCTCTCTCTCTCTCTCTGGTGGCGCTGGTTAGCAGGGTGGCGCTCTCTCGTCACCCGGGTGCAGCCCTCCCCCCAAATGACCAATGCCACTGCTGGCCAGAACCAGTTCTTAATGAAGTCTATTCCACATTTTCTCAGCTTTTACTGTGAAGAAGCCTTTCCATATGCGACATTGCTCTCTCTGGAGGCATTGGTTAGCGGCATGGCTCTCTGGTGGCGCTGGTTAGTGGCATGGCTCTCTCTGGTGGCGCTGGTTAGCAGCATGGCTCTCTCTCTGGTGGCGCTGCTTAGCGGCATGGCTCTTTCTCTGGTGGCACTTGTTAGCAGCTTGGCTCTCTGGTGTCGCTGGTTAGTGGCATGGCTCTCTCGTCTCTGGTAGTGCTGGTTAGCAGCATGAATCTCTTGTTGTCTGGTGGCACATGGTTAGAGGCATGGCTCTCTCTGGTGGCACTGGTTAGTGGCATGTCTCTCTCTGGGGGTGCTGGTTAGCGGTATGGCTCTATGGTGGCACTGGTTAGTGGCATGGCTCTCTCTCTGGTGACATGGCGCTGGTTAGCAGAATGGCTCTCTCTGGTGGTGCTGGTTAGCGGCATGGCTCTCTGGTGGCATGGCGCTGGTTAGCAGAATGGCTCTCTCTGGTGGCGCTGGTTAGCAGCATGGCTCTCTGGTGGCGCTGGTTAGTGGCATGGCTCTCTCTGGTGGCGTGGCGCTGCTTAGTAGAATGGCTCTCTGGTGGCGCTGATTAGCTGCATGGCTCTCTGGTGGTGCTGATTAGCTGCATGGCTCTCTAGTGGCGCTGGTTAGCGGCATGGCTCTCTCTCTGGTGGCACTGGTTAGAGGCATGAATCTCTCTCTGGTGGCGCTGGTTAGAGGCATGAATCTCTCTCTGGTGGCGCTGGTTAGCGGCATCGCTCTCTCTGGTGGCGCTGGTTAGTGGCACGGCTCTCTGGGGTCACTGGTTAGTGGCACGGCTCTCTGGGGTCGCTGGTTAGTGGCATGGCTCTCTTTGGGGGCGCTAGTTAGTGGCATGGCTCTCTCTGGTGGCGCTGGTTAGTGGCAAGGCTCTCTCTCTCTAGTGGCTCTGGTTAGCGGCATGGCTCTCTGGTGGCGCTAGTTAGCGGCATGGCTCTCTCCCTTTGGTGGCGTGGCGCTGCTTAGTGGAATGGCTCTCTCTGGTGGCGCTGGTTAGTGGCATGGCTCTCTCTATGGTTTCGCTGGTTAGTGGCAAGGCTCTCTCTCTCTCTCTCTCTGGTGGCGCTGGTTAGCAGGGTGGCGCTCTCTCGTCACACGGGTGCAGCCCTCCCCCCAAATGACCAACGCTACTGCTGGCCAGAACCAGTTCTTAATGAAGTCTATTCCACATTTTCTCAGCTTTTACTGTGAAGAAGCCTTTCCATATGTGGTGGTTAAAGCATAAGTTCACCCTTTAAAAAAGATAATCAATGCACATCTTTTTGCATATATAATTTTTTTTACTTGGAGCCTAAAAAGCATTGCAACCGTGATTAGCAGATCATGGGTGCCATGCAGGACTCCTGCAGACTTGTCGGCGTATCTGTCTGCTTGTAACCTTGTACAGACAGATGATCACAAGGGAGAATGAACTACCTAGAATGATCAACAGCGCCCTGGTAGTTCATTGAGGACTAGAAGCCAACAGCCGCAAAGACCTTTGGTACTTGTAGTTTCTAATTCACAGAACTCTGTGAGTGAATGGCACTGCCAGGAGGGCAGAGTCCTACACAGCCATGTTTTATTTAAAATGGTGAGCGCAAGATCGGGGAGAAGTTTCCCAGCTTGCTGTCCCTAGAGGCAGGGGAGTGGGCAGCAGCTTCAGGAGTGGGATCATGTTCCCAAATGTGAACTCATCCTTTAAGTCTCTTTTCCTCCAGAAGTATGGAGTGCCTCTATTTTCCTCTGTGATGACCTTAAAGCAGAGTTCCACACAATTTTGAGAGGTGGTCTTAAACGAAAGACCACCTCTCCACCCTTTTGGATATTTAAAAAAAGAAATTTTCTTTTGCTAGTACCTTTCTTGGAAGTCCTAAGAGTACTTCCGATTCAGCCGGGCCGTGGCCCAGGATGTCACATCCTCTTCTGTGGTGAGCCCCCCGTTTTGTCTTCTGGGACCTGTGTGTGTCCCAGAAGACAAGCTGGCCATTCACAAAGTGCTGCATGACTTACGCATGCACAGGCGGAAACCGGCAGTAAAGCCGCAAGGCTCCACTGCCAGTTTTCCTTAGTTAGAATGGCGGCGCCTGCACCCAATCCGATGGACGGATCGGCCTTGGAGGGCTGACATGGCAGGCTCCCTGGACAGGTAAGTGTCCTTATCAGAAGTCAGCAAAGTGTAATTTCTTCAGTGTTGTCACATGAAAAGATAGAAGAAAATATTTACACAAATGTGACTGAGGGGTGTACTTACTTTTGTCAGATATTGTATGTAGACAGCCCAGTTCCCCTTCTACCATGTTCTGTCTTGTTGCAGGTTTTGAAACACGCAATCACAGAGTGTCTGACCACCGCATTCAACTATGGTAATCCCTCAATCTCATTTCCTGCTCTGGGAACGGGAAATATTGGTCTTTCCAAGAAGGACGTGGCTAAAGTCATGATGAACACTGTGGTGACGTTTGCCATGGAACGTCTATGCTCCATCAATGTATATTTTGTCATTCACCCTCAAGACACAGAGACTTACAAGGTGAGTTAATATTTCAAAATAATAAAATAATTGATTAAAAAATGTAGATTTCTTAGGTGCAAAAATTCCGAACTTGAACTGTGAGATGCAGAAGGACCAATAGTGATTGTGAGTGGAGACAGAGGGCAAGGGGCTCGCTGGTGAATCGGATTTCATTGTGTGTAATGGCTGCATTACAGTCTTCCCTTAATTGTTCCTCATATTGGTTTGTAGCCATCTGTCTCAGGTCTGTTTTACAATGGTCCCTGATATCTGCATGCCCTGCGAGGTTCAGTACTAGAAATACCAGCTAGAAATATGACCGTTGCTGTTCATCTCCTCGCCTTCCGCTTCTCCCGCAGAGCACTCGGGGCAACACAATGCTTTTGTAATGGGGAACCACCATGATATCACTGCTCTTCCACATCTCCCAACATTTTAAGATGAGAATGAGGGACACCTACTAACAAACGAATGTAGGCATAGGACAGGCCCCTGCCACACCCCCTTAAAGGAGAATTAACAAAAAAAAGGTTAATGAAATCCACAAGGACTTTTTTTTTTTACCACTACTATTCCTTTATATTGGCTTTTAAAATGTACAAATGCAGCAATTTAGAAATCAGATGAAAGGTTTAGCTCCGGGAAACACTTTTTGAAACATAAAAATTGCATTTTATATACAACTATATGGATCAGACCAAAATGAGGCACAAATGAGGAGGAAAGAGGGACAGAGGGACATTGCTCCAAATCAGGGACAGTTGGGAGCTATGGCTCTTCCCATTATCTCCAGCAGCCATCTGATCCATTCCTGCCCTGCCTCTCCCTGAATCAACAAATCACTGCAATAATGATCTGTTGCTTGCTGATAAGAGCAAGTAATTGATCACTTATATAAATGATCTATTACTGTAGAGGTACATGGCATAGTTGCCAACATTGTAAAAAAAAATTTAGGGACACTTTTTTTGGCTGTAGGCGGAGTCGCCTTATAATTAGGGGCAGGGCATGCATTTGTGGGCGTGACATGGGAACAAGTAAAAATGTGGCATGCGCAGCGACAAAAAGGGGCATGGTTTAGGCAAAATAGTGGGCGTGGCTTAAATGGGCGTGGCTCAAATGGGTGTGGTTAGAGTCTGAGATGAATGAGGGATGGAGAGGGAAAGGGGGAAATGGGAAAAGGGGGGGAGAGGGATGGAGGGACAGCAGCCCCAGATCCTACACCACAATAGAAATGTGTATTCCAGAGTTTAACAATCAGCAGATAAAGATACTCCAAACACCTGGTGTTAGCGCTTCAATCAACCCAGCACCATGGTTGTTATGGTGTCAGGATGATTGAAGCGCATTATTTCTATTATTACATTATAATATCATTCAACTCACCATAATGCAGAATCAGTGGGACCCCTGAGCGTGTCACCTGCCACGTCGCCTGCCACCAGGTGCCCCCAGCAGAGTCCCTCCTTGCATCAGGTGCCCCCAGCAGAGTCCCTCCTTGCATCAGGTGCCCCCAGCAGAGTCCCTCATTGCATCAGGTGCCCCCAGCAGAGTCCCTCCTTGCATCAGGTGCCCCCAGCAGCAGTGGCGTAGTGTGGGTTGTCAGCGCCCGGTGCAAGGAAAGAAATTTGCCCCCCCTCCCTTAACCTACAGACTGTTAGCACTCCCTGAGTACCTTCCCTTCCTACAATAGTACTTACCAGCCTGATTCCTACACTGACCTCTATGTTTCCTAGACTGACCTCTACACTGACCTACATGTTTCCTAGACTGACCACTACACCCACCTACCTGTCCACTACACTGACCTACCTGATTCCTATACTGACCAGTATATTGACCTACCTGTCCACTATATTACATTGTCCACTACACCACAACACCCACTGCACTGATTACTACAACACCCACTACACTACAACACCCACTACAATACACTGATTACAACAATATCCACTACACTAACCACTGCCTGGTGGAACATGGAAGGGCACCAGCAACATGCTGGGGAGGATGGAAAACCAGTCTGGAGGTCACGTGTAGCAGCTGTGTCCAGAAGACCTTCCCGGGACAAAAGCAAAATCCCGGGAAAATAATTGGGACAAGCTTAAATTGGGACGAGGGTCCAAAAATCTGGATTGTCCCGGGAAAATCAGGACTGTTGGCAAGTATGACATGGGGAGGGGGCATCTCCCATATTCTATCTTCTTCCAGACCCCCCCCCCCCCCCAAAGCTCATCTCTCTGCTCTCTTGCTTGTACATGAGCATTTCAGGACAACCAATTGGCTTCTTGTGCTCCCAGACTGAGTTCTGCTGTACAGCGACTGCGAGCGGCTAAAACCAGAAAATATCAGGTACTTGCATAGTTTCCTGCTCTACGTCATTGTGATAAAATATAACAGAGGGCTAAGTACTCCTGCCCCACTCCAACATAGGCGCCACCTAGCCCTGGTGAGTGGCTGATCAGGCACCCAGTGCTGCATCATGGGAGGTAGGAGGGAGAGTCGCATGCTCCTCATACTGGAAAGTATTCCATGCTTGTGTGCACAACCAGAGTTGAAGGAGAGCAAAAGGCAGCCTATAAAGAACACCTGCTGTCACTTTGTCTTGTACAGGCAGAGAACTGGCAGGTGAAATATAAGAATAATAGATTTAGTATTAACAAAGTTGAATTAAGTTTAATATGAGCTGCTATAAAGCAGCTTGTAGGGTCTCATGATACCAGATTTGGGTCTCGGCACATCTTATAGAGTCTAATCACATCTGATAAAGTCTCTGTAAATACCATATAAACCAGAAGTGAAAAACAATTCACAGAAAGAAAGGAAAAAAAATACATGCGGTAAATAAGTAGTGGTCCCGGCATGCAATATTCAAGGAACCAGTAGCTGCTGGCATCCTTAACAATCAGTAAACAGCATGGTTGTTAAGGAGTGTAGGGACACCGCGTCCTTAACAACCGATGAGTCATCAAATGTCAGCGGGGTTCCCTGCTGACAGCTGAATGTTAAAAAAAAATAAATTAAGTAAAAAAAAAACGCATGGGGTCCCCCACAATCCATACCATGCCCTGCAGGTCTGGTATGCATTTTAAAAGGGGAACCCTCATGCCAATTTTTTTTTTAATTGCATGGGGTCCCCCAAATCCATACCAAATCCTTATCTGAGCATGCAGCCTGGCAGGTCAGGAAAGGGGGGGGACGAATGAGTGCCCCCTCCTCATGAACCATAATAGGCCACATAGGGACAAGGGCCTCTTCCCCCACAACCCTGGCGGGTGGTTGTGGGGGTCTGCAGGCGGGGGGGCTTATCGGAATTTGGAAGCCCCCTTTAACAAGGGGGTCCCCAGATCTTGGCCCCTCCCTATGTGAATGAGCATGGGGTACATACTCCTACTCATTCACCAAAAAAAAAAGTGTTGTATAAAAAAAAAGACAGTAGGCAGTTTTTGATGAATCCTCTATTTAAAAAATAAAAAAGAATTTATTTCCAGCAGTCTAGATCCATCAATCACGATGCCCACAGCCACTGCCAACCAGAAAAAAAAAAAGCTCTGCTGCCAATGAAGGCACTGCCTCCTTGTGACATCACCAACCCTGGGAATCTGCCTTTAAAGGCAGAGGATCATTTTTGTTTCTTTCTTCAGGTCGGCGGTGGCAGCTGGCATTGTTATTGATGATAGATCTACACGGGGGACTTTTTTAAATTTTTGTTTAAATAAAGGACTGGTCAAAAACTGCCTACTGTCTTTTTTACACTGTACTTTTTTAGTGAATGAGTAGGGGTACAAAGTACCTTATAATCATTTACATGGGGGGGGCAGGATCTGGGGCCCCCCTTATTAAATGGAGCTTCCAGATTCTGATAAGCCCCTCCGCTCGCAGACCCCACAATCACCACCCAGGTTTTTGGGGAAGAGACCCTTGTCCCCATCAAGCACCCCCCCTATGTGGCCAGGCATGGTTGATGGAGGGAGGGGGCACTCACTTGTTCCCCCCTCCTTTCCTGACCTGCCAGGCTGCTTGCTCAGATAAGGACCTAGTATGGATTTTGAGGGGGGCCCACGTCATTTTTCTTCCTTCTTGATCCCTCCCACCTCTCATAAGCCCCACCCCTTATAGAATCCACCCACTTCGTCCCCTGTATTCCACTTGCTTCTACCCATAGTGTCAGGAGTATACAGCTCAGCATCACAGTACAGAGTATACAGCTCAACATCACAGTACAGAGTATACAGCTCAGCATCACAGTACAGAGTATACAGCTCAGCATCACAGTACAGAGTATACAGCTCAGCATCACAGGACAGAGTATACAGCTCAGCATCACAGTACGGGGTATATAGATCAGCATCACAGTACAGAGTATACAGCTCAGCATCACAGTACAGAGTATACAGCTCAGCATCACAGGACAGAGTATACAGCTCAGCATCACAGGACAGAGTATACAGCTCAGCATCACAGGACAGAGTATACAGCTCAGCATCACAGGACAGAGTATACAGCTCAGCATCACAGGACAGAGTATACAGCTCAGCATCACAGGACAGAGTATACAGCTCAGCATCACAGGACAGAGTATACAGCTCAGCATCACAGTACAGAGTATACAGCTCAGCATCACAGTACAGAGTATACAGCTCAGCATCACAGTACAGAGTATACAGCTCAGCATCACAGTACAGAGTATACAGCTCAGCATCACAGTACGGGGTATATAGATCAGCATCACAGTACAGAGTATACAGCTCAGCATCACAGTACGGGGTATATAGATCAGCATCACAGTATAGGGTATATAGATCAGCATCACAGTATAGGGTATATAGATCAGCATTACAGTACGGGGTATATAGAGCAGCATCACAATACGGGGTATATAGAGCAGCATCACAGTAAGGGTATACAGAGCAGCATCACAGTACGGGTATATAGAGCAGCATCACAGTACGGGGTATATAGATCAGCATCACAGTACGGGGTATATAGATCAACATCACAGTACGGGGTATATAGATCAACATCACAGTACGGGGTATATAGATCAACATCACAGTACGGGGTATATAGATCAACATCACAGTACGGGGTATATAGATAAGCATTACAGATGGGGTATGTAGATCAGCATTACATAACATCACTAAACACTCCCCCCCCCCCGCTCGTGGGTCTTGCGGCACACTGACAGAATGACTGCAGACCACCCCCGGGGCGCAGGAGGTCCAGCACTTACCGGCCTGTGGTGTTCTCTCCTCCTGTGTCTCCTCCAGGCAGCAGCGGCGGCGGAGAAGCTCCTCATGCTTCCTCTGCTCTGTTCTTCTTAAACCAAAGCGCTGGACATCCAATAGGATAGCCTGGCACTTTGGCAAATCGGGAAACAGGTCTCACTGACCTGCCTCCTGATTGTCAGGGAGGCACTGTGGTGTGAAAATATTGAAAATTAATTCTCTATGGTCACACAACTGGGTTGGATCAGGGAGCACTCACTACGCCCCGAGCCCACCCTTTTTGAAGCCTATTAGAGCCCCTGCCTCTAATCAGGTGCTTAAAAAAAAAAAAAACTCCCACCCCCGCCAGGAGTCCATGCATCCGGCATCATGAAAGGGGCCGGGCGCATGGATAGGAGGGTGGCGGCAGGGATGGTGGGGCAACGCCGTGTGCGCACAATGCACAGGCCGCCACTGTTTCCAGCATTTTTTTTTTTTACATTCAACTGTCAGTGGGAAACCCTGCTGACAGTTGATGACTCATCAGTTGTTGCTCCTTAACAACCTTGAACCAGCTATTTACAGCCTTTGGTAAGGACGCCGGCTCCCGTCGGCAGTAAATTACCGCAGGCTTTCACTACTAAAATACTGCATGACTTAAAAAAAATGGCAGTAGTCACAATTTACACAAGTTAGTCTCCATTCCTCTTCTTCCCAAAACCAGCCTCCCCTTCTCCTGTGTCCTCTGGAATGCCCGCTCTGTCTGCAACAAAAACTCACCGCTGTTCACGACCTCTTTGTCAACAACTCCTTTAATCTACTTGCTGTCACCGAAACCTGGCTTCATGAATCCAACACCAATTCTCCTGCTTCCCTCTACCACAGTGGCCTTCTCTGCACTCACTCCCCTAGACCTAGTGGATGCAAGGGAGATGGAGTGAGAATCCTCCTATCCCCACAGAGCACCTTCCAGGTTTATCACTCTGCTCGCTATCTCTCTCATTAATTGATGCTTAATATATATGTCTAATCTGTTCAATTTTCTTAAGAATTGCTGTGATCTACTGACCCCCTGGACCATTATCAACTTTCCTTGACGACTTTTCTGCCTGGCTACCCTACTTTCCCTCTTCTGAAATTCCCACAGTCCTTCTTGGCAACCTCAACATTCCTGTTAACACGAACACTCCTGCTACTTCTAAACTTCACAGTCTAACCTCATTTGGCCTGAAGCAATGGGTACAGGCTTCTGTCTAATGGCAACACCCTCAACCTTGTATTCTCCTACCTATGCACTCCATGCAACTTCTCCAACAATCCCTTTTCTCTCACTGATCACCACCTTATTAGTTTCTCTTTCTCTCTCTCTCTCTCTCTCTCTCTCTACCACCTTTCCCTCCATTCGCCTAACAATCACCCGTAGAAACCTTTGTTACTGCAACCCTTCTCTCCTCTATTCTGCTACTGACCACCTCTATGACAAAATCTCAAACCTGTCCTGCCCCAATCTATCCATTTCTGTCTACAATAAAAAGGGGGGACCCTCACTATGCCAACATCCAATATATACAAAAAGGATTGAAATGAGTAAAAAACTCTATAAGAGAACAAGTGGAATTT
The DNA here is from genome assembly GCA_037952835.1 of Lithobates septentrionalis. Classification (NCBI taxonomy): domain Eukaryota; kingdom Metazoa; phylum Chordata; class Amphibia; order Anura; family Ranidae; genus Lithobates; species Lithobates septentrionalis. The sequence continues at coordinate 266,434 of JBBDGP010003186.1, read as the reverse complement.
GTGGGCATAACATGAGACGTTATTTGTCTAAAAAAATGTACAAGTCTTTATTAACAAAATATACTAATTAAAAAAACATTTAAACATACAAAGCACCCTACTGACTAACAGGATCAACAAGTACCCAATACAATAGGTATGGAGATATAGAGGTAAATCAAGTCTATGTGGACACATATACTGTACAAATTGTATGAATAAGTAGAGTCCATAGGCTTCTCCATGTACTCTTGTCTGTCAACGTGTTTTGCACATTGCTTCTTTGGGACATTTACGGGGTAGGTGCTAACACAAAATTAAAAACAATATAGTGTCAAGTATATTATTCCTGCGCTACCATGCGGTAAAAAAAGTGGTGAGGGGGGAAAAGCAGCTTGCACCGAATGGGGTCCAGTCTGGCCCCTGATACGGACGTAAGTTCACAAGTGGGAATGGTGCTGCGCTAATCCTTATATACACACCGGTGCATAGGTGCAATCATACTAAGGTATTACTGGCTGGGAGGCAAATCGCCTACACTCAGTATACTTATTAATATTAAACTCAAACAAACAATAAAGGTATACACGTGCTGTGCTCGATTAGGAAAAAATTAACATTGATAAAATGGGTGGAGATAGTCAAACTACACATAAAATAGTACTAAATGCAAATACCGACATAAGTGTATAAATTATGCAGTGTAAGCACTTTACCTGTAGTGCAAAAAAAAAAAAATATCTGGAGCATAAATCACATAAAAACAGAATAGACCGCAAATGTGCAATGTTACAATGGATATCCGGAGAGATCACAATGTCTGTGACGGATGCAATAAAGTGTCCAGTGCCAACAATAGGTGCTCACAATTGTATAAAAACAGTATTAAAGTTCAAAGAAAAAGTGACTTGTGCAGCAGCAAACAGCTCCAATACTTCATCAAACGTGAAAAACAGTGAAATAGTGCAGGCAGCAGCTAGATTCTAGCATCACTTGCTTCAATAGGTAGAGAATGTGAAGTGTATAAACCAGTCCTCTTCATGCAACAATCCTACACTGGAAGGTAATGGCCCCTTATCTCATTACACTGAGGTTACAGCATAAGGCAATCAGCGCTTGTGGTATCTCCTGTGCGGGTAGGTCCTGGGTCCCAGACTGTCATTCAGTATACCTCAGATCCACAGGGGGCATAGCGGCCAAAGGAGAGACAAGGATGCCATATAGTGTAGTATTTTAAAATGTTTAGGGCTTTATTCATAGATAACAAACAAGGGTACTCACACAGTAACGAAACGAGGGCAAATTGTAACCAAACGAGCGGCGAGCTCGTACACTGCTGACAGTGGAAGGTGCCTGTCCCTACGCGTGGCGTCACGGGTCACGTGGCTTCATCACATTCTGCTAGTGCATGTTAGTCTCCAAATAATATGGCCCCCTCTGGACCTGTTGATTATCATGATTATTACTATTTTTATATCGTATTCTAACCTTATGGGCGTTTTACATAATTATAATTTTTATTATAATTTTTATTATTTCTATCAAAAAAATTTTTTTTATTTTTATTGCCTCTCACTTCATTATATTATTATCATAACACACTGTATAGTATTTTTATATATTAAATGTCGAGTATATATTAGGATGATTAAGTATGGAGTAAATGTATGAGAGTGCATTGATTACAGTGGAAGGCACATTTCCATAGTGAAGTACCAATTAATCTCCCTAAACCACATCCATATCTTACTATGCCCCCTGTGGATCTGAGGTATACTGAATGACAGTCTGGGACCCAGGACCTACCCGCACAGGAGATACCACAAGCGCTGATTGCCTTATGCTGTAACCTCAGTGTAATGAGATAAGGGGCCATTACCTTCCAGTGTAGGATTGTTGCATGAAGAGGACTGGTTTATACACTTCACATTCTCTACCTATTGAAGCAAGTGATGCTAGAATCTAGCTGCTGCCTGCACTATTTCACTGTTTTTCATGTTTGATGAAGTATTGGAGCTGTTTGCTGCTGCACAAGTCACTTTTTCTTTGAACTTTAATACTGTTTTTATACAATTGTGAGCACCTATTGTTGGCACTGGACACTTTATTGCATCCGTCACAGACATTGTGATCTCTCCGGATATCCATTGTAACATTGCACATTTGCAGTCTATTCTGTTTTTATGTGATTTATGCTCCAGATATTTTTTTTTTTTTGCACTACAGGTGAAGTTCTTACACTGCATAATTTATACACTTATGTCTGTATTTGCATTTAGTACTATTTTATGTGTAGTTTGACTATCTCCACCCATTTTATCAAAGTTAATTTTTTCCTAATCGAGCACAGCACGTGTATACCTTTATTGTTTGTTTGAGTTTAACATTAATAAGTATACTGAGTGTAGGCGATTTGCCTCCCAGCCAGTAATACCTTAGTATGATTGCACCTATGCACCGGTGTGTATATAAGGATTAGCGCAGCACCATTCCCACTTGTAAAAACAATATATATATGCATTAGGAAGATACTGTAAAAACCCAACAGCAGTGGTAATTTTATTATTATTATTATTATTATACAGGATTTATATAGCGCTGACTGTTTACTTATCGCTTTACAACATTAGGGCAGACAGTACAAGTACAATACAATTCAATACAGGAGGAATCAGAGGGGCCTGCTCGTTAAAGCTTACAATCTAGGAGAATTTCTTTTAGTTTTTTCTTTTATATATTTCTTTTATAGACATAGATATACAGCTTAGTATATTAGCCAAGGATTGGATTAGTCACTCAATTTATTTGCCCTTTTTTCCTTCTTTTTTTGTGTGGTTGGGTCATCACATCTCATTCATTCACTGGGCACACTTTTGCTAGTAAAAATGAAAAAAAGAAGACTTTTTTTTTTTTTTTTTTAACTGTGTGATTTTTGTATGAAGGCTTTTCAGGATCAATGGAAGACGTATGAATGGAACAGGAACACAACAAGTGCCACCAAGCAGAGAGGTGAGGCAAGCTGAAACCCTTCATGTCCTACTTCCTAAATGTCTTCATATATACAGTATCTCACAGAATTTAGTACACCCCTCAGTCACATTTTTGTAAATCTTTTCTTCTGAAGAAATGACACTTGTCTACAATGTAAAGTAGTGAGTGTACAGCTTGTATAACAGTGTAAATTTGCTGTCCCCTCAAAATAACTCAACACACAGCCATTAATGTCTAAACCGCTGGCAACAAAAGTCAGTACACCCCTAAGTGAAAATGTCCAAATTGGGCCCAATTAGCCATTTTCCCTCCCCGGTGTCATGTGACTTGTTAGTGTTACAAGGTCTCAGGTGTGAATGGGGAGCAGGTGTGTTAAATTTGGTGTTATCGCTCTCACTCTCTCATACTGGTCACTGGAAGTTCAACATGGCACCTCATGGCAAAGAACTCTCTGAGGATCTGAAAAAAAGAATTGTTGCTCTACATAAAGATGGCCTAGGCTATAAGAAGATTGCCAAGACCCTGAAACTGAGCTGCAGCACGGTGGCCAAGACCATACAGCGGTATAACAGGACAGGTTCCCCTCAGAACAGGCCTCGCCATGGTCCACCAAAGAAGTTGAGGTCACGTGCTCAGCGTCATATCCAGAGGTTGTCTTTGGGAAATAGACGTATGAGTGCTGCCAGCATTGCTGCAGAGGTTGTAGGGGTGGGGGGTCAGCCTGTCAGTGCTCAGACCATACGCCGCACACTGCATCAAATTGGTCTGCATGGCTGTCATCCCAGAAGGAAGCCTCCTCTAAAGATGATGCACAAGAAAGACCACAAACAGTTTGCTGAAGACAAGCAGACTAAGGAGATGGATTACTGGAACCATGTCCTGTGGTCTGATGAGACCAAGATAAACGTATTTGGTTCAGATGGTGAGAAGCGTGTGTGGGGGCAACCAGGTGAGGAGGACAAAGACAAGTGTGTCTTGTCTACAGTCAAGCATGGTGGTGGGAGTGTCATGGTCTGGGGCTGCATGAGTGCTGCCGGCACTGGGGGGCTACAGATCATTGAGGGAACCATGAATGCCAACATGTACTGTGACCTACTGAAGCAGAACATGATCCCCTCCCTTCAGAGACTGGACCGCAGGGCAGTATTCCAACATGATAACCACCCCAAACACACCTCCAAGACCACCACTGCCTTGCTAAAGAAGCTGAGGGTAAAGGTGATGGACTGGCCAAGCATGTCTCCAGACCTAAACCCTATTGATCATCTGTGGGACATCCTCAAACGGAAGGTGGAGGAGCGCAAGGTCTCTAACATCCACCAGCTCTGTGATGTCATCATGGGGGAGGGGAAGAGGACTCCAGTGACAACCTGTGAAGCTCTGGTGACCTCCATGCCCAAGAGGGTTAAGACAGTGCTGGAAAATAATGGCGGCCACACAAAATATTGACACTTTGGGCCCAATTTGGAGATTTTCACTTAGGGGTGTACTGACTTTTGTTGCCAGCGGTTTAGACATTAATGGCTGTGTGTTGAGTTATTTTGAGGGGACAGCAAATTTACACTGTTATACAAGCTGTACACTCACTACTTTACATTGTAGACAAGTGTCATTTCTTCAGTGTTGTCACATGAAAAGAGAGAAGAAAAGATTTACACAAATGTCACTGAGGGGTGTACTTACTTTTGTCAGATACTGTATATATTTATACATACTGTGCCTTGAAAAAGTATTCATACCCCTTGAAATTGTCCACATTTTCTCATGTTACAGCCAAAAACGTAAATGTATTTTATTGGGATTTTATGTGATAGACCAACACAAAGTGTCACATAATTGTGAAGTGGAAGGAAAATGATAAATGATACAAATAAATATGTGAAAAGTGTGGGGGGGGGGCATTTGTATGGCGCCCCCCGGAGTCAATACTTTGTAGAACCCCCTTTCTCTACAAGTCTTTTTGGGGGTGTCTCTACCAGCTTTGCACATCTAGAGAGGACATTTCTGCCCATTCTTCTTTGTAAAATATCTCAAGCTCTGTCAGATTGGATGGAGAGCGTCTGTGAACAGCAATTTTCAAGTCTTGCCACAGATTCTCAATGTGATTTAGGTCTGGACTGTGACTGGGCCATTCTAACACATGAATATGCTTTGATCTAAACCATTCCATTGTAGCTCTGGCTGGATGTTTCGGGTCGTTGTCATCTTCCCATCAACTCTGACCAGCTTCCCTGTCCCTGCTGAAGAAAACCATCCTCACCACATGATGCTGCCACCACCATGTTTCACGGTGGGGATGGTGTGTTCAGGGTGATGGCCAAGACCATCCAGCGGTATAACAGGACAGGTTCCCCTCAGAACAGGCCTCGCCATGGTCCACCAAAGAAGTTGAGGTCACGTGCTCAGCGTCATATCCAGAGGTTGTCTTTGGGAAATAGACGTATGAGTGCTGCCAGCATTGCTGCAGAGGTTGTAGGGGTGGGGGGTCAGCCTGTCAGTGCTCAGACCATACGCCGCGTCATATCCAGAGGTTGTCTTTGGGAAATAGACGTATGAGTGCTGCCAGCATTGCTGCAGAGGTTGTAGGGGTTGTAGGGGTGTTTCGGGTCGTTGTCCTGCTGGAAGGTGAACCTCCGCCCCAGTCTCAAGTCTTTTGCAGGTTTTCTTCTAAGATTGTCCTGTATTTGTCTCCATCCATCTTCCCATCAACTCTGACCAGCTTCCCTGTCCCTGCTGAAGAAAACCATCCCCACCACATGATGCTGCCACCACCATGTTTCACGGTGGGGATGGTGTGTTCAGGGCGATGTGCAGTGTTGGTTTTCCCCACACATAGCGTTTTACTTTTAGGCCATAAAGTTGAATTTTGGTCTCCTCTGACCAGATCACCTTCTTCCACATGTTTGCTGTGTCCTCCACATGGCTTCTCACAAACTACAAACAGGACTTCTTATGACTTTCTTTCTCCAATGTCTTTCTTCTTGTCACTCTTCCATAAAGGGCAGATTTGTGGAGAACACGACTAATAGTTGTCCTGTGGACAGATTCTCCCACCTGAGCTGTGGATCTCTGCAGCTCCTCCAGAGTTACCATGGACCTCTTGGCTCTTCTCTGATGAATGCTCTCCTTGCCCGGCCGGTCAGTTTAGGTGGACGGCCATGTCTTGGTAGGTTGGCAGTTGTGCCATACTCTTTCCATTTTCCAATGATAGATTGAACAGAGATCCGTGAGATCTTCAAAGCTTTATAACCTAGCCCTGCTTTAAAGACCGAAAGGACGGGGAGACAAGGACCTTTAAAACGTCGGACTTTACATTTAGACTACATTGTTAGTGTAAAAATATAAATTTTTATTGGTACAATACAAAAGAAAAATATGTGCAAAAAGCATAAAGCTTAAAACATACATCTAAAAATGTAAACAACACGAGCATGGTATTTATCAAACAAGAAGATTGTTACACCATGTAAGATAAGTGAGCCCCTGTGTGTCAACGCGTTTCGCTGGTTGGGTTCATCAGGGCACACTTACTGAATCTCTAAATCACTATGTGTATATCTTGTGACAATATCCAGGTAAAGAAAAGATCATTGGGGCTGCGTTTCAATATTAGTCTGTAAGAAAAGCCATATAAGGCATCATCAATGATAATAAAGCAGCCTACTGTCTACTGAGAGGTCAAGAATGATCGTTACAATCACCTAAATGGGGCCTGCAAGACAGTAGATAGAAAGGGAACTTATTATCACCACCATAGCCAGTCTAAGTCATATAAGCAATCATCATATTAACAAAGAGGATTTAAAGCATTTCATGCAGCCCACACCTACCAGCGCATCCATCTGCAACATCACCCAGGGAGAATTACTAGCTGAGGAGAGCCTTAGGGAGACCTATATACCCCCTGCTTTAATCTTCTCCACAACTTTATCCCAGACCTGTCTGGTGTGTTCCTTGACCTTCATGATGCTGTTTGTTCACTAAGGTTCTCTAACAACCTCTGAGGGCTTCACAGAACAGCTGTATTTATACTGGGATTAAATGACACACAGGTGGACTCTATTTACTAATTAGGTGACTTCTGAAGGCAATTGGTTCCACTAGATTTTAGTTATCAGAGTAAAGGGGGCTGAATACAAATGCCCCCCCCCCCCCCCCCCACACACACACACACACTTTTCACATATTTATTTGTATCATTCATCATTTTCCTTCCACTTCACAATTATCTGTCACTTTGTGTTGGTCTATCACAGAGGTGGGCAACCCCCAGCACTGGTGCCACAAGCGCTGCACAAAGTCTCTTTTGCCGGCACTCGTCTCCCCCCCATCAGCAGAGCAGCGCAGGGAAGTGTCAGTGAGACAATAATGAATTCCAATTTCAGAATTCCTCACACTGCACCGGCACTGAGGGGGGGGGCACTGCGGGGGGGCATTGCGGGGGAGGCACTGAGGGGGGGCACTGAGGGGGAAGCACTGAGGGGGGGCACTGAGGGGGGGCACTGCGGGGGGGGCGCTGAGGGGGAGGCACTCGTGGGGGCACTGCGGGGGGGCACTGAGGGGGAAGCACTGAGGGGGAGGCACTGCGGGGGGGCACTGCGGGGGAGGCACTGAGAGGGGGGGCACTGCGGGGAGGCACTGAGGGGGAGGCACTGCGGGGGGGCACTGAGAGGGAAGCACTGATAATGAATTCCAATTTCAGAATTCCTCACACTGCACCGGCACTGAGTGGGGGGCACTGAGGGGGGGTGCACTGCAGGGGGGCATTGCGGGGGAGGCACTGAGGGGGAAGCACTGAGGGGGAAGCACTGAGGGGGGGTGCACTGAGGGGGGCACTGAGGGGGGGCACTGAGGGGGAGGCACTCGGGGGGGCACTGAGGGGGGGTGCACTGAGGGGGGGGGCACTGCGGGGGGGCACTGAGGGGGAGGCACTGCGGGGGGCACTGAGGGGGAAGCACTGAGGGGGAGGCACTGCGGGGGGGCACTGCAGGGGGGGCACTGAGGGGGAGGCACTGAGGGGGGCACTGCGGGGAGGGCACTGAGGGGGAGGCACTGAGAGGGGGGGTGCACTGAGGGGGGGGGCACTGCGGGGGGGCACTGAGGGGGAGGCACTGCGGGGGGGCACTGCGGGGGGGCACTGAGGGGGAAGCACTGAGGGGGAGGCACTGCAGGGGGAGGCACTGAGGGGGAGGCACTGAGGGGGGCACTGAGGGGGGGCACTGCGGGGAGGGCACTGAGGGGGAGGCACTGAGAGGGGGGGCACTGCGGGGAGGCACTGCGGGGGGCACTGCGGGGGGGCACTGAGAGGGAAGCACTGATAATGAATTCCAATTTCAGAACTCCTCACACTGCACCGGCACTGAGTGGGGGGCACTGAGGGGGGGTGCACTGCAGGGGGGCATTGCGGGGGAGGCACTGAGGGGGGGGCACTGAGGGGGAAGCACTGAGGGGGGTGCACTGAGGGGGGCGCTGAGGGGGGGCACTGCGGGGGGGCACTGAGGGGGGAGGCACTCGGGGGGGCACTGAGGGGGGGCACTGAGGGGGGGGCACTGCGGGGGGGGGCACTGAGGGGGAGGCACTCGGGGGGGCACTGCGGGGGGGCACTGAGGGGGGGGCACTGCAGGGGGAGGCACTGAGGGGGGGCACTATGGGGGGGGCACTGCGGGGAGGGCACTGAGGGGGAGGCACTGCGGGGAGGCACTGCGGGGAGGCACTGAGAGGGAAGCACTGATAATGAATTCCAATTTCAGAATTCCTCACACTGCACCAGCACTGAGTGGGGGGAACTGAGGGGGGGTGCACTGCGGGGGGGCATTGCGGGGGAGGCACTGGGGGGGGCACTGAGGGGGGTTGCACTGCGGGGGGGGCACTGAGGGGGGTTGCATTGCGGGGGAGGCACTGAGGGGGGGGCACTGAGTGGGGGGCACTGAGGGGGGTGCACTGCGGGGGGGCACTGAGGGGAAGCACTGCGGGGGGGGCACTGAGGGGGAGGCACTCGGGGGGGCACTGCGGGGGGGGGGGGCACTGTGGGGGGGGCACTGAGGGGGAGCACTGAGGGGGGGCACTGAGGGGGGGCACTGAGGGGGAGGCACTGAGGGGAAAGCACTGAGGGGGAGGCACTGAGGGGGAGGCACTGAGGGGGAGGCACTGTGGGGGAGGCACTGAGGGGGAGGCACTGAGGGGGAAGCACTGAGGGGGAGGCACTGAGGGAGAGGCACTGAGGGGGAGGCACTGAGGAGGGGGGGCACTGAGGGGGAGGCACTGTGGGGGGGGGCACTGCGGGGGGGGGCACTGAGGGGGAGGCTCTGCGGGGGGCACTGAGGGGGAGGCACTGAGGGGGGGGCACTGCGGGGGGGCACTGTGGGGGAGGCACTGCGGGGGGGCACTGAGGGGGAGGCACTGCAGGGAGGCACTGTGGGGGAGGCACTGAGGGGGAAGCACTGAGGAGGAGGCACTGCGGGGGAGGCACTGTAGGGGGGGCACTGAGGGGGGGCACTGAGGGGGGGGCACTGAGGAGGAGGCACTGCGGGGGAGGCACTGTAGGGGGGGGCACTGAGGGGGGGCACTGAGGGGGAGGCACTGAGGGGGAGGCACTGAGAGGGGGCACTGCGGGGAGGGCACTGAGGGGGAGGCACTGAGAGGGGGGGCACTGCGGGGAGGCACTGCAGGGGGGCACTGAGAGGGAAGCACTGATAATGAATTCCAATTTCAGAATTCCTCACACTGCACCGGCACTGAGTGGGGGGCACTGAGGGGGGGTACACTGCGGGGGGGCATTGCGGGGGAGGCACTGTAGGGGGGGGCACTGAGGGGGGGCACTGAGGGGGAGGCACTGAGGGGGAGGCACTGAGGGGGGGCACTGCGGGGAGGGCACTGAGGGGGAGGCACTGAGAGGGGGGGCACTGCGGGGAGGCACTGCAGGGGGGCACTGAGAGGGAAGCACTGATAATGAATTCCAATTTCAGAATTCCTCACACTGCACCGGCACTGAGTGGGGGGCACTGAGGGGGGGTGCACTGCGGGGGGGCATTGCGGGGGAGGCACTGGGGGGGGGCACTAAGGGGGGTTGCACTGCGGGGGGGGCACTGAGGGGGGGTTGCATTGCGGGGGAGGCACTGAGGGGGGGGCACTGAGTGGGGGGCACTGAGGGGGGGTGCACTGCGGGGGGGCACTGAAGGGGGGGCACTGAGGGGGAAGCACTGAGGGGGGCACTGCGGGGGGGGCACTGAGGGGGAGGCACTCGGGGGGGCACTGCGGGGGGGGGGGGCACTGAGGGGAAAGCACTGAGGGGGAGCACTGAGGGGGAGGCACTGAGGGGGAGGCACTGAGGGGAAAGCACTGAGGGGGAAGCACTGTGGGGGAGGCACTGAGGGGGAGGCACTGAGGGGGAAGCACTGTGGGGGAGGCACTGAGGGGGAAGCACTGTGGGGGAGGCACTGCGGGGGGGCACTGCGGGGGGGCACTGAGGGGGAGGCACTGAGGGGGAGGCACTGCAGGGAGGCACTGTGGGGGAGGCACTGAGGGGGAGGCACTGAGGGGGAAGCACTGAGGAGGAGGCACTGCGGGGGGGGCACTGAGGGGGAGGCACTGTAGGGGGGGCACTGAGGAGGAGGCACTGCGGGGGGGCACTGTAGGGGGGGCACTGAGGAGGAGGCACTGCGGGGGGGGGGCACTGAGGGGGAAGCACTGAGGAGGAGGCACTGCGGGGGGGGCACTGAGGGGGAGGCACTGTAGGGGGGGCACTGAGGAGGAGGCACTGCGGGGGAGGCACTGTAGGGGGGGGCACTGAGGGGGGGCACTGAGGGGGAGGCACTGAGGGGGAGGCACTGCGGGGGGGCACTGAGGGGGAGGCACTGAGGGGGAGGCACTGCGGGGGGCACTAAGGGGGAGGCACTGAGGGGGAGGCACTGAGGGGAAAGCACTGAGGGGGAAGCACTGTGGGGGAGGCACTGAGGGGGAGGCACTGAGGGGGAAGCACTGTGGGGGAGGCACTGAGGGGGAAGCACTGTGGGGGAGGCACTGCGGGGGGGCACTGAGGGGGAGGCACTGAGGGGGAGGCACTGCAGGGAGGCACTGTGGGGGAGGCACTGAGGGGGAAGCACTGAGGAGGAGGCACTGCGGGGGGGGGGCACTGAGGGGGAGGCACTGTAGGGGGGGCACTGAGGAGGAGGCACTGCGGGGGGGGGCACTGTAGGGGGGGCACTGAGGAGGAGGCACTGCGGGGGGGCACTGAGGGGGAAGCACTGAGGAGGAGGCACTACGGGGGGGGCACTGAGGGGGAGGCACTGTAGGGGGGGCACTGAGGAGGAGGCACTGCGGGGGAGGCACTGTAGGGGGGGGCACTGAGGGGGGGCACTGAGGGGGAGGCACTGCGGGGGGGCACTGAGGGGGAGGCACTGAGGGGGAGGCACTGCGGGGGGCACTAAGGGGGAGGCACTGCGCCCCCACACATTGTACAAGAAGGGAAACATTGATTGTTTCTGTAACTTTTCAGTAGCTTCGATCATCAGCTTTTGTGATGGGGAAGAGATTGGGTGCAGTTCTGCTGGGGGGGGGGGGTCCCTGTTTCCAGGAGGAGGACTGTCATTGGCCACTGCTAAAGCAGCCCCGCCCACCATGTGAGGGAAGATGACTAGATTGGTTGCCACTACCAATCTCAGAAAGAAGAGATTTCACTGATATTGAGAAAACCCCAATCAGGTGACAGTTTGTGGAATTACTGATGAGCTTCTGGGAACTTTGTTGAAATTATTCCTGAACCTTTGTGTCCCTTACTACTGAACCCCGACACTCTGTGTCCCTTACTACTGAACCCCGACACTCTGTGTCCCTTACTACTGAACCCCGACACTCTGTGTCCCTTACTACTGAACCCCGACACTCTGTGTCCCTTACTACTGAACCCCGATACTCTGTGTCCCTTACTACTGAACCCCGATACTCTGTGTCCCTTACTACTGAACCCGACACTCTGTGTCCCTTACTACTGAACCCCAACACTCTGTCCCTTACTACTGAACCCCTACACTCTGTGTCTCTTACTACTGAACCCCGGCACTCTGTGTCCCTTACTACTGAACCCAGACACTCTGTGTCCCTTACTACTGAACCTCGACACTCTGTGTCCCTTACTACTGAACCCCAACACTCTGTCCCTTACTACTGAACCCCGGCACTGTGTCTTTTACTACTGAACCCCAACACTCTGTGTCCCTTACTACTGAACCAAGACACTCTGTGTCCCTTACTACTGAACCCCGACACTCTGTGTCCCTTACTACTGAACCCCAACACTCTGTGTCCCTTACTACTGAACCCTGGCACTCTGTGTCCCTTACTACTGAACCCCGACACTCTGTGTCACTACTGAACCCCGATACTCTGTCACTACTGAACCCCGATACTGTGTCCCTTACTACTGAACCCCGATACTCTGTGTCCCTTACTACTGAACCCCGACACTCTGTGTCCCTTACTACTGAACCCCAACACTCTGTCCCTTACTACTGAACCCCTACACTCTGTGTCTCTTACTACTGAACCCCGGCACTCTGTGTCCCTTACTACTGAACCCAGACACTCTGTGTCCCTTACTACTGAACCCCGACACTCTGTGTCCCTTACTACTGAACCCCGACACTCTGTGTCCCTTACTACTGAACCTCGACACTCTGTGTCCCTTACTACTGAACCCCAACACTCTGTCCCTTACTACTGAACCCCGGCACTGTGTCTTTTACTACTGAACCCCAACACTCTGTGTCCCATACTACTGAACCCTGGCACTCTGTGTCCCTTACTACTGAACCCCGACACTCTGTGTCACTACTGAACCCCGATACTCTGTCACTACTGAACCCCGATACTGTGTCCCTTACTACTGAACCCCGACACTCTGTGTCCCTTACTACTGAACCCCGGCACTCTGTGTCCCTTACTACTGAACCCCGACACTCTGTGTCCCTTACTACTGAACCCCGACACTCTGTGTCCCTTACTACTGAACCCCGACACTCTGTGTCCCTTACTACTGAACCCCGACACTCTGTGTCCCTTACTACTGAACCCCAACACTCTGTCCCTTACTACTGAACCCCTACACTCTGTGTCTCTTACTACTGAACCCCGACACTCTGTGTCCCTTACTACTGAACCCAGACACTCTGTGTCCCTTACTACTGAACCCCGACACTCTGTGTCCCTTACTACTGAACCCCGACACTCTGTGTCCCTTACTACTGAACCTCGACACTCTGTGTCCCTTACTACTGAACCCCAACACTCTGTCCCTTACTACTGAACCCCGGAACTGTGTCTTTTACTACTGAACCCCAACACACTGTGTCCCTTACTACTGAACCAAGACACTCTGTGTCCCTTACTACTGAACCCCGACACTCTGTGTCCCTTACTACTGAAGCCCAACACTCTGTGTCACTACTGAACCCCGATACTCTGTCACTACTGAACCCCGATACTGTGTCCCTTACTACTGAACCCCGACACTCTGTGTCCCTTACTACTGAACCCCAACACTCTGTGTCACTACTGAACCCCGATACTCTGTCACTACTGAACCCCGATACTGTGTCCCTTACTACTGAACCCCGACACTCTGTGTCCCTTACTACTGAACCCCAACACTCTGTGTCACTACTGAACCCCGATACTCTGTCACTACTGAACCCCGATACTGTGTCCCTTACTACTGAACCCCGACACTCTGTGTCCCTTACTACTGAACCCCGGCACTCTGTGTCCCTTACTACTGAACCCGACACTCTGTGTCACTACTGAACCCCGGCACTCTGTGTCACTACTGAACCCCGGCACTCTGTGTCCCTTAGTACTGAACCCCGACACTCTGTGTCACTACTGAACCCCGATACTGTGTCCCTTACTACAGAACCCCGGCATTCTTTGTCATTACAGAACCCCGGCACTCTGTGTCACTTACTACTGAACCCCGACACTCTGTGTCACTTACTACTGAACCCCAACACTCTGTGTCACTTACTACTGAACCCCGGCACTCTGTGTCACTACTGAACCCCGGCACTCTGTGTCACTTACTACTGAACCCCGACACTCTGTGTCACTTACTACTGAACCCCGACACTCTGTGTCACTTACTACTGAACCCCGACACTCTGTGTCACTTACTACTGAACCTCAACACTCTGTGTCACTTACTACTGAACCCCGGCACTCTGTGTCACTTACTACTGAACCCCCGACACTCTGTGTCACTTACTACTGAACCCGACACTCTGTGTCCCTTACTACTGAACCCCGGCACTCTGTGTCACTACTGAACCCTGGCACTCTGTGTCACTTACTATTGAACCCCGACACTCTGTGTCACTTACTACTGAACCCCGGCACTCTGTGTCACTACTGAACCCTGGCACTCTGTGTCCCTTACTACTGAACCCCGGCACTCTGTGTCCCTTACTACTGAACCTCGGCACTCTGTCACTACTGAACCCCGACACTGTGTCCCTTACTACTGAACCCCAACACTGTGTCCCTTACTACTGAACCTCGACACTCTGTGTCCCTTACTACTGAACCCGGACACTCTGTGTCCCTTACTACTGAACCCGGACACTCTGTGTCCCTTACTACTGAACCCCGGCACTCTGTGTCCCTTACTACTGAACCTCGGCACTCTGTCACTACTGAACCCCGACACTGTGTCCCTTACTACTGAACCCCGACACTGTGTCCCTTACTACTGAACCCCAACACTGTGTCGCTTACTACTGAACCTCGACACTCTGTGTCCCTTACTACTGAACCCCGACACTCTGTGTCCCTTACTACTGAACCCCGACACTCTGTGTCCCTTACTACTGAACCCGGACACTCTGTGTCCCTTACTACTGAACCCCGACACTCTGTGTCCCTTACTACTGAACCCCAACACTGTGTCCCTTAGTACTGAACCGACACTCTGTGTCTCTTACTACTGAACCCCAACACTATTTGTCTCTGCCCCTCCCACAATGATGATATCTCCTGCAGTAGTTTGTGTCTCTGCCCCTCCCACAATGGGGAGATCTCCTGCAGTAGTTTGTGTCTCTGCCCCTCCCACAATGGGGGGATCTCCTGCAGTAGTTTGTGTCTCTGCCCCTCCCACAATGGGGAGATCTCCTGCAGTAGTTTGTGTCTCTGCCCCTCCCACAATGGTGGGATTTCCCTGCAGCAGTTTGTGTCTCTGCCCCTCCCACAGTAGTGAGATCTGCTGGGGAGGTCTCATTTCCTGAGCAGTTTAGGAAGCCATTATGACTAGCATCCACATAAAACTAATGTCTGTCAGGAAGAAATTCTATGGAAGTGTGCCGACAGAAAAAAAAAAAAATTCTTTCTATTTCTAACCAATGAGAAACCTTTCAGTGCCAGACTGCAGCAATTGTAGCTAGAAGCTGATTGGTTGCTGTTGCAATATAAAATTTCTTATGATCCCGGTTTTTATATAGTTGAGTCTCAGTAAGTGGCAGTTACATTGTTGCTGTTTTCCTCTTACAGATCCCAGACCTGATTTCAGTGACACATCTTCTTCTAATTCACGTGATTCAGATATTCCATGTTTGATTATTAATGCAGCAAGTGGTGAAGATGCTGAGGAGGCCGAGGCCTGGCTGAACAACGTTCTCCACACTCACCCCGTCTCCATACAAAATAACCTCGTCCTTCTGCTTGGACAAGAGGAACACGATATTCTCTCATCTCCCGATTTCCCAAATGTCTTCCTTGAGGAGAAGCTGAGTAATGGGAAGTCTCTTCTGGAGATCGATGGTCCCCCGCAGGAAAAGATCAAAGGAGTCATACAGGCAGAACTTCTCCTCTTAGATGTTCAGGAGAAGCACGCTGTGACGCTGGAGGAGGAGCTGGTGGAGGCGGTTGTGATTTGGTTCTATGAAAATGAGAGTGGAGCTCGGAAATATCCAGCCAAAGCCAATCGAGAGATAGAGAACGCCTTTTTCACCCAAAGTGACCTCACACTGAATTCAGAACCCCATCATAAGATCTTTATGAAGAGCCTCATTGCGAAGGGAAAGGATGGATCGTTTCGGCTGGACAGGCGCAGTAAGTACAGCAATACATTTTACTAGACCGTGGTGTCGGGGACTGGAGCTCGTATAGTGAGGATCGTAGGGTTGTAATTCTTCATCTGAGGTTGTCCATGGCCATAGCTAGGTAGAGGTCTCCACTAGAATGATGGGCAGTGAGGCTTCTAAATATCCTCAGGCCTCATGGCAGCCTAATATGGTGCACAGGCAGCCAACCCTTTCCTCGCTGTGATTGGCAGATATCGCACGACTTTTTAGGAAATGTTCATTATCTCCTAATAGGAAGCCATGAACATCTCAGTCTAGCCTGGTTCCACATAGTGCAGCAGATTGGAGCGGTGTGATGGTTGGGACATTGTTGCGTTCATAAGAGGGGAGCAGGGAAGGTCTCTAAGCATTAGATGTGATCAGTATCATTCACAAGTAGAAGGGCAAAATAACAAAGAAAAAGTTCTCTCATCCATCAAAGGACACAGTAAGTCCTATACTGTCAGGTTATACTGCTGACAACAGGAGAATTGGACACTGACAAAAACAATTGTTAGCTGTCTCAGGATGACCCCTCCTCCTTCCAACAAGCCTCAGTTAGTTGCTATGATTGAAAAGGTTGAAAAGAGAACCCGGGTTATCATCTCCAACCTCTGTGTGTGTGATTTTTATTCTCTAACAATTCCCATAGTCCTGTATATTCTGTTTTCTGAGGAAGGCATCTAAATGTTTTTTTGACGTGGTCGATACTCTCAGCTAGTATCACTTCATATGGGAGCTCCACATTTTTACTGCTCTAACAATAAAGAATTATTTTTACAATCTAAGGTTAAACCTTCATTCTTCTAACTCGCATTGTGGCCATGTGTCATCTACTTGGAGTAAACAGATTATGACAGTTACTGGATATGCCCTCCTAATCGCCTCTTCTCCACAGTGAAGAACTGTCATTGATCTTATAGCTGACCTCCACCACCCACCATTATTCATTTTGTTGCACTTCGTTGTACTCTTTCCAATTTAATAACATCCTCCCTAAAGAGGACCTTCAGTCATTTTTTCATCTTTCCATCTATTAAAGTGGTGTTCCGGCTGAAATGATACTTTTTAAATAAAAATACCCCTATAATACACAAGCTTAATGTATTCTAGTAAAGTTAGTCTGTAAACTAAGATCTGTTTTGTTAGTTTATAGCAGTAGTTTGTTATTTTATAAACTTACAGCAGGCCGTGGCCATCTTAAGTGTGGGCATCTGAAGCCAGACTGTATTTCTTCCTGGATCTCATCCTTGCAGATCTCGCACATGCTCAGTGCAGCACAAGCAGTGTAATAGGCTTCAGGTCAGGTTTCCATAGCAACGGCAGTGTCAGAGGAAGTTGCCGCCCCTTCCCACAAGGCATTGCACACAGGAAATGATGCGATGGGCTGCGGCCAGGGAGGAGGAAGTGAAAAATGAATATAGCAGATTTACAGTAGGTGCTGAGAAAAAAAATTTAAAAATATCCAATTCGTTTACAGGGCACAGTTTAGTGAGGGATGCTGAAGAGTTGTAAAAGTGGGTGGAACTCCACTTTAAATCTTCTGCCCTTGTTGTTGTTTTAACTTTGGATAGTAAAACTTTTTTTTCTACCAGTAAATCCCTTATACAGCCCACTTCCTGTTTCCTGTCTGGTCATTAGTCTAGGCTTATGACATCATGCACAGCTCTCTCTCTCTCTGGAAGGGAGGGGATATGAGTCATAAGAGGGCCAATGAGAGCTGCAGAGCTGGCGTTGTGTCCTCTGTGTAAATCCAGGAAGTGAACAGGCAGCAGCTTCAGCTGCCCACAGTTAAAATGGCTGCAGCCAGACTCAGTGGAGGGAGGTTTCTGCAGCATATTTGGCAAGTACAGAATCACAGTATATATCAAATAATATGCAAAGTGGTTGGAGGTGAAGCTTCAGAATGGCAAAGATGTTTTTATTACAAATGATGTGAGCAGACTGCAGTTCCTCTTTAAAGACTGGTGATCAAAACCTGTTCAATACTGCTGAGCTGGTCTCTATGTTGCTAACTGGATTCTCCTTTCCTAATGTTGACTTTGAAGTGTCACACCCAGACCATGCTGGACTGGAAGATTGTAGGACTAGCCTGGAATTTAACCTTCGAGCTCTGCATTGTGTCACTTTCAGACCAGAGTGTACTGTGAAAGTCAGTCATACATATAGTTGCATAGTTGGTAAGGTTGGAAAAAGACACAAAGTCCATCCAGTTCAAATTGAGGTGCGTGTGTCAGTAGTAAATTGTATATCCCTGTATGTTGTGATCATTAAGGTGCCCATCTAATAGGTTTTTTTTTAGCTATCGATGCCCCCCGCTAATACAACTGCCTCTGGAAGGGAATTCCACATCCTTACCGCTCTGACAGTAAAAAACCGCCTAAGCAGTTTAACCACTTGCGGACCACCCACTGTACCTAGTACGTGATCTGACCTGCCTGGGTCTGGGGGCGGGTGTACCTTGCCAGTGACCCGCTCCCGCTGTGATCACACACAGTGCAAACTGATCTGCAGATATCACAGACTCTGTCTGTCGGCACCCACTGATCATTCGTTACACGGGCAGAACGGCAGTCTTATGTACACAAGGCAGATTGCCGTTCTGTCAGAAGGGAAGGTTTTGTTCCTGTGTTCCTGCCAAGCAGAGACATGGATCCATGTCTTCTCCTATTACAAGCACCTCACACATACAAAGTATAGGCTAGGCACACATTTAATACGTTGATCGCCCCTAGATGTTTAACCCCTTCTCAGTCAGTGTCATTAGTACAGTGACAGTGTATAGTATTATCACTCATCGCTGTATTAGTGTCACTGGTCCCCAGAAAAGTGTCAGTTAGTGTCCGATTTGTCTACTGCAGTATTGCAGTCCTGCTATAAGTCACTGATTGCGGCCATTACTCGTAAAAAGAAATATATATAAATAAATCTATCCTCTATTTTGTAGACGCTATAACTTTCTCTCAAACGACTCCATATACGCTTATTGGGATTTTTATTACCAGAAATATGTAGCAGAATATACATTGGCCTAAATTGATGAAGAAATTTAGATTATTATTTTTTTTTTACATTTTTTATTGGATGTTTTATAGCAGAAATTAAAAAATATCATTTTTTTTTTTCAAAAAGGCAAAAAATAAAAACCGCAGCGGTTATCAAATACCACCAAAAGAATGCTCTATTTGTGGGGGGAAAAAAGGCCGGACCAGAGTCTTGTAGAGCGGGAGAATTATCGTTTTATCTCTGGAGTTGATCCCCTTTTTAATGCCAATATTCTGTTTGCTTTGTTAGCAGCAGTTTGGCATTGCATGTCATTGCTGAGCCTATCATCTACTAGGACCCCCAGGTCCTTTTCCATCCTAGATTCCCCCAGAGGTTCTCCCCCCAGTCTATAGATTGCATTCATGTTTTTGCCACCCAAATGCATTATTTTACATTTTTCTACATTGAACCTCATTTGCCATGTAGTCGCCCACCCCATTCATTTGTTCAGATCTTCTTGCAAGGTTTCCACATCCTGCGGAGAAGTTATTGCCCTGCTTAGCTTAGTATTGTCTGCAAATACAGAGATTCAGCTATTTACTACCAACCTCCATATCATTTATGAATAAATTAAACCAAATTGGTCCCAGGACAGATCCTTGGGGGACCCCACTTACCACTCCAGACCATTCCAGGTACTCTTTATTTATCACCACTCTTTGGACCCTTGTAGCCAGTTTTCAATCCATGTACTCACCCTATGGTCCATGCCGACAGACCTCAGTTTGTAGAGTAAACGTTTATGTGGAACTGTATCAAATGCCTTTGCAAAATCCAGATACACCACGTCTACGGGCCTTCCTTTATCTAGATGGCAGCTCACTTCTTCGAAGAAGGTTAATAGATTGGTTTGGCAAAAACGATTCTTCATGAGTCCATGCTGATTACTGCTAATGATACTGTTTTCATCAGCAAATTCTTGGCTATAGTCCCTTATCCACTCCAAGAGCTTACACACTATTGATGTTAGGCTGATTAGTCTGTAGTTTAAAGGGATACATCTCTGCTCTTTTTTAAATATTGATACCACATGGGCCACTCTCCAGCCATGACACAGCCCTAGGTGTGAACCTGTCTCTGAAGACTTAGCTTGGGTGAGCACTGGGAGCTACCTCACTACTAAAGACAGATGGGTGCAGATGCTCTGTCTGGGCATTCAGCATTGAGGAAGCACCATCCTGCTACTGCTGTTGACTGCAAGTGATATGTGGAACTCTTTATGGTTCATCTCTGTTGCCCACCTTCTGTGACTTGGTCATCTTCCATGTGATCATACCCTTGCTACCCTAGCAGCTGAATTCATGAGTATCGGAGGCCTAGCCTCGCACTCTGAGCTATGAGCTATGTGTGCATAAATTTGAAACTTATATGGATATCCATAAGTACATTTGCAAACTTAATGTACAGAGATATATTATCTCTAACCCTACTTGTAATAGGACTACGGTTCCATCTGAGTTTCAACATACCACCCTGTCAAATGCTTCATTGTTTAACCCTCCCAGCCATTCAGCCCCTTCAGTTGGAGTTTTTAGGGACCAAGTATTCAAAGATCTTGATAAACTGACCATAAAGAAAAAGAGGATGGATACAGTCTTTAACCAGTTCAATACTGGGCACTTTCACCCCCTTCCTTCCCAGGCCACTTTTCAGCTTTCAACGCTCTTGCATTTACAATAAGAATTGCGCAGTCATGCAACACTGTACCCAAAATAAATTTTTATCATTTTGTTCACACAAATAGAGCTTTCTTTTGGTGGTATTTATTCACAAATCAGTTTTTTATTTTTTGCAATATAAGCAAAAAAAAGAGCTGAAATTTTGAAAGAAAAAATCTTCTAGATTGTAAGCTCTAATGATCAGGGCCCTCTGATTCCTCCTGTATTGGTTTGTATTGTAACTGTACTGTCAGCCCTCATGTTGTAAAGTGCTGCGCAAACTGTTGGCGCCATATAAATCCTGTATAATAATAATAATAAAAATAATATTTTCTGTTTTAAAAGAAATCCAATAAAATCGAATTTTGTCATGAATTTAAGACAAAAAAAATTTATTCTGCTACGTCTTTGGAAAAAAAAAATCCCGTTAAGTGTATAATAATTGGTTTGTGTGATCACGGACATATGTGAGCAGATGATCATGTACAGATGTGCGCAGGTGATCACGGACATATGTGTGCAGATGATAATTGGGACATATGATTTTACTGTTACATATGTGGGGGACAGGTGTTTTTACTGTGTGGGGACACTGTGCCGGTGATCAGTGTTTAAAAAGCTGTAAAAAAACAGCTCATACTCACTGATCACTGGCTGGCTGCAGAGATCCACTCTCCTCTCCTCACTGACAACTTCCGTGTGAGGAGAAGAGAGCCGATCGCCTAGCAACATCACATGACGGATGTGATTGGACACAACCGTCATGTGATCAGGAGGGCCAATCACAGAGCCCTCCTGCGGATTGGAGGTGCGCTGTGTCCGGACCGCATCGGGATCGCGCCACTGCGTGGGCACGCGCGCGATCCCCCTCCTTCTGAGGGACGTTCCTGAACGTCCACTCAGGAGGAAGCACCCACCCGGCCATATGTGCAGTGGCAGGGTGGGAGGTGGTCAAAAGGGGTTTGGATTCTCTCAAGCAAAGGAATGACGTTACCGTCCACCCAGCTGATAAGAATGACAATACCGCCCCCCTTGACAGTGCTGCCTATGTGGAGGAAATTAATAGAATTTTGTCTAATAAGGATACACATTTTCCTCTTGGAAATAATCCGACTCAAAAATATAAGAGAGAACTTCAGGTGATAGTAGATGAGGGTTTCAATAAAGGTAATTTGAACAAAAAGGAGAAGTTGTATTTGATCCCGGTAGCACCTCGCATTCCGGTCATCTACTACCTCCCAAAAGTTCATAAGAACCCCCTAAATCCACTGGGCCGCCCTATAATTAGTGGAATTTATTCCGTTACCTCCAGGATTGGGAGGTACATAGACAATTTTTTGCAACCTCTCGTCTCTAAAACTTCTTCTCAAGGGTATATTACCGCTGACGTGGCTTCTTTATACACCATTATTTCCCATCGCCATGGTAGAGAAGCTGTGAAGTGTTTTTTGGGAAGAGATTCGGGCATTCGTGGGTTGCAGTAACTGTTCCTTCTCCATCTTCTCGACTTTGCCATGAGCCATAATTATTTTTGTTCTACGGCTTCTACTATTTGCAAGGTCGGGGAGTGGTATTGGGTGCCAAATTTGCACCTAGTATGGCCAATCTTTTTATAGCCAAATGGGAGGAGGACGTCATCTATGGTCGACAGAGGACTGAGTTGATCTTCTTGGGTCGATATATTGACGATGTCCTCCTCCGATGGGAAGGATAATGTTTAGATCTCTTCATTGGTGAGCTTAACACCAATGATCGAGGCATTGTTCTCCAACACGAGGCCAGTACTTCCATTTATACACTTTCTAGACCTGGAAATCAGAGTAGAGAATGACAGGCTTATTACATCTACATACTTTAACCACCTCAATACAGGGCACTTTCACCCCCTTCCTGCCCAGGCCATTTTTCAGCTTTCAGCGCTGTCGCATTTTGAATGACAATTGCGCGGTCATACAACACTGTACCCAAATGAAATTGTTATAATTTTTTCCCCACAAATAGAGCTTTCTTTTAGTGGTATTTGATCACCTCTGCGGTTTTTATTTTTTGCGCTATAAACAAAAGAAGAGTGACAAGTTTTTTAAAAAACACAATAATTTTTACCTTTTGCGATAATAAATATCCAATTTTTTTTTCTTTAAAACAAATTTTTTCTCAGTTTAGGCCGATATGTATTCTTGTACATATTTTTGGTAAAAAAAATCGCAATAAGCGTATATAAATTGGTTTGCGCAAAAGTTATAGCGTCTACAAAATAGGGGATAGATTTATAACATTTTTAAATTTTTTTACTAGTAATGGCGGCGATCTGCGATTTTTTTTTTTATTGTGACTGCGATATTGCGGTGGACACATCGGACACTTTTGACTCATATTTGGGACCATTCACATTTATACAGCGATCCGTGCTATAAAAATGCATTGATTACTGTATAAATGTGACAGGCAGGGAAGGGGTTAACACTAGGTGGTGATCGAGGGGTTAACTGTGTTGCTAGGGAGTGATTCTAACTCTAGGGGGCGGGGACTCACTAGGGGAGGAGACCGATCCGTGTTCCTCTGTACTGGGAACATACCATCGGTCTCCTCTCCTCTGACAGGACCCTGGATCTGTGTGTTTACACACACAGATCCACGGTCCTGCTGTGTTACCGGTAATCGCGGGTGCCCGGCGGACATCGCGGCCGCGGGGCACGCGCACCGGGTGCCTAGTGACACGGCGGGCGCGCGTGATCGCCGGCGGCGGCAGGCGCGCGCGATCGCCGGCGGCGCATGCGCGCCCCCTGGTGGCCTAGGAAAGCGAAATGTTTCCTATTTGTGTGATTTATACTGAAACTAATTGACCTGTGATCGCTGTTACCTAAATTGCCCCGTATTTCCACATCTGTGATCAGGTCTGTATTGTTGGTAATCAGTAGATCCAGTAATGTTTTATTTCTAGTTGGTGCGTCTACCATCTGACCCATAAAATTGTCCTGCAAGACATTAAGGAACTGGCGAGCCTTAAATGAATGCGCGGTTCCCTCCGCCCAGTCTATGTCTGGATAATTAAAATCCCCCATTATGATAACACTTCCCATCCTTGCTGCTAATCCAATTTGTGAGAGGAGATCCGTCTCCACTTCCTCCCTCAGGTTAGGGGGCCTATAGCATACTCCCAGTATTATTTTCCCCTTAGCTTCATCCCTTTGGAGCTCTACCCATAGGGATTCCACCTCCTCCCTAGCTCCCTCAGTGATGTCATCTCTCGCATTCACTTGTACATTATTCTTGATATATAGGCATACCCCTCCCCCTTTTTTACCCTCTCTATCCTTGCGGTATAGGGTATACCCTTGAATGTTTGCCAGCCAATCATGAGAGCTGTTGAACCAGGTCTCTGAAGTTCCCACAAAATCCAAATCCTCCTCGTACAACAGTATCTCTAGTTCACCCTTCTTGTCCGCCAGGCTCCTGGCATTGGTGAACATGCCACATAGTTTAGACCGGTCGCATATTGTCCTCGTATTGGGTGTTTCAAGATTGCAACTAGGACTTGCTACTATACTCACCTTGTGTTTTTGTGCTTTGGTTAACCTACTACTAATGCCCCCAATACTACCCTCTGGAATATCTTCCGCACTGGCTATCTCTGTCTCTGGACCCTCCCCCCCATCGCCTAGTTTAAAAACCCCTCTAACTTTTTGGCCATCTTCATTCCCAGCACATCTGCACCCTCCTCATTTAGGTGCAGTCCGTCCCTTCTATAGTACCGGTTACCGACTGAGAAGTCGGCCCAGTCCTCCAGGAACCCAAACCCCTCCTTACTACACCAGCTCTTCAGCCACTTGTTTACTTCCCTAATCTCCCTCTGCCTTTCTGGTGTGGCTCGATGTACCGGTAGTATTCCTGAGAACACTACCTTGGAGGTCCTTTTCCTCAATTTAGCACCTAAATCCCTAAAATCGTTCTTTAGGACACTCCATCTGCCTCTGACTTAGTCATTGGTGCCAACGTGCACCATGACAGCCGGGTCTTCCCCAGCCCCTCCCAGTAATCTGTCTACAAGATCCGTGATGTGCCGAACACAAAGACACTGAATTTCAAAAGAGCCAACTTCCCTAAACTACAAACCTTGCTAAAAGGCATAAATTGGGATAAAATATTAGGAACAAAGAATACGGAGGAGAGATGGTTTTGCTTTAAGAGCATATTAAATAAGGGCATTAGCCAATGTATGCCATTGGGTAATAAATTTAAAAGAGCAAACAAAAATCCTGGATGGCTTAACTCCAATGTAAAAATGCATAT
Organism: Lithobates septentrionalis; assembly: GCA_037952835.1. NCBI lineage: Eukaryota > Metazoa > Chordata > Amphibia > Anura > Ranidae > Lithobates > Lithobates septentrionalis. The sequence goes on along the minus strand of JBBDGP010003186.1, from coordinate 241,368 downwards.
AAAAGCAAAGGAGAAGGCCTTCAAAAAATACAAGGTTGAGGGATCATCCTCAGCATTCAGAATTTATAAAGAATGCAACAAGAAATGTAAGGGTGCAATTAGGACGGCTAAGATAGAACATGAAAGACACATAGCGGAGGAGAGCAAAAAAAATCCCAAGAAATTCTTTAAGTATGTAAACAGTAAAAAAGGGAGGACAGACCATATTGGCCCCATAAAGAATGAGGAAGGACATCTGGTTACAAAGGATGGGGAGATGGTGAAGGTATTGAATTTATTCTTCTCCTCAGTCCTCACGAGTGAATCGGGGGGCTTCAGTAACCAAAACTGCAGTGTTTATCCTCATGACACAACACAGGAAGCACCTCCATGGTTAACAGAGGACGGAATTAAAATTAGACTTGAGAAACTTAACATTAATAAATCACCGGGACCAGATGGCTTGCATCCGAGGGTACTTAGGGAACTCAGTCAGGTGATTGCCAGACCGTTGTTCCTAATTTTTACAGACAGTCTATTGACTGGAATGGTACCAGCTGATTGGAGAAAAGCCAATGTAGCACCAATATTTAAAAAGGGCCCAAAATACATCCCTGGGAATTACAGACCAGTTAGCCTAACATCAATAGTATGTAAAATCTTGGAGGGGATGATAAGGGACTATATACAGGATTTTAGTAATGAGAACGACATCATTAGCAGTAATCAGCATGGATTCATGAAGAATCGTTCTTGCCAAACCAATCTATTAACCTTCTATGAGGAGGTGAGTTGCCATCTAGATAAAGGAAGGCCCGTAGACGTGGTGTATCTGGATTTTGCAAAAGCATTTGACACAGTTCCCCATAAACGTTTACTGTACAAAATAAGGTCCGTTGGCATGGACCAAGGGCGAGTTCAGAGGGTGGTGATAAATGGGGAGTACTCAGAATGGTCAGGGGTGGGTAGTGGGGTTCCCCAGGGTTCTGTGCTGGGACCAATCCTATTTAATTTGTTCATAAAGGACCTGGAGGATGGGATAAACAGTTCAATCTCTGTATTTGCAGACGATACTAAGCTAAGCAGGGCAATAACTTCTCCGCAGGATGTGGAAATCTTGCAAAAAGACCTGAACAAATTAATGGGGGAGGGGCGACTACATGGCAAATGAGGTTCAATGTAGAAAAATGTAAAATAATGCATTTGGGTGGCAAAAATATGAATGCAATCTATAGACTGGGGGGAGAACCTCTGGGGGGATCTAGGATGGAAAAGGACCTGGGGGTCCTAGTAGATGATAGGCTCAGCAATGACATGCAATGCCAAACTGCTGCTAATAAAGCAAACAGAATATTGGCATTAAAAGGGGGATCAACTCCAGAGATAAAACGATAATTCTCCCGCTCTACAAGACTCTGGTCCGCCCGCACCTGGAGTATGCTGTCCAGTTCTGGGCACCAGTCCTCAGGAAGGATGTACTGGAAATGGAGCGAGTACAAAGAAGGGCAACAAAGCTAATAAAGGGTCTGGAGGATCTTAGTTATGAGGAAAGGTTGTGAGCACTGAACTTATTCTCTCTGGAGAAGAGACGCTTGAGAGGGGATATGATTTCAATTTACAAATACTGTACTGGTGACCCCACAATAGGGATAAAACTTTTTCGCAGAAGGGAGTTTAATAAGACTAGTGGCCACTCATTACAATTAGAAGAAAAGAGGTTTAACCTTAAACTACGTAGAGGGTTCTTTACTGTAAGAGCGGCAAGGATGTGGAATTCCCTTCCACAGGCGGTGGTCTCAGCGGGTGGCATCGATAGCTTCAAGAAACTATTAGATAATCACCTGAATGACCACAACATACAGGGATATACAATGTAATACTGACACATAATCACACACATAGGTTGGACTTGATGGACTTGCGTCTTTTTTCAATCTCACCTTCTATGTAACTATGTAACTATATGACGCCCGCCACGAGAGCTGCGCCGCCTGGCCGTCAATTGACGGCCGACGGTCGGCAAGCAGTTAAAGATATGGATAGGAATGGCTACATAGGGACGGACAGTTGCCATCATGAGTCCTGGATCAGCGTCAGGAGCGTCAGGTAATCGAGGTTATTTCCATCCAGGCCTGAAACCTGGGACCTAACCACATGCAAAGGGACTCAGCCTGAGGGGAGACGGATTGTTGCCAGAAGGCAAGGGAGAAGAAGTTGCCAGAGGGACAACCACTCTTGTTGCCGGAGGCAGGTGTAATGGGATGGAGTTTTGAAGGAGTACCAGAGGAGATTCTTCATCAGCCGGGGACTATGAAGTGTTGGGAAAGCTTCAAGAGAGAACTCTTCCAAAAAGTACAGCGGGCAGCTGTGAGTAAAGCTTAAAGGAGTACAGCGGGTAGCTGAGAGTTTCCATGGAACCCAGCAGGTAGCTGTGGGTAAAGCTTGAAGAATACAGTGGGTAGCTGGGAGTTAAGCTTGAAGGGTCCAACAGGTAGCTGTCAGCCAAGCTTGAGGATCTACAGTGGGAAACTGTGATCCTCCCTTTGTTCATTTTTAAAAGTGACTGGCGCCCATCTTTCCACCCTGCACTACACCCACCCTGCAGCCTGAGGAGGAATATTGGCCCTTCCGGCCTCTGGGGGTCACCACCAGGCCCTTGGAGGTTGAGGAAGGCGCTACACAACTATTTCTAGGCGGCTCAAACAGACCATTTAAGCTTATAGGTGTAAAGCAGTTGTAAACTGTGGATATTGCAAAACAAAAAAAACAACCTGCAAAGCAATGGCATAAGGTGCTAGTATGCATCATATACGAGCACATTATGAAATACTCACCTAGGAACGAAGCGCTCCAGAGTTGTAAAGGGCATCTTCCCCGTCTTTCTTCTGGCTTCGCATGCTCCAGCTATGTGATTGGATGATGTCACTCCCACGCATGAAGCTCTGACGTTTTGGCAAGGTATGGCTGACCTTCAGAGCGCATGCGCCAGTGATGTCACTGGGTGCATTCAGAGTAAATATCTCTTAAACGGTGCACATTTAGGAGATGTTTGTTTTACCTACAGGTAAGCCTTATTATAGGCCTACCTGTAGGAAAAAATGACCAAGCGGGTTTACAACTGCTTTTAAGGATCGTTTGCCACCCATTCCTTTCAAGGCACTCCACCGGATTCTCCACCGGATCTCTAAGTGCCTCTTGGGCTCTTCCGCATCAGGCTACTGTTTCCTAGATATTCAAGGCCATCACCTGGTCTTCTGTTCATGCGCTCTCCAAGTTCTACAAGGTGGATCTTCAGGTTTCATCTAATGCCAGCTTTGTGAGTAAGGTCTGTCAGGCAGCTCTTAGATCAGCAGGAAGCCCTAACTACTTTTTATTTTCTGTGGGCCTGTTAGTTTTGTTTGCTGTTGGACACCCCTCAGTTGGACTGCTTTTGGACATTCCAACAGTCTAATGCCCCGTACACACGGTCGGACTTTGTTCGGACATTCCGACAACAAAATCCTAGGATTTTTTCAGACGGATGTTGACTCAAACTTGTCTTGCATACACACGGTCACACAAAGTTGTCGGAAAATCTGATCATTCTGAACGCAGTGACGTAAAACACGTACGTCGGGACTATAAACGGGGCAGTAGCCAATAGCTTTCATCTCTTTATTTATTCTGAGCATGCGTGGCACTTTGTACATCGGATTTGTGTACACACGATCGGAAATTCCGACAACGGATTTTGTTGTCGGAAAATTTTATCTCCTGCTCTCAAACTTTTTGTGTCGGAAAATCCGATGGAAAATGTGTGATGGAGCCCACACACGGTCGGAATTTCCGACAACAAGGTCCTATGCCCGTGTGTACAGGGCATAAGACTTCCTGTGTTCCTCAATAGATTTTGTACATTGAGAGAGGTGAACAGAGAGACATCTGTCTATGGTGCGCATATACTTGGACTTCAGTAACATTGTTTTTCTTTCTGTAGCTTTATTTACCAGTTCCAAGACTGGCCAGAAGAAGCACAGTCGTAGTGATTGGCCCTCGTCGGTTGTTCTTGTGGATCCTAAAAATCAGGAATTCCAGGACAACGCTAAGAAATTTAAAAAAGAAAGACTTACACTGGTCAAGGTAATACAATTGAAACATTTCTGCTTGTTCTTGTACTGAGTATGTGAGAATGATGGTCGGCAGTTATCACTTTTCAAAAAAAATGTGAAATGGGGCATATTAATAAAGTGCTCTGGGAATTCTTTGTCATGTATTAAATGTTTATTTGTAATACAAAGATTGTATATTATATTATCTGCATCATTTTCCAGATGGAGCGCATCCACAACAGATATCTGTCAAAAATATTCCAGTCCAAAAAGGAGACAAATAAGAAAACTGTCCAGTTATATCAGGTGGTCCCCAGACAGTTCACACGGCTCGTCTGTGATGTCGGCTTTCAGAGTATTTTTAGCAATCCTAAAGGTGAGTGCCGGAGATCATTAAAAGTATACAAAGGACAGTCTGCTGTAAACGATCTGAAAAATATAATCTGTGAAAGTTTTTTGGACTTTTACAACATCTTGATTCATATATTGCCTACAGATAAAGGTGATAATACTTGAATAAATGAAACATACTCGCTAGGGGGAGAACCTCTGGGGGGGATCTAGGATGGAGAAGGACCTGGGGGTCCTAGTAGATGATAGGCTCAGCAATGGCATGCAATGCCAAGCTGCTGCAAACAAAGCAAACAGAATATTGGCATTAAAAAGGGGATCAACTCCAGAGATAAAACGATAATTCTCCCGCTCTACAAGACTCTGGTCCAGCTGCACCTGGAGTATGCTGTCCAGTTCTGGGCACCAGTCCTCAGGAGGGATGTACTGGAAATGGAGCGAGTACAAAGAAGGGCAACAAAGCTAATAAAGGGTCTGGAGCAGGCCCGGACTGGGACAAAAAATAGACCCGGGCATTTTGGAATGAGCAGCCCATGACATCTTAACCGGCCCCTTCCCCACTCTCCATCCTGACGGATCCCCCGGGAGAGGGGAGGGGGAAACCCGGCAAAGGTGCGGGGGGCGAGGGGGACAGGGAAAGCAGGTGGGGCAGAGAGCACAGGGAAGAACTTTGAGAACATGGGGTGGGGCGAGACCACAGGGGGGCTGGAGAGCACTGTGGGGGGAGGTGGAGAGCATGGGGGGGTAGAGAGCACAGGGGAGAGGCAGAGAACACAGGGAGGAAGAGGAGAGCACAAGGGGGCCGGAGAGCATGGGGGGCTGGAGAGCACAGGGGGTGGGGGGTTGGAGAGCACAGGGGGAAGCAAAAACACAGGGTGGGGCGTAAAGCACAGGGAGGGCAGGAGAGCATGGGGCAGAGAGCACAGGGGGGAGACGGAGAGCACAGGGGGAGGTGGAGATCACTGGGGGGGCTGTAGAGCACTGGGGGGAGGCGGAGGGCACAGGGGGGCAGCAGAGAGCATGGGAGGAGGTGGAGAGCACAGGGGGTAGGCGGAGATCAATGGGGGGGCTGGAGAGCACTGGGGGAGAGGCGTAGGGCACAGGGGGGCAGCGTAGAGCATGGGGGAGGTGGAGATCACAGGGGGGGGCTGGAGAGCACTGGGAGGGCTAAAGAGCACTGGGGGAGAGGCAGAGGGCACAGGGGGCAGCATAGAGCATGGGGGAGGTGGGGAGCACAGGGGGAGAGACAGAGGGCACAGGGGGGCAGCGTAGAGCATGGGAGGAGGTGAAAAAGCACAGGGGGAGAGGCGGAGGACACAGGGGGGCAGCATAGAGCATGGGGGATGTGGAGAGCACAGAAGGGAGGAGGAGAGACAGGGGGGCTAGATACCACGGGGGGGAGCTAGAGGGCACTGGGTGGGCTGGAGAGCACTGGGGGAGAAGTGGAGGGCACAGGGGGGCATCGGAGAGCATGGGGGAGGTGGAGAGCACAGGAGGGAGGTGGAGAGAACAGGGGGGCTGGAGAGCACTGGTGGGGTGCTATAGAGCACTGGGGGGGCTGGAGAGCATTGGGGGGAGGTGGAGAGCACAGGGGGGGAGGCAGAGGGCACAGGGGGCAGCGTGGAGCATGGGGGGAGGTGAAAAGCACAGGGGGAGAGGCGGAGGGAACAGAGGGGCAGCATAGGGCATGGGGGATGTTAAGAGCAAAGAAGGGAGGAGGAGAGCACGGGGGCTGGATAGCACGGGGGGCTAGAGAGCACTGGGTGGAGGTGGAGAGCACAGGGGGGGCTGGAGAGCACTGGGGGAGAAGTGGAGGGCACAGGGGGGCAGTGGAGAGCATGGGGGAGGTGGATATCACAGGGGGCAGTGGAGAGCACAGGGGGAGAGACGGAGGGCACAGAGGGGTAGTGGAGAGCACAGGGGGAGAGACAGAGGGCACAGGGGGGCAGCATAGAGCATGGGGGGAGGTGGAGAGCACAGAAGGGAGGTGGAGAGCACTGGGGGGAAAGGAGAGCATTGGGGGAGGTGAAGAGCACAGGGGGAGAGGCGGAGGGCACAGGGGGGCAGCGTAGAGCATGGGGGGAGGTGGAGAGCACAGGGGGGGGCTGGATAGCACTGGGGGAGAAGTGGAGGGCACAGGGGGCAACGGAGAGCATGGGGGAGGTAGATATCACAGGGTGGGAGGTGGAGAGCACATGGAGAGAAGCAGAGGGCACAGAGTGGCAGCAGAGAGCATGGGGGAGGTGGAGAGCACTGTGGGGGGTAGAGAACACTGTGGGGGCAGCAGAGATAAGCAGGACAGGAGGAGCGGTGGGGGTGGCTGCATATAGAAGAATTATTCTCTCCATCTTCCTCCCGCAGTACCTGACAGCCTGCGAGAGGGAGAGGAGCAGAGGCAGGCATTCAGAGACTGCGGGAGGAAGATGGAGAGAATAATTCTTCTATATGCAGCCGCCCCCACCGCTCCTCCTATTCAGGACAGGGCGCCACACTTACCTTCGTTCTCTCTGATCCGGCTGCAGCAGACTCCTCTCCCCTTTGTGGTCACGCCCCCGGCACCAATGGCTGAACTATACTGGCGGCCGTGGAGAGGTGTCTCCTCTAGCTCCTCCCCCCTTCATGTTTCCGTCCCCCTGTTGCCGATGGCTGAGCCTGAGCTGAATTGGCAGCCGGGCGGCCGCGGAAAGGCCGGGGGACTGGCGCGGGCTTAAAGAGCAGCCTGCCTTGTCCCTGAAAGCAAGAACATGCAGCCCGGCGGCCCCGGCCCACCGGGCATTTGCCCGGTTTGCCCTATGGCCAATCCGGGCCTGGTCTGGAGGATCTTAGTTATGAGGAAAGGTTGTGAGCTCTGAACTTATTCTCTCTGGAGAAGAGACGCTTGAGAGGGGATATGATTTCATTGTATAAATACCGGACTGGTGACCCCACAATATATAAATACTGTACTGGTGACCCCACAATAGAGAAATACCGGACTGGTGACCCCACAATAGGGAGAAAACTTTACCGTGGAAGGGAATTTAACAAGACTCGTGGCCACTCATTAAAATTAGAAGAAAAGAGGTTTAACCTTAAACTATGTAGAGGGTTCTTTACTGTAAGAGCGGCAAGGATGTGGAATTCCCTTCCACAGGCGGTGGTCTCAGCGGGGAGCATTGATAGCTTCAAGAAACTATTAGATAATCACCTGAATGACCACAACATACAGAGATATACAATGTAATACTGACATATAATCACACACATAGGTTGGACTTGATGGACTTGTGTCTTTTTTCAACCTCACCTACTATGTAACTATGAAAAAAAGAGAGAGAGAGAGAGGGAAGCCTCTAAGTAGAACTGCTTTATTCAATGTAATAACAGAAATAATAGCCACTTACATGTAAGCAAGGAACAAAGCTCTTTGTGAGTCAATGACTGATAACAGGCTGCGGATGGAACACAAGCTGGGGAGGTGTCGCTAATCCGTGGCTGTAACCGAGGACAGAGAACTGGGATAGGAACCGCCACTCATGCAGGGAAGGAGAGGACAGCTCGCAGAGCCAGTGTGTGACGTTAGCCAGGTGGATGGAGACACAACGCGTTTCAGAGCATGCGCGCTCCTTTCTCAAGTGTAGTCTACACTTGAGGTTTATCAGTAATTCCAAGCGCCATTCTTATGTTTTTTACTATGTAACTTGTAGTTCTCCCATTCACAGAACTCCTTGTATGAATGACGTGGCCGGGCGAGCTGGGGAGAAGATCCCTGGCTCACTGTCACTACAGGCAGCGGATCGAACAGACCCTGCAGCAGTGGGAACATGTTGCATGTTCCCAAAGGTGAACTTCTCCTTTAATCCGCTCTCGTTCTGGGACGTCATCTGACGTCGCCCCAGTGTCACTGCTCCCGCGTGACCCCGATCTCGATAAAGCGCCGAAGACACGGCTCATTAGCCACGTGATCAGCTCAGTGACAACAATCAGTACTGCCTATCAATGCCCATCAGTGTGGCATATTAGTGCCACCTCATATCAGTGAAGGAGAATGAGTGATTAAATACCACCAAAAGAAAGCTCTATTTGTGTGAAAAAAATGTCATACGTGTACAGTGTAGCATGACCGTGCAATTGTCATTCAAAGTGTGACAGCGCTGAAAGCTGAAAATTGGTCTGGGCAGTAACGGGGGGGGGGGGGGGGGGGGAGTGCCCAGCATTGAAGGGGTTAAAAAGCCTTTGCTATCCAGAAAGAACATTTAAGCAAGGTTACAGTTTGTCATTGCACATATAGGTAAAGACAAGGCTTTCTGGAACGATGTGCTGAAGATTGATCATCAAAGATAGCTTTATTTTGTCACAGTAACTGTACACCTGTTTTAAAGAAAAACAGAATTTCAGGAGAAGACCCAAATCCCAACTGTGAAGTATGGTGGTGGAATTGTTATGGTTTAGGGTTGCTTTGCTGCTTCGGGATCAGTGCACCTCACAATTATTGAGTCAACTGCTCAATCTGCATCGTACCAAAATGTGCTTGATGAGAATGTGAGACCATCTGTCCAAAAGTTCAACCGAAAATATGTCTTCGATAATAACACTAGAAAATCCATCAAGGAATGTCTTATAAAGAGGTTTTGGGCTACCCTAGTCAAAGCCCTCAATTGAATCCCATTGAAGTGATGTGATGGGGGGGATTTGAACGGGGCCTTGAGAAATTTCTGCTGCGGAGCCAATACTAGCTTTGAAGGCCATGGGTGTGCTTACTTTTTCCACATTACACCATTGCAACTATTCATGGTTTTTGTTGAATGATTGAAAAGGCACACGTTTTGTGCATCATTTATTCAGGTGGATCCCCTTTATCTACAGACTGTCTGAATCAAAACTAATGTTTGCCTGTTGTTCAAATAGTTAGCAATTGCCATAGGGTGTACTTAATTTTTCACATAACTGTATAAAGTTGACCTCATAAATTTAGATACTCCTGGCAGAATTTATAAAACATGACCATGTTAGAAACTATCACAAAAGACTGCAAGTCATGATTCATGCTAAAATGGGCAATACACAACTTTAAAGGGGTTGTAAAGCCTAAACATTTTTTTACCTTAATACATTCCTTGCATTAAGGTAAAAATTTTTTAGGGATCAGTTCCCCCCTCTCTGTTAGCTACCTGAGCCCCCATTCAATCCAGTGCTGTGCCCCTCTCTATTAGCTACCTGAGCCCCCATTCAATCCAGTGCTGTGCCCCTCTCTGGTACCTACCTGAGCCCCCATTCAATCCAGTGCTGTGCCCCTCTCTGGTACCTACCTGAGCCCCCATTCAATCCAGTGCTGTGCCCCTCTCTGGTACCTACCTGAGCCCCCATTCAATCCAGTGCTGTGCCCCTCTCTGGTACCTACCTGAGCCCCCATTCAATCCAGCGCTGTGCCCCTCTCTGGTACCTACCTGAGCCCCCATTCAATCCAGTGCTGTGCCCCTCTCTGTTACCTACTTGAGCCCCCATTCAATCCAGCACTGTGCCCCTCTCTGGTACCTACCTGAGCCCCCATTCAATCCAGCGCTGTGCCCCTCTCTGTTACCTACCTGAGCCCCCATTCAATCCAGTGCTGTGCCCCTCTTTTACCTACCTGATCCCCCATTCAATCCAGTGCTGTGCCCCTCTCTGGCACCTACCTGAGCCCCCATTCAATCCAGTGCTGTGCCCCTCTCTGGTACCTACCTGAGCCCCCATTCAATCCAGCGCTGTGCCCCTCTCTGGTACCTACCTGAGCCCCCATTCAATCCAGTGCTGTGCCCCTCTCTGTTACCTACCTGAGCCCCCATTCAATCCAGCGCTGTGCCCCTCTCTGGTACCTACCTGAGCCCCCATTCAATCCAGTGCTGTGCCCCTCTCTGTTACCTACCTGAGCCCCCATTCAATCCAGCACTGTGAAAGTCTGCAGCTCTTTTCTCCCCTCACTTCCGGGTCTCGCTGACTTTGCTGGGGCATCGGGGGTCATTGGCTCCTAATGCTGTCAATCAATGCCAGTGACGAGGGAGCGGGGGGCGGGGCCGAGTCCTGCTGTCTGTGTCAATGGATGCAGCAGCGGGGCTTGGGAATGAGCACATACGAGTGCCCCCATGGGATTCCAATGGGAGGCAATGAACAGAGGAAAGGTGTCAGGAGCGCCGGCGGGGGACCTGAGAAGAGGAGGTTTGCAGCCGCTCTGTGCAATTCCATTACAGAGGAGGTAAGTATAGAGATGTGTTTTTTGTTTTTTTTTATGTTTACCTTTACAATCTATATAATATTAACCCTTTCATTGCTAGCAGATCCTTGTTGGTTGCTGTACATTCCTGGTAACTTTTCTGTCTATAGAACTCTGCACAGTGCTGCCCATGATCTTCTCCATTCCGCCATCTGACATCCTCATGCTTCTGGGCCGCCACACAGACTTGCCCCTCCTCCGTCCACTCTCGGTGATCTCGGCACGAACGCTGAAGGCTGGCCACACCCCCTTCCCTGAGTCCTGCGGTAGGGGGAGGGATCTCTACACAGCATGTATTTGTTGGCTGGGACCGGCAGCACTGTGTAATGTGAACACACAGAGCTTCTGCTTGCCCCCGAACGTCTGAATGTCCTTGACCAGCCTTGATTTCCGGGACAGCGTTGTGTTGGGACAGGTTTTAAAAATCCATGAGGGTCCTAGACAAATCGGGACAGTTGGAAACTATGCACTGACAGCTGGTGGTGCCAATGTTAGTGACATTTAAAGTGATAGTAAAGGCATTTTTTTTACTTAAACATGTGTTTGTATACTTGTTCTGTGCAATGGTATAGCACAGAGTGGCCCCAATTCTTCTCTTCTCGGGTCCCCCGCCAGCAATCTTGGCTCCTCCTCTTCTCTATGTGCCCCTATAGCAAGTCCCTTACTATGGGGGCACACAGTGCATGCTCTCTCCTGAGCTGTGTGTGTCTATGGAGCCGCACTGCGTAGACACACACAGTGCTGCTGCCCGTGTCCCTGTGTGAATAGGAAGAGAGGAGCCGTGTACAACACTGAGGACTCAAGTAAGTATTTATGGATATGGGGGAGGACATCACCCTTCAAAACATCTTCTACCTAAATGCAGGGAATGTAGGGAATGCATTGAGTAAAAAAAAAGTTTTGGCATTAGAGCCCTTGCACACTGGGGCGGTTTGCAGGCGCTATTGCGCTAATAATAGCGCCTGCAAACCGACCCGAAAGTGCCGCTCCTTGCATTCCAGTGTGAAAGCCCCGAGGGCTTTCACACTGGAGCGGTGCGCTGGCAGGACGGTAAAAAAAGTCCTGCCAGCAGCATCTTCGGAGCGGTGAAGGAGTGGAGTGTATACCGCTCATTCACCGCACCTGCCCATTGAAATCAATGGGACGGCACGACTATACCGCCGGCAAAGCGCCTCTGCAGAGGCGCTTCGCGGTGGTATTTAACCCTTTCTCGGCCGCTAGCGGGGGTAAAACCGCCCCGCTAGCGGCCGCATACCAACGGTAAAACGCCGCTAATAATAGCGGCGTTTTACCACCGAAGCCGCCCCCCGCCCCAGTGTGAAAGGGCTCTTAGAACCAGGTGTTGTTTAGTTCAGGTGTTGTTTTTAATCCGGTGCACTGAAATGGTCTACATCTTACCAATTCTGCCAAGGGTATGTAATTGTATGAGCACAACTGCAATCCGTAGACTGGATTAATGTCTAGAGAAGTATCCATGACCTTCCAGGAATCTTATCTCTTCTCCGATCTCTCATTACCTGTATCTGATTATTGTGCTCTACATATAATTCTTCTCTTTTCTTCAGATCCAAAGCTCGGGCAGGGAATTTACTTCACAGACACTCCTAGGAGGGCTGTAGACTTTTTCCAGACCCCGAAAGAGGAAAGTGGCCTCATCTATATCTTCCAGGCTGAAGTTCTGATCGAAAACCTCACTGAAGGTAGAAAAGACCTCCCAGTTCTCGTTCCTAAGAAGACATCATCTTTCCAATCCAAACCTGACAACATTCTGGAGTTGTGTGACAGTTTCGGAAATTCCACCTTCTCACCATCCATTTATGCCATAGCCGACAATTTCCGAGCAAATCCGCAGTATCTGTTCACCGTCCAACAGTGAGGGATGAAACTCTTCATATCACCGACACGTAGTGGAAGCAGCAGAACCAGAACTCAGCCCCAGCGATGTCACCAACACTTATGCTGGCCTTACACCTCTAGAATTTTGTTTGCATGAGAAAGTTTAATGGCCAAGTTCACCATTTGCTCTGTTACATGTTACACCTATGTTTAGGGTGGACCATGCAACATAGTGCCTCCCCTCCCACCCTCAAAAGGCCCCACCTCCCCCTGTGACAGCGGGGGGGCTCTTCTGCCCATAAGCAGCTGTCACATTCAAAATCAACATAGTTGTGCAGGGCTCCGCCCACACAGCTGCATCATTCATTCTCAAGGATCTGTGAATGAATGAACTACAAGCCCCATCCTCCATCGTGACAGACTAGGAGTGCGCTGATCACCACATTTCTAATCCATTGACACTTCCTCCAAATGAAAGCCTGTATGGAGGTACAGACAGAGAGCAGGAAAGAGGGTCTGCAGGAGCCTGACATTGCACCCGCCATCCACTGATCGCAGGCACCATACTGTACTTTGCAGGCTCCTGTATAATAAAATAAAAAGTAGAATCTTTTTCCTGTAAAAACGTGAATTTTATTTTTCAAAGGCGGACCTAGCTTTGCTCATCCGACCATTCAATGCCTTCATTGACTTTTAAATGAAGTGTCTCAATTTTGTAGAAAAAAAAGTTCTACTTAAAGCGGAACCTTAACCCATAACAACGTGATAAAAAACAATGCTCTTTAGCAAGGAGCTTACATTCCACATTATTAATTCTGCCACCAAAATCAGTGTGTGCTGTAAATTGCCTCCAGCATTGCTCCTGTCTCTTCTTGCCGGAGGAAGCCATTTTGCTGAAGCCCAGAGCCCCTGAACGGCAGTAAATCTTACATTGCCGGAAAATAGAGAACAACTGAGCATGTGCAGAGCACAGCTCTATCACTAGTATGCTGCCATGGTTTGGTGTCAGGAAAGGAAAATTACGATATTTGATACAATTTTCCATTTTATTGTCTTTTATATCTGTACCTGCAAAAGAGGCCAGCCTGAGGTCATCTAGCAGGACTTCATTTTTCTGACTAAAGTTCCACTTTAAGGATTAACTTCAACAAATGCATTTCCATAAGACTAGCTAAAATCTTTTCTTGGCTGGGAGCGAATTCAGTGATTAGAAATTTTGTTTCCATTCGATTAGACAAAAATTTCTATTCTTGTCCTTCTATTTTTTTACTCACTCTGGTCAAAACTGATTGGTCAGATTGTCCCCTTTAACTCTTCGATAATCAAACGAAGATTCTGAAAAACGTTTTCTAACAAAATTCTACAGGTATAATTCAGGCCAGCATTAGAGACATCCCATAAAACAGGCACATCGGCCTAGAATTGATGACAGGTCCACTTTAATGCTCTATCATTTTACCTACACCTGACCGATGACATGGCTGAGTAATGACGTTAGGACCAGCTCTATGGGCCTCCCTATGAGGAGCGAGCTGTGAAAGGGTCGCTTTTCATTTATCTGCTGCATTCTTCTTCAGTTTGAAGATGCTCCTCTGAAAATAATAAATCTCCCAGATTTCAGGGTGGTGTAAATTACTGGCAACACTACACTACAGTAATGTTACAGATGTCTGAAGTGTGACATTTATGGTCACCTCAGTGGAAACGCAGAGACATCGCCCAGAGCCGACCAAACCAATAATTGCTCCTAAAATTACAATTCCAACCTTAAAACTGAACTCTGAATGAAACCATTGTTCTAGTTTGGAGGATTAGAACCTCAGTCGATATTTTATTGCTATCTGCATCTCGGGATGCAGATAGCAATCCTGTCGCTTCCTGTCCTGGTGACCATTGTCACTGTGACAGAAAGTGAGGAAAAATCCAAAACGTTACAGTTGTCACTGAAACAAACACTGAGGGGAAATCTCCCAACGGGGACAATAATTTTGGTGACAAAGGTGGGATTTCCTCTCTCCTCCTGTTGTGTCTGCAGGACAGGAAGTGAAATAAAATCTCCCCATTGGAGACACACAGCGAAAATAAACCCAACAGAAGTTCTAACCCAAACCTTTTAACATGGAGGAACCCTTGAAATGACCCCTGCTGGTAATAATTGTATACATGGCACACGCGCCCCCTCAGGGAAATCCTCCCTTAGGGCGCTTTCACACTGATCTGCAGCCCATTGTACCCGCTGAGGTTCCCCCGTCACACACTCGTCACAAGTCAAGTCCAGTGGTGGGATAAGGTGACCCGGCTCTTCTCTGTATACGTGAATGTACAATGTATATGTAAGTGCTGCATAAATTGACGTCGCTATAGAAGTACTTTAAATAATAATAATAATACATGACCGATCAGTTTTCTCCTATCAGATCTCTATAAGGTGCCTTATCCCGATCCTAGACCAGAACTCCAGATCCGGGTTTTCTATACCCCGGGGGGGAGGAAGGTCTCTGGGCTTCTTAGTTGTATTGATAAGAAATGACTGATATTGATGAGTGAATTGATTCATCTCTGAGATTTTATACACATTGCATTACATCATCCACCTTTCTATCCTGAGGACTGACTGACGATTTCTTCGCTCTGTAAGCCGCAACGTGTTGGGTTATATTTCTTCTTCTATATTTGCTGTTATATGAAATGCAAAAAAAAAAAAAAAAACTTTGTTCTTTAATAAATTTCTGGGATTTTTTCGGTTTAAACATTGTAAATAAAGATGATTTTATTCACTGAGCAGCAATCTGTGTATCATTCCCCTCCCCCACCCCACGTTCCATGTGCTAGTGCCCATTTACACCAGAACGCAGTGCAGGAAACAGATGTTTTGTGGGCATTTCCCGCACCACATTCAAAACGCACTACAGTTATAATCTGCAGTGGGTGTCAGTTCACAAGACACCAGATACTTCTGTACCATGCAATCCGGTTGCTGTGCGATTCATCCCATTGATAATGATTGGGCTCAAAACGCACAGCAGGTTCCTGTGGTGTTAGCCGGCCCTAAGTGTTTCCAAAACAGGCAGAAGAAAGCTCCCACCGCTCAGGTGGATCCACCAGCGAGATGTCCTTAGTCTCCAGAGAAGAGTCGTGCCCCAGGTGCCGGATATTGCATACGTAGATGAAAACAGACGGAGAAATTCTGGACAGCCGCACACTGATAGAAGTTTCTTATGCCTTTATTTGTGAACCAGGATCACAAAGTATAAATGACACCAAAGCAGAGTGGTACAGGAAGACAGCTGACGCATTTCACACTTATACTTATAGTTGAGTAAGCACTTGGTATAATAAGTGTGAAACGCGTCAGCTGTCTTCCTGTACCACTCTGCTTTGGTGTCATGCATACTTTGTGATCCTGGTTCACAAATAAAGGCATAAGAAACTTCTATCGGTGTGCAGCTTTCCAGAATTTCTCCGTCTGTTTTCACCTAAGTGTTTCCAAACTGGAGAAACATTCTGTATATTGCACCCTATTAGTCGTTAGGATGTGACAACTTCTATAAGTTTTCTCCTTTCAAGCTTTTCGTTCCTCGCTGTCACCTGGTGATCCCGCCAGTAACATATTTCCTGTTCCTGGGTGACTACACTCACTCCTCCACTGTACCTACAGAGGGAGCCACTCAGGCTGGACTACAGACCTCTTCCTCTCCATCTCTATCACATGGGGAGTGGGAGGATTAGTAGTTTACGGAAGACAGGAAGATTGATTGTGCTTTCAGTTCAGCTCACAGGAAGTGACGAGGACACAGCTTTTCTGGCAGGATCAACAGATATTCTCTGTTCCTGCTAAAAATGTTCTTGGGGCTCATTCACACTAATGTTGTTCTCTGAAGAGCGATCTGTGTTCAGGAGAGCATTTGTGGTCAGGCATGGCATCTCCTCCTCATCACCTGCTTTGTCCCGAACACTTGCAGAGCAGCCCCAAAGCATCACGGCCACAGCATGTGTACACCCCCCACTGCTGCCTCTGCAGCTAAAGGTTGTGGTTGGGGGCAGTAAAAGCACGGCTCAGCCGCAGGGCCTTGCTGCCCCCAGCCACTGACGTGAACAAGCCCAAGTCTGTAATAAGGGAACAAATGCAGCCGTCACATCTAAGGACTAGTGAGCTGCAATATGACATTTATTTTTGTTTTTCTGCTTAGATATCCTCCAATGTATGTGATATAAATGTGTGCTGAGCTCAGTTTACTTCTCCTAGTAGACAGACCAGTGACAAGAATTCTACCCTGTAGACGATTTTGCTGCTCTCCCCATCGTGCAGATAATAGAAAAAAATTGTATCAAATACTTACCATCATTTTCCTTTCCTGGCGCCAATCCATGACAGCAACTACCACATGTATACTGCCATGTTGGCACCAGGATATTGGGATACGGCTGTTTCTATCCGGATACCACATTCACAGATGTGACAGCTGCTCTTCCCACCAACCTCCACTCTCCTGAGCTTTCTCTGGCCTCTGTTCTTTCCTCTTCCGGACCTTCACCAGCCTGAAGTACCAGACCCCAGACTTCCTCTGATATCCATTCTCCCTTCCCCCAAGCCTCCATCTACCAATCCCTTGGGCTTCATATGACCGCCACTCTCCTATCCTCTGGGCTTCCTACAGCCTCTGTTCTTTCATCCTGTAGGCTTCCCTTTCAGCCTTTGCTCAATCAAACCCCAGGCCTCCTCAGATATATTTATTCTCCCTTCCCCCAGGCCTTCTCTTTACCATCTTTGGGCTTCCTCGGGCCCCTGTCCTCCAATCTCTTGGGCTTCCTATGGTCTCTGTTCTACCAAACCCCAGGATTCCTCTCATATCCATTCTTCCTTCCTGTTTTCCACCTCTGTGCCACCCCCAGGGCTCTGTCCTCCCATCCCTTAGGCTTCCTATGGCCTCCACTCACCTGTCCTCTGGGCTTCCTATGGCCTCTGTTCTTTCATCCTCCAGGCTTCCTCTGATATCCATTCTCCCTCCCCATGCCTTGAGTTTCCTGTAAGTACCACTCTCCTATCTACCACCCCTGGGCTTCCCCAGACCTCCGCCCTCCTATCCTCTGGACTTCCTCCAGTGTTAGTTCTGTCACCCTACAGATTTCCTTCAGCCACTACTCTCCCATCTTACAGCTTTATCCTGCCTCTGCTCTACCACCCCCAGGCTTCCTACATCTTTTCCCCAGGCCTCCTCTCTACCTCTCCAGCCTCTGCTCACTTATTCTCTGGGTTTCCTCCACCGAGCTTCCTCCTACCTCTGCTTTCCTATTCCTAGACTTCCTCAGAGATCCATTCTGTTGTCCCCTTGGCCTCCTCTTTATGTACCCCCGACCCTGACTTCCTCCAATCTCTGTCCTTCTATCCTCCAGGCTTTCTCCTGCCTCCACTAAACCATCTAGCAGGCTTTCTAGAACATCCATGCTCTCTTCCCTCAGCCTCCCTGGACTTTCTTCAGCCTCTCCTCTCCCATCCCCCCCCCCCCCCCCTTTCTCCAGGGCAGTAAGATGAACACCAAGTGCCATAAAAAAAATGGCTGCCTCCCCCATATTGAACAGTGCTTCTTCTCAACTGATCTGCCACTGGCCTCATTCCCGCTCACCTAATGAGGCCCAATATCTCTATCTTGGTGGCTGGGAATGGTGGAGATCACCATGTCAGACCTCGCTGTGTCTCCTCCAGGAACTGAAGTTTTGGAGAATAAAGACAAATGAAAACAAAAGTTTATTGTAATGAGAGCAGCAACACCGATGGAGGAAGATACTGAAAGAATCAAAGTAAAAAATTTCCTAAAACAAAAATATCTGTAATATTTACATCATAGAACATATATAACATTGTATACATGGAGTCTACGGGACGCGTCCCATCACCGGGATCCTGTGCTATGGCTGTGCTGCACTACATGAAGACGCAGCGATCGCTGAACGCCCAGGAGGTGTGTGATCCGCCATGTGTCAGAGGAGGAGCTTCACAGAGAGGGGAGGGACATAATGTGAATGCGGGGGTCTGCCACATAGAGGGGGAAATCTGACAGGAGGGTGTGGGCTGTTATTGCTTCTGTGCACCGACCTCCCCGATGTGTGCTCCGACCTACCCCCTCCTCCTCCTCCGATGTGTGCACCAGCCTACCCCGTCCTCCTCCGATGTGTGCACCAGCCTACCCCGTCCTCCTCCGATGTGTGCACCAGCCTACCCCGTCCTCCTCCGATGTGTGCACCCGCCTACCCCGTCCTCCTCCGATGTGTGCACCCGCCTACCCCGTCCCCCTCCGATGTGTGCACCCGCCTACCCCCATCCGCCCTCCGATGTGTGCACCCGCCTACCCCCATCCCCCCTCCGATGTGTGCACCCGCCTACCCCCATCCCCCCTCCGATGTGTGCACCCGCCTACCCCCATCCCCCCTCCGATGTGTGACCAACCTACCCCGTCCTCCTCCGATGTGTGCACCGACCTGCCCCGTCCTCCTCCGATGTGTGCACCGACCTGCCCCGTCCTCCTCCGATGTGTGCACCGACCTGCCCCGTCCTCCTCCGATGTGTGCACCGACCTGCCCCGTCCTCCTCCGATGTGTGCACCGACCTGCCCCGTCCTCCTCCGATGTGTGCACCGACCTGCCCCGTCCTCCTCCGATGTGTGCACCGACCTGCCCCGTCCTCCTCCGATGTGTGCACCGACCTGCCCCGTCCTCCTCCGATGTGTGCACCGACCTGCCCCGTCCCCCTCCGATGTGTGCACCGACCTGCCCCGTCCCCCTCCGATGTGTGCACCGACCTGCCCCGTCCCCCTCCGATGTGTGCACCGACCTGCCCCGTCCCCCTCCGATGTGTGCACCGACCTGCCCCGTCCCCCTCCGATGTGTGCACCGACCTGCCCCGTCCCCTCCGATGTGTGCACCGACCTGCCCCGTCCCCCTCCGATGTGTGCACCGACCTACCCCGTCCCCCTCCGATGTGTGCACCGACCTGCCCCGTCCCCCTCCGATGTGTGCACCCACCTACCCCCGTCCCCCTCCGATGTGTGACCAACCTACCCCGTCCTCCTTCGATGTGTGCACCCACCTACCCCCGTCCCCCTCCGATGTGTGCACCCACCTACCACACCAACCCCCCCCTCCGATATGTGTGCCATCTAGCACACCGACCCATCCTCCTCCAAGATGTGTACCAACCTAACACACCAGGCCATTGTTTTTCAATATGTGTACCAACCTACCACACTGGGCTGTCCTCCTCTTATACGTGTACCAACCTACCACACCAGCACATCTGCCTCTGAAGTGTGCACCAACCCCCCCCCCTCCAATATGTGTGCCCATCTACCACGCTGACCCATCCTCCTCCGATATGTGGACCAACCCAACGTCCTCCAAATATCTGCACTCATCTACCAAATTGGCCCCTCTCTTCAGGTACCTACACTATTACTCCGGCCCATCCTCCTATCTGCCTCCAATATGAGCGCCCACCTACCACACCGGCCCATTCTCAGATACGCAACCAATCTACCATATCAGCCTGTCATACGCTGATATACTTGTGCCAATCTACCCCACTGGCCCGTCCTCTGATATCAGCACTGATCTATTACACCCCTCCTCCTCTCATATGTGCAACAATCTACCACACCTTCCTCTGATATGTGTGCTGATCTACTCGAAACACCCCACCTTCCCCTCTGATCTGCATGCTGACTTACTGCACAAGCCCATCCTCCTCTGACATGTGCACCAATCACACGGACCCGTCCTCCTCTGACATGATAGGGGGGAAGGATCACATTATAGGGAGCCTGTGACACTTCGCTTTAGATTTATTCTCATGGCAATCAAGTCACTATTCCTGAGATCTACAACACCCCTCCCCTCTATATGGGAGAGTCCGGGCACCGTACAAATGGGCCTATTTATAAAGATCGGGGAGATAAAAGCCCCTCCCCCAACTTCCCTCACTAATCATTACATATCTGACATGGAAAATAAATGAATCTTCCTGGAGGAAAGTCTCTTCTCCACCTCCATACATGAGATAGAAGGGACTGTGACTGGTGTAAAGGGGAACTCCGGGCAGAAATGACAGGATGAGGGCTGTTGGTGGCATTAAAGCTGAAATGTAATCCGCCTTCTATTTTACCTTCCGTGACTCTCCCCGGGAAGCTCACAGTGTGCGGTGAGACCAGAGCAAGGAACTCCACTACTGTGCGAGACTGAAGGGAAGGCCGGATATAATCGGCGGGTTCTGTACTTCCCCTGTATCAGGTCTATCACTTGTTGATCCTGCCAGTAGACCTGTTATTGTCCCACTTCCTATAAAACCCAAACGTGCAACATAATTACCACTTACAGGAACAGAGGGGGAGGGGCTTACAACTGTCAGCTTTTAGTCACATGGCTTCACATTCTTCCAAAAGAAATAAAAACAGTTTTTTGTAACAATGTAAAGGTGACCTCGGGGGTTGGACTTTATTTCTCACATCTACCTATCACTGGAAGATTCCCCCGTCTACAGGGTGACAACACGGCTCTGTGATCTCACCACCCAATGAACGGGGTTGTCACAGGAAGGAGAATTATAAAAGGATTTTTACTGGCAGGATCAACAGATAATATCATGTGACAGAGAAAACAAACTGCTGTATAATTTCTATTTACAGAACTCAGTGCGACATTTTGACTTTACTTCGAGTTCCACTTTAAAGTGATAAAAAAAAAACCAAAATAACATAAAATTGAGGAATTTCCTGTAAAACAAACACAGGAAACGTCTCAGAGCAGCTTTATAAATAAACAGAAATGTACAATATTTGGAGGAAATCGAACGTTCGATCTTTATAAATAGGCCTGGAAGTGCCATTCCATGTGACCTCTGTACAGCTCTGTGATTGGTCTGCCCCCATCACACCCATATAAAGGAGCGGCACTAACCAGCTACACCCTCCAGGGGGCACTACAGTCCGTGGGAAAGGGTTAAACATGACGACTATCAGTCCCTGATCAGAATCTGGCGATCTGCGGTGACCAGTTACTCCACGCTCTCCGGGATTTCACAATCGTCCACAATCAGTGTATGGATGATCCCTTCCCGCCGCTTGCCGCTGCTCACCGCCTTGATGCAGCAATCGTGATTGGCGATGCTGAAGTGCGTCTCCGTACCGTCTTCTACAAACTCCCCCTGTGTACAGAACACACAACGTTATCGTCTTCTATCAATAAAGTGTGACTTTGTATACATTGTTTATATCAATAAAGTTTTATTAATGTTTTATCCATACAAGAAGACAACTTCCTATACCAGTGTGTATACCATTCCTGGGTGTTCTATAAATCAGGGTACACCGGGGGGAGGGGGAGGGGGGGTCCATGTATAAAATATTACTGTATGACTAACAGGACAAGAATTGCCGCACTTCCTCTATAACGTTTAGTCCCTTCATCATCATCATCATCAGAGGCTCCATACTGAGCGGGGATAACTCTGCACACTAAATCCTGCTACACACTGGAAGATTTCTCTCACCCAACCCAGCGTGCTCAACAACAAAATCATGAAAGATCGCTGTACTAACACAAGCAATGTTAGTGCAGCGATCTCCCCTGGGGATGGCTCCTCCCCTAGCAGTTCGCGCTCGCAGCCATTGGCTGGCTTTCAATCCTATCTGTGTGACAGAAGCGGCTCATGAGATCGGACAGGCAGCGGGATGAATGTTGGCGGGTTCCTACAGCTGATATTAGAATGAAGCACACAAGTACAGGACCTTTCATAGGCACTACAAGGTGCAGCATTACTACTTATGGCATTTATAAGGCCAAAGCCCCTTCATCATAAATAAGCTAATCAAAGAAAAAATGTTATAAATAAGTATCATGTGATTGGTGGGGGTGGGGTGTGTGGAGCACTTACCGCTGTCTCCAGCTTCTTTCCATTACACCAAACATCCATCGTGTCCTTCTCTGCAACATGAGAAACCGGAAATTATCATCCAAATCTATTCAATCTGGGCTCAGACAAAACAGGGAGGTGGAGAGGTATTTGTATTCCCCCGGGGGGGAGGTTTTGTGGGGTGTGGGATTAATATTCTCCAGGGGGGGGGGGATGTGGGATTAATATTCTCCGGGGGGGGATGTGGGATTTGTATATTCCGGAGGGAGGGGGGTGGATGTTTGGGGTGGAGCGGGATTTGTATTCCCCACGGGGCAGAGGGGGGGCAGGTTTTGTGGGATGTAGGATTAATATTCTCCAGGGGGGGGGGGGATGTGGGATTAATATTCTCCGGGGGGGGGGGGGAGAAATGTGGGATTAATATTCTCCGGGGGGGGGGGGGGGGGAATGTGGGATTAATATTCTCCGGGGGGGGGGGGGAATGTGGGATTTGCATATTCCGGAGGGGGGGTGGATGTGGGATTAATATACCCCGGGGGGGGGTGGAGCAGGATTTGTATTCCCCACAGGGCGAAGGGGGGGCAGGTTTTGTGGGATGTGGGATTAATATTCTCCGGGGGGGGGGGGAATGTGGGATTTGCATATTCCGGAGGGGGGGGGGGTTTTGTGGGGTGTGGGATTAATATTCTCCGGGGGGGGGGGGGGGGATGTGGGATTTGTATATTCCGGAGGGAGGGGGTGGAGCACGATCTTTGTTGTTGTCTTCACTGGGGGGGGTGGATTTGAGATTTATATTCCTCGTGGGGGGTGGGGTGAGATTCATATCCCCCGGGAGGTGGAGGAGGACAGAGACATGCGGGTGATAGGACCACTCACCCAGCACCACCCTGCAGTCCTCCCCGTCTAGGTGCAGCACCAGGTGTTGGTGGTCTTGGATCGGTTCTCCATGTATTTCTTCAGGCTCTTGCCGTTGACCTCCAGCGTGTATTCGTAGGCGAAGCCGCTGACGGCGTCGATGTTGATGGTGGCCTTCGTCTGAGCGGCTCCCACTGGAAACGTTTCCTTCCCCACCAACTTAAACATCCAATCCTTCCGGATAATCTCCTGACACCCCGAGACACAACAAAGACCCCAAATCATCTCCCGAACACCGTGTGATCCGAGGACACTACATAACGTGCCGGTATGACGGGGCACAATATACAAGGATGAGACACAACAA
Organism: Lithobates septentrionalis; assembly: GCA_037952835.1. NCBI lineage: Eukaryota > Metazoa > Chordata > Amphibia > Anura > Ranidae > Lithobates > Lithobates septentrionalis. Next base: position 217,762 of record JBBDGP010003186.1, on the reverse strand, counting down.
AGAAGTGTAATGTGTGCAGATAATACCTTCCCTGGTCCCCATCAACTTTCAAATAAAATTCTTTAATCAAATCCTTTTGTTTTCAGGAAATAACTTTTCTGATACTTGATGTCATCCCCGAATCTGTCTGCTGGTCTTTGCTCTATCCGTACTCTGTCTCAGACCTCCTTTAAAAGCCTGAGTGTTATATGAAAGAACACATCCTGGCATCCCTTTAAACATGCATGCTGTTCCTATGCATTATATGAAAGAACACATCCCAGCATCCCTTTACACATGTATGCTCCTGTATGTAGGCCACTGGGTGCTGCAGATTTTAGCAATGCAAACTACTGATCAGTTGCTTGAGCATGCATGTCCAAAGGGAGGCTGGGATGTGTTTTTTCATATAATGCCCAGGATCAAAATGATTGATGGCAGAGGACGCCAACAGGTGTGAAACGTGGCCAAACACAGTACAGATCAGGAGGAGAAGGGTCTGATTCAGCCTAGGTTCACACCAATGCGATGCGAGAACCAGCGTGATCACCGCATCGCTCCTCTCCCGCAGGCAGATCACACTGCCCTCTGCGAACCGCTGCGGGTGTCATTACAATGTTAATAATACCCCCAGATTGGTTCACAGATCGCAATGGAATCGGATCGCACGGGATACCGATGAGAACACCCATTGCGATCCGATTTCAGTGCGGGGGGAAAGAAGTCCCTGCACTATTTTTCCTGCAAATCTAATGCAAGTTCAGCCATAATTCTGTATACAACTATACGGCTGAACTTGCATCTCACAGACATCGCAGTGCTGTGAACCTGGGATAAGTCATTCACACAGCAAATGGTGAAGGCTTATTGGTTCATTTGATCCACCTTCTCATATCCTACATTGTAGACAGAATTATGGTGGGAACCTTTTATAAGACATTTCATGAATGACGTGTGATGAGCCTCCAATCACATTTCACTAAAGATAAGTCAGCAAGTCTGCCCACTAGAGGCTGAAAGAAGCCAAGCCGACATTCCCTGGATCCAGACAAACCGACAATTCTTACACATGACCCAGTGTATGTCCCCTTCCTGTATATTGGTGATCGATGGGATCTGTACATTAGGGCTGAAACAACTAATCGATTATGTAATTAATCGATTACTATTTTCATAATCAATTAATCGGCCAGTAACATAATGGGGTTAAAAAAACTAAAATGAGTCCTTTATAGTACAAAAAGAGTAAATCGCTACTGTAAATATTACTTTCACAGGTCTACAGTAAAAAAAAATATGAACCCCTTACAGTAGTGATTATTTGCTTTTTTTGTACTATAAAAGGGCTAATTTACGGTTTTTTTAACCCCATTATGTTACAAACATAAAAGCAAACTGCATAGGTGTGTAGCGGGCCTTATTCTGGCCACACCGATAAATTTTCAGACGAGAATATTCAGACGGAAATTTTGGTACATTCGCTGAATGAAAGAACGTTGTTTGAAATTTTCACTTGTTTTTAAAATGAATGTAATTTCTGAACGAAAACCACATACACTGTCTGAAAATTCCTTTCACCAAGAAGTTTTCTATTTTCCCGTCACTGTGGTTGAAAACGAACATCGCTTTGACCCCACTAACGATTAGAAAATCGAATGAACGTTCTTAAAATTACATTTTCTTTGAAGGAAGACATTGTTTGTTTTTTAATAAAAAAAATTGATCTCAGAGTCTGATGAAATTTTCCAGATTCACCCTCTAATAGTATATACAGTATATCTCTCCTCTAATAGTATATCTCCTCTAATAGTATATACAGTATATATCTCCTCTAATAGTATATATCTCCTCTAATAGTATATATATATCTCTCCTCTAATAGTATATATATATATCTCTCCTCTAATAGTATATACAGTATATCTCTTCTGTCTGTTATTCTCAGAGTGGATTCGATATTTTGTTCCCTAACCATATACCGTATTTATCGGAGTATAACACGCACCCCAAGTTTAGGAGGGAATTTTAAGGAAAAAAAACTTACATTTAAATGCCCATCAATGCAGCCTCATCAGTGCCCATCTGCAGCCTTGCCCCAGTGTCCAATGCAGCCTTGTCAGTGCAGCTTTGCCCCAGTGCAGCCTTGTCAGTGCAGCTTTGCCCCAGTGCAGCCTTGTCAGTGCAGCTTTGCCCCAGTGCAGCCTTGTCAGTGCAGCTTTGCCCCAGTGCAGCCTTGCCCCAGTGGTCCGTGCAGCCTTGTCCCCAGTGCAGTACAAAATATTTTACAGCGCACACATACAAGAATGACATTTCCTGCAGGGCTAGTTAAAAACACCTGAACATATTCAAATTGTCGCAGTAAGTGGGCTTAGCACTATATGACCATATAGTGTGACCAAACCCCCGTATTTTTCGAATATGTTCAGGTGTTCAGGTAAAATATTTTGTAATAGGCCCTGACCAGGTTTTTTGGGCTGGAGCACCCATCCCCCTCCTCATTACCTCTTATTTAGTGGCCACCAGTGTATAGGATGTATCCCTTTCAGTTCTCCCACATAGAGGAGTTCAGCTCCCATGGTTGAGACAAAGGATCTTCCATTCTATTACTAGTGTAGGACCCACTAATTCGGGGTACTTTGTCGCAGTAAGTGGGCTTATCACTATATGACCCTATAGTGTGACCAAACCCCCCCGTATTTTATGAATATGTTCAGGTGTTTTTAACTAGCCCTGCAGGAAATGTCATTCTTGTATGTGTGCGGTGTAAAATATTTTGTACTGTTTGTAGGTCTTATAGCAGCACCATCTTGAATTTAAATGCATTGTATGGTGTGCCCCCCAAATATGTTCTTGTATGTTGTCCCCAGTGCAGCCTTGTCCCCAGTGCAGCCTTGCCCCCAGTGCAGCCTTGCCCCCAGTGGTCCGTGCAGCCTTGTCGCCGCCGACATACAAAAGTTTAGTTTTGATTTTTAAATATGGCGCCGCGGAGTTCGGAGGGACTCGGCGGCGCTCATTCAGCTGAACGAGCGCCGCCGAGGACACAGTGACTGGGCGGAGCCGAGATACACATAGCCGAGGGTTCTCGGCTATTCTCGGCGCCGTTCACAGTCACACCCAGTCCCCATGATGGACATAACACAGGTCCAATGGCGGGACTGGGCGTGACTGTGACCGGCGCCGAGAATAGCCGAGAACCCTCGGCTATGTGTATCTCGGCTCCGCCCAGTCACTGTGTCCTCGGCGGCGCTCGTTCAGCTGAATGAGCGCCGCCGAGTCCCTCCGAACTCCGCGGCGCCATATTTAAAAATTACACGCTATGTGAATGTCAGCGGCAATCGCTCCGACAGATCACAAAATAGCGGGGATCGGCGTATAACACGCACCCACGATTTTCCCCTGATTTTAAGGGGAAAAAAGTGCGTGTTATACGCCGATAAATACGGTAGTTGGTTATTTATATTTACCACTGCATAGAGATATTTGAGAATAAATTGCCTTTTTTTTAAAACTTTACATATTAACTAAATTATACACCACACCTTTTTTTAAGGTTATTAACCGATTAATCGACACAATAATCGGCCAACTAATCGATTATGAAAATAATCGTTAGTTGCAGGCCTACTGTACATTGGTGATGGATGGGACCTGTACACTGGTGATGGATGGGACCTGTACATTGGTGATCGATGGGACCTGTACACTGGTGATCGATGGGACCTGTACACTGGTGATCGATGGGACCTGTACACTGGTGATGGATGGGACCTGTACACTGGTGATGGATGGGACCTGTACATTGGTGATCGATGGGACCTGTACACTGGTGATCGATGGGACCTGTACACTGGTGATCGATGGGACCTGTACACTGGTGATCGATGGGACCTGTACACTGGTGATCGATGGGACCTGTACACTGGTGATCGATGGGACCTGTACACTGGTGATCGATGGGACCTGTACACTGGTGATGGATGGGACCTGTACACTGGTGATCGATGGGACCTGTACACTGGTGATCGATGGGACCTGTACACTGGTGATCGATGGGACCTGTACACTGGTGATCGATGGGACCTGTACACTGGTGATCGATGGGACCTGTACACTGGTGATCGATGGGACCTGTACACTGGTGATCGATGGGACCTGTACACTGGTGATGGATGGGACCTGTACACTGGTGATGGATGGGACCTGTACACTGGTGATGGATGGGACCTGTACACTGGTGATGGATGGGACCTGTACACTGGTGATGGATGGGACCTGTACATTGGTGATGGATGGGACCTGTACATTGGTGATGGATGGGACCTGTACACTGATGATCGATGGGATCTGTACATTGGTGATCGATGGGACCTGTACACTGGTGATCGATGGGATCTGTACACTGGTGATCGATGGGACCTGTACACTGGTGATCGATGGGACCTGTACACTGGTGATCGATGGGATCTGTACATTGGTGATCGATGGGACCTGTACACTGGTGATCGATGGGACCTGTACACTGGTGATCGATGGGACCTGTACACTGGTGATCGATGGGATCTGTACACTGGTGATGGATGGGACCTGTACACTGGTGATCGATGGGACCTGTACACTGGTGATCGATGGGACCTGTACACTGGTGATCGATGGGATCTGTACATTGGTGATCGATGGGACCTGTACACTGGTGATCGATGGGACCTGTACACTGGTGATCGATGGGACCTGTACACTGGTGATCGATGGGATCTGTACACTGGTGATCGATGGGACCTGTACACTGGTGATCGATGGGACCTGTACACTGGTGATCGATGGGATCTGTACATTGGTGATCGATGGGACCTGTACACTGGTGATCGATGGGACCTGTACACTGGTGATCGATGGGACCTGTACACTGGTGATCGATGGGATCTGTACACTGGTGATCGATGGGATCTGGAGCCCTATATACCTCTGGCAGAAATCATGAAATTGTGGCAATAATATTGAAAGTCTGACTGATGCCACATAAAGTCTTATTTTCGGATAGTGATCATACAAAGCCATTTATTATCACATAGTGGTTTAGCTGCCTTTTAGATTATAATAATACCATAAATCCCGCAGATGGCCCTGATGGGACACCCCCCCCCCCCCCCCCCCGGAATGTTTGGCCTCGGTACAGACACACAGGTCACACACACGGGTTACAATGCCAATTAAAGGGAGACTCCCCACATCTGTGGCTCTTTATATCACAATTAGTGTCGGTGTATAAATAGTCGATGAGTTTGTATTTCTCCTGAGGTCACCTGTGGGATTTTTTTCTTTGTATCCTGAACAATTCCCGTGGCGGGTGTGGCTGCAATCTTTCTTGGTCTACCTGACCTTGGCTTGGAAAATAGAAGGGAAGGGAGAAATAGGGAATTTGGGACTTTACAAGAGGCATAAGAAGGTAGGTCTAATGTCTCCATCCCTGATTGTCAGTATGACTGGAAGAAAAGGCTGGGACTTTAAATGCAACTCGAAGGTGATAATGGACAATGGGTGTCTGACCAAAAAATTGTAATTATGTCTGTACATACTGGATCTCAATGTCACAGTAACACAGAACAATAATGGCCTGAAAATAGTATTTATTCCATATATAATACATAATGGCTTTGAAGCATAATATTAAATGATAATAACATTATATAAAATCAGGCACATAAATCCATATATCACATAATAGGTATATAAAAGATCATAATTGTTACAACATAGTACAATAATACCAGGTACAAATGATGAAATGATTCCATATGGTAATAACATAAAAGCATCAGAATGTCTTGACGCGTTTCGTGGAACTCTCCACTCATCAGGAGAAGATGCTAGTAGTATCTGAAATTGATAAAGTTGAACTGTTGGTAAGGGGTCTGTAATAAGAAGGAGAGGGAGGGGAAAAAATAATAAAGAAAAAGGAAGGTAAAAAATACATATGGGGTGGAAAACATCCACCCAAAACGTACAGATCACCTATGGGTCTGCCTGAAACCGGTGAGGGCTGTACACCGGCCGGCCAAGTCATCAGTCCCGGGAGCTGAGGAGGCATATCCCAAGGCAAGGTGTTGTAATGAACCCTCAGGAGACAAATGTCCCTGGGAGTAGGGTGTCCTATGGGCCGGTAGATGGAAGGTGGGTGGAGACCGTGAGTAATCTAAAAAAGGGGTGTGAATTGAAATATATAAATAGATGTATTCAATGTGTTTGATGAAAAGGAAAGGAAGAACCAAGGATAACCCCAAAAGATGAGTGGGGGAAAAAAGGAGGTGATGTGATGGGAATTCTGAATAGAGGAATAGTGAGGTGCACTGGGTAGCCCTGGTTGGCTCAGCAGCAGAATTTAGCCCATGTTATAGTTTTTCACCATTGTTTTTATTTTCATACCAGTGCACCTCACTTTTATCCCTCTATTCATAATTGGGACACTACCTTCTCCCTTTCATGCTCTACCTTTATATGGGACTTTCCCATCACATCATTTCCTTTTTTACCCCGACTGATCCTTTGGGGTTATCCTTGGTTCTTCCTTTCCTTTTTCATCATACACATTGAATACATCTATTTATATATTTCAATTCACACCCCTTTTTTAGATTACTCACGGTCTCCACCCACCTTCCATCTACTGGCCCATAGGACACCCTACTCCCAGGGACATTTGTCTCCTGAGGGTTCATTAAAACACCTTATCTTGGGATATGCCGCCTCAGCTCCCGGGACTGATGACTTGCCCGGCCGGTGTACGGCCTTCACCGTTATCAGCCAGACCCATAGGTTATCTGTACGTTTTGGGTGGATGTTTTCCACCCCATATGTATTTTTTACCTTCCTTTTTCTTTCTTATTATTTTTCCCCTCCCTCTCCTTATTAGAGACCCCTTACCAACAGTTCAACGTTATCAATTTCAGATACTACTAGCATCTTCTCCTGATGAGTGGAGAGTTCCACGAAACGCGTCAAGACATTCTGATGCTTTTATGTTATTACCATATGGAATCATTTCATCATTTGTACCTGGTTTTATTGTACTATGTTGTAACAATCCTGATCTTTTATATACCTATTATGTGATATATGGATTTATGTGCCTGATTTTATATAATGTTATTATCATTTAATATTATGCTTCAAAGCTATTATGTATTATATATGGAATAAATACTATTTTAAAGGCCATTATTATTCTGTGTTACTGTGACATTGAGATCCAGTATGTACGGACATAAATTACAATTTTTTGGTCAGACACCCATTGTCCATTATCATCTTCGAGTTGCATTTAAAGTCCCAGCCTTTTCTTCCAGTCATACCGACCTTGGTTTGGTATCAAGAGATCTCTGAAATTTCCACTTCTTAAAGCGGAGGTTCACAGAAAAATGGAACTTTTTGGAACCCTCCCCCCCTCCGGTGTCACATTTGGCACCTTTCAGGGGGGAGGGGGTGCAGATACCTGTATATTACAGGTATTTGCACCCACTTCCTGGCCGGTCCCAGAGACAGCAGGGACTATTCTGATTGCGCAAGGGGAACCGGGAAGTGAAGCCACAAGGCTTCATTTCCTGAATTCCTTACAGAAGATGGTGGCAGCGGCAGCACCCGAGAGCCGAGCAACGGTTCAGCCTCAGGTGCCGACGTCGATGGACCCCGAGACAGGTAAGTGGCCATAATTTAAAAGTCAGCAGCTGCAGTATTTGTAGCTGCTGACATTTACATTTTTTTTTCCGTGGGACTCCCTCTTTAAGTGATAGAGAGAGAGAGAGAAAGAGAGAAAGAGGGGGAGACACTTTTCATCAGGGATATTTGGGGGGGGATTTTTGTTATTATGATTTAAAAAAGGAGCCAAACATCTCTGTGATAATAATTAGCATCATATCATCACTATCTGAAAGTTTATCATCAGTCATATCTCCAATTATAATGCCAAAATTTCCCCATTTCAGTCAGAGGAGGCAAACTTTTGAGCACAACCGTATATATATATATATATATATATATATATATATATATATATATATCATATCTTCAATCCATGTACACAGAGGGAGGTCTTACCTTCCCGTCCACATAGACCACTCTCTTCCCCGACGTGGTGCCGTGTTCAAACTCAATCTTATGGACGCCATCACTGAGAGCGACTTCCCACACGGCCACCAGGTCAGTCATTTTCTCCAGCCGGCCGTAGCGTGATCTGTAGGGGAGACAAGGGGGGGTCACATGGTGTACAGAGGGGGGGGGCGTCCTCAGTACTGACAGATTACCGGACTCAGGAAGATGATAATGATCTCCGGGATTAGAGGAGGTTCACACCACACAGAGGGATTAGAGGTCTGCAGATGAAGAGACTCGGGCCGCAGGTGAGGACAACACATTCCTGATATACGGGGGACATTCTACATTTATTATCACATTTTACTGACCAATAGAATTGGGGAAAAATATAAATAGATCTGTGGATACAATTGGGACATACACAGCAAATGAGAAAAATCAAGTTAGACTTACCGGTAACTTGTTTTCCATGAGTCTTTCAGGACAGCACCTTGAGAGCGTGGCTCCACCCACTTGACAGGAAACACACCTCCACCAAACTTTAAAAGGAGGCTCCTTCCCACTTATCATCAGTAGTAGTAGAGAACCTCCGGCCCAAGCTGGAACACATAATCAGAATATGGTTAGTCACAGCATAGTAATTTAATACAATAAGGGCGGGTTGCTGCTGTCCTGAAAGACTCATGGAAAACAAGTTACCGGTAAGTCTAACTTGATTTTTCCCTTATCGTCTTTCAGGACAGCACCTTGAGAGGATAACAGAGACTTACCCACTTAGGGAGGGACCACAGCCTGCAGGACCTTTCTGCCAAAAGCCTGTTCACTGGCTGACAGAAGATCCAGTCTGTAATGACGGACAAACGTAAGGTAACTTGACCACGTAACCGCCCTACAAATCTGATCTGGGGTGGCACCAGCCATTTCTGCCCATGTAGAGGCCTGAGCCCTGGTAGAATGCGCTTTAATTCCCAGCGGGGGAGATAGCCCCGACTGAGAGTAGGCTGCTAGAATAGCTGATTTAAGCCATCTAGCTATAGACCCCTTAGAAGCTTGTTGGCCCTTCTTTTTACCTGAAAAAAGTATAAATAGAGAATCCGAGGATCTAAAGTTACTTGTTACCTCCAGATACTGTAATAAAGTCCTTCTTACATCCAAATTGTGGAATTTGCCTTCTTTTTCCCCCGAAGGGTTAGAGCAAAAGGTTGGCAGGATGATTTCCTGCGACCTATTGTGTGCTGACGCTACCTTTGGCAAAAAACCCGGATCGGTTTTATGTACAATCCTATCTGTGTAGATAGTTAAAAAGGGTCTCTTAACAGATAGGGCGTGCAGCTCACCAATTCTCCTTGCTGACGTTATTGCAACTAAGAACAAGGTCTTAAGAGTAACATTCCTTAGAGAGATTCCTTGTAGTGGTTCAAAAGGTTCCTTTGTAAGGGCTTGCAGGACCACTGATAGATCCCAATTGGGAAAGTGCTTAGCCGGAGCTGGTCTAGATCTGGTAAGTGCCTTGAAAAATCTTATAACCAAGGGCTCAGAAGAGATTGGTCTTTCTAGAAATACTCCCAAAGCAGCTACTTGAACTTTAAGGGTGCTGACTGACAATCCCTTGTCTGCCCCCTCTTGAAGAAATTCCAAAATTTACACTAAATTTTTAACTTTTCTCTTAGTCAAATGACAAAAAGAGTTGAAGACCTTCCAATATTTAGCATAGATTTTTCTGGTCACTATTTTCCTACTGGAAAGTAAGGTAGTTACCAAGGGTTGTGACAGACCTTTGTTTCTTAACAACTGCTCCTCAGAAACCAGGCCGTGAGGCTTAGACTGGCCACTCCCGGATGCTGTATTGGACCCTGTAGGAGCAGGTCCTGCCGGAGAGGCAGCCGCCAAAATGGTTTGACTGCCATCTGTAGAATGGTGGAAAACCATGCTCTTTTTGGCCAAAATGGAGTAATTAGGATTACTTCCACCTTCTCCCTCTGTATCTTCCTTAACACCAACGGGATAAGTTGGAAAGGAGGAAATGCGTAACCCAGATGGAAGTTCCAGGGCTGGATTAACGCATCTGTCCCCTGGGCCTTGTCGTTTCTGTGAATAGAGAAAAATACTGGGAGTTGTGTATTTTCCTGTGATGCAAATAGGTCTATTTGCGGTTGACCCCAGGCCCTGGTAATCATTGCAAAGATTTCCGGATTCAGGCTCCATTCTGACTCCTGAATCCGCCTTCTGCTTAGATAATCTGCCACTACATTTAAGGTGCCTTTGAGGTGGACTGCTGATAAGGACCAAACATGCTTTTCTGCCCAAACCAGGATCTTTGAAGCTAGCAACTGAAGTGTTTTGCTTCTTGTACCCCCCTGTTTGTTTAGGTAGGCTATGGTAGTGGCGTTGTCTGAGAGGACCCGGACATGAGAACCTTGAAGGATGGGAGAGAAGGCATCTAAAGCTAAGGCGACTGCCTTTAGTTCCCTCCAATTTGAGGACCTCCTTGCCTCTGTCTGAGACCACATTCCTTGCGCGAAGTCTTGGTCTAAGTGAGCTCCCCAACCCCATACACTGGCATCTGTCGTTACCACTTTTTCTATTGGAAATGACCAGAGCAGGCCTTCTGACAGATTCTCCTGTCTTCTCCACCACCAAAGTGATCTCTTGACTTTGGTGGGTATCTTTACCTTTGCTTCCAGAGATTCTGACCTGTGATTCCATATTCTCAGGAGAAAGCTCTGGAGAGGCCTGAAATGTAACCTTGCCCATTGAATGGCTGGTATGGTTGCGGTTAGGGTTCCTAGGGATGACATCACTTGTCGGACTGATAATTGCTGGCTTGCCTGCAAGGACGCTACCACCTTCAGGACCTTCCCCTTCTTCTCTTCTGGGAGAAAAATCTTTTGTTCCCTTGAACAGATCTGATACCCCAGGAATAGTATTTTCTGGGCTGGAACGAAATTTGTTTTTTTTTTTTTTTTTTAATTAATTTCTCTTTATTAATCTCAGTGTAAAAGCAAAGTTACATACTTTTCGTGACAAGTTGCATTTAAAGTGCATTTAGCAAAAACATTAAAACAATTTTACAGATGCAGGGTAACTGCTCCAATACCTCGCTTTCCTCCTGTGCATTGTGAAGACTACTATTGTGCATTTGTACGTAGTCGCTACTTATAATGTGTTCATTTTCCCTTATTTCCTACCCATCTTTTAGTATCCCCCCCCCCCCCTTACCCTACCTAAGTTTTCCCAACCCTTCTCTACCTATTCCTCGCCTTACCCTCCCCCCCCCTTATTATCAGCGTGAAAATTTCGTGCGTTCTTGTTAGGATTCGTGCTATAACTATCTAAGCCCCGTTGGGACCCATTCCTACACCCGAGATTGTCCAGTTTGAGTCTTTGTTTACCCCCCCCTCGTGAGGGGGTCTAGGATACACTGAATCAAATTAAATGCTGGATATTTTGCTCTTGGAGCCAAGGCTTCCATATACCGATAAATTTCCTATAATTCCCTTTCCTGGTGTATACTGTCCTTTCTGTCCAAACCAGGGAGTCCATAGTCCTGAGCCAATCCCCTATAGTTGGAGGGTTTGCTGAGAGCCAATGCTGCGCCAGCAACTTTCTCGCTTGGTATAAGCATCTCGCTATAGCAGTGGTTGTACTGGTGCCACCCAGATTGGCTCCCAGCAGCCCCAACACACACACCTTGGCGTCTAACTCAATATTTACCCTAAATCTGCGGTTTATTATCCCTGTCACTTCCGTCCAATATCTTGTCAGCTTTGGGCATCTCCAGACCATATGTATAAGATCTCCTGACCTGTAGCATCTGGGGCAGCTGTCGTCAGGTCTACCCCCAAACCTGTACAGTCTTCTGGGCGTATAGTATGCTCTGTGTATGAGGAGGAGATGTGAGGCCTTCTGTGATGGAGAGACAGATACCATCTGCCCAAGTTCCAATATTTTATTCCACTGGTCATCCGACAACTCCCCCACATCCGTCTCCCATCCCTCTCTAGACCCGAGGGGCACCCCCTGTACCAGAGTCTTATCCAATAATTGCGTATACACCGCCCCAATCAGCCCTTTAGTGCTTGTTGCTTTAACTATTTTGTTAAGAAGCGGTGTATTACAGCGTATTATAGGAGAGGACCCGAATTGGGTGTTCAGTGCGTGTCTGATCTGTAAGTAATTGTAAAAGATATTATATGGAACTCCAAATTCCATTCTCAGTTCTGTAAAAGATTTCAAGTTGGTGTCGCTATACAGCTGAGCCACTCTATGAACTCCGTGACTTTCCCACCCGGGGTGCTTTTCTACAGCCCTTAATTCCCCCAAGGATTCGTTAGCCCATATGGGAGCAAACTCAGTAATACCTCTATACCCCATGATCTTTTTAACTGTCTGCCAGGTCTTGTTTACTAATTTGTATGTTGGCAGCTTTCTCTGGAGTGAACCCGCCTCTAGTGCCTCTACTAAGCAACTATGTGGGCTACCTTCTAACATAATTTTATTACTGGCACTTGCCTTACCCGAGAATTCACAGCCCCCTAAGTGCTGCATTTGGGCAGCTAGATAGTAACCATACGGGTGCGGGACTGCCAGTCCCCCTTCCCGGGTAGGTCGCTGCAATGTCTGCAGTTTAATCCTAGCCTGGCCCTTCTTCCAGATAAGATCCCTGAATAGGGAATCAATTTTGATAAACCATTTTCTCCCGACCCATACCGGGGAATTATGGAGAATATAAAGTAATTGTGGCAACCAGATCATTCTGATCAGGTTTGCACGTCCTGCCAACGACAGGGGGAGTCGGCACCAGATATCGCATTTTCTTCTAAACTTCTCAAGCAGGGGGGCTAGATTGTCTTGAATATAATTATTGGGATCTCTAGTCATTACTATTCCCAAGTACTTTATCTTGTCAGTTATGTTTATCCCAGAGAGACCGCCAGGGAGGGGGTTGCTAATTGAATAAAACATGTAGCAATGAGGATTTATCCCAATTAACCGCTAGGCCCGATACCGACCCAAAGCTTTCTACCAGTTGCATCGTTTTTACCAGCGATGGCCCGGTGTCCCCCAGAAACACCAGGACGTCGTCTGCATAAAGTGCAACTCTTTCTTCACTGCCCTTCCTCCTAAAGCCCCGCAGATCCGGAGCCCTTCTTATAGCCTCTGCCAGCGGCTCCATTGCCAGAGCAAAAAGAAGAGGCGATAAGGGGCACCCCTGTCTTGTACCCCTCTCAAGTGTAAAACTGTCTGTGTACTCATTGTTAATCTTTAACTTAGCTAGTGGGCAGCTGTACAATATTTTTATCCATTTAATAAAGGCCGGGCCAAATCCGAATTTATCCATTATTCCCCAGAGGTAGCCCCACTCCAGGCTGTCGAATGCCTTGGCGATATCCAAGGCCATGACAGCTCTGGATTCCCTGTCCGCGACTGGGGTCTGCAGGTTCAGGTATGCTCTCCTAATATTGACGCTGGTAGACCTATGGGGGATAAATCCTGCTTGGTCTGGGTGTACCAAATTATCGATACATTTACTCAGCCTAGTTGCTAGCACCTTAGCTAGGATTTTAACGTCCGAGCAGAGCAGGGAGATTGGTCTGTATGACGCTACGTCCAGATGATCCTTCCCCTCCTTTTGAATAAGAATGATATTCGACTCTGTCATTGAGGCCGGAAGACCACCATCGACAAACGCCTCCTCTAATGTCCTCAAAAGGGTGGGGAGCAAAATCCCCCCATAATGCTTGTATATTTCCAGGGGAAGTCCGTCTGGGCCTGGGGTCTTATGATTAGGCATAGCAGCCACAGCACACCTTAATTCCTCTAGTGTTATAGGGGATTCTAAGCTTATTTTGTCTGCTGCGGATAAGGTTGGTAATACCATCCCCTCCAATAGTGTGTCCAACTCTCCTCTTACTATGCGGTGTTTTGACTGATACAGGGACCTGTAAAAATCAAGGAATATCTCCCTAACTTTCCCTGGGTCCGTCACAATTTCCCCGCTTGAGGATCTAATCGCAGAGATTGTTGAGGACGGAGAGTTGGTGCTTGCCACTACGGCAAGCATTCGGCCCATTCTCTCCCCCTCCTCAAAGAACCTCTGCCTCTGAAAGAGTCTTTTATTTTCGGCTTTTCTCATTATTACTGCTTTATATTCCTGTTGTTTCCCAATCCAGAGCTCCTCTAGCTCTGCAGTGGGGCCCAAAACATACTGCCTTTCTAGCTCCATAACCTCATTTCTAATGCGATCATCCTGCGTTCTTGTTTTCCGCTTTGCCCTTGCTATTTGCTGAATTAGAAGTCCTCTAAGGAAGGCCTTTAAAGCATCCCAGATCACGCCCCCTGCCGCTGTCCCTAGGTTGCATACCATAAATTCCTCTAGCCTAGTAGAAATTTCTCCACTGCTCCCTATTACCTCCAGCCATACTGGGTTTACTGACCAGGGCCTATATGTTTGTCTATCACCGATGCGCACCGCCAGTTTTAGTGGAGAGTGGTCTGATAATCCTCTCGGGCCGTAGTCTATTTTATGCACTAGGGGGTGCATTTCCTTATTGCCTATGGCTAGATCTATTCGGGATAGTGTGTGATGTGTCCCCGAATAGCAAGAATATTGCCTACCGTTTGGGTTGCGGATTCTCCATAAGTCACACCACCCCACTTCCTCCAAAAACTGCCTCAGTCTGCCCTCCATTGCCCTCGCTGCCCGGGTACCGATTGGGAGCCTATCCTGCCGACTATCAAGAACTGTATTAAAGTCGCCAATCAGGATTAATGGGATCCCAACCTTGCTCTCCGTATATTCCAACAGGCAATATAGAATTTCCAGCTTGCTTGGAGGAGGGATATAGATATTTGCAATAACAAACTCTCTATCGTCCAACAGGCAATGCAGAAAGATATAGCAGCCCAGCGTGTCGATCCGAACTCCCCTGCAGGCAAACGACACCCCTTTCTTTACCAGTATACTCACTCCCCTTGAGTAGGAGGAGTAAACAGAATGAAATTGCGACTGGAATTTCCTACCCCCAAATCTTATCCTAGTTTCGTTTGTAAAATGCGTCTCCTGCAGGCATATCAGATCGACACCCTGGGCCTCCAGCTCTAATAAAACAGCAGTTCTCTTATCAGGATCACCTAACCCCCTAACGTTCCATGATCCTATTCCAACTACACTAGGCATCGGAGAGAGAGAAGTAAGAAACAGGAAGTTTTTTTCTTTACCTTTTTCCCTTCCTTTTTAACATAAAATAAAAAGAAAATAACCAACATATACAGTGTAAAGCGTACCCCTCTTTTTAAACCCCAACCGAGATCACCCACTTTCTTGACATTTATTATGAGTCCCCTATGATTCCTAGGTCCCCTACCCGTGCTAAAACTATTTTTTAGGGGTGTAGAGGATGGGGGGGGGGGAGCAATTTCCCTTCCCCTCCCATCTCCCCCACACCCCCCGGGCTCCACATCTTTCCGCGTGCGTATTTAAATAACACAAACCCTTATTTACTTTACTACCCTCCCCCCACCCCTGCTTCTGCTTTCTAGTGAATTTAGCTCCCGTATGGGGAGTAATTAACTCTCTACCCAGTGACTTCCCCTTACCCCTCCCATGCCTATTTCGGCTAGCCCCAGGAGCCTTTAGTGTGACCCAATCTACCCCATACCTCCGTACCTCAACTGATACCAACCACACCCCCCCGCCACCCACCACCTGCCTCCCTCCCCCCTCCCCCTCAGCCCTTGTTACATCTCCCTTAGGGGGAGCACTAAAAAAAACCAAACGGAAAAAAAAAAGAGAAAACATCAATCCACCCCACGACCTTGGTCGTGAACCAACACACATTTGAGGATTTCACCCACTCTTAGACCCACGCTCCTCCCCCCCACCTCCGGGGAAAAAAAAAAAAAAAAAAAAAAAAAAAAAAAAACCCCCCGCCCCCAGCCCCATCCCACGTTTAATTTTTCTTTTCACTTTTTTTTCCCTTTCCCTTTTTTTTTAAATGATACAGTGTATTGTCCTCTTTCAATTTCTCTTCTTTTCTCTTCCCTTCCTCTTCGCCTTCCGCGTTTCCCCCGGACTCCTAGGTTTGTATATTCTTTTTATAGTCCTCAAGCCAAGCTGAGGCCTTGTCAGCTGCGTCGAAAAAATAGACTGTCCCTGAAGCTTCTACGCGCAGTCGCGCTGGATATAGCAGAGCATACTGAATTTTATGAGTCCGTAGGGCGCGCTTCACTTCCACGAAGCCCGCCCTTCTTTTCTGCAAGTCCGGGGAATAGTCGGGGTACAGTGAAATCCTACTGCCATTGTGGAGCATATCTCCTTTTTCCCTAGATTTCTGCATTAACGACACCTTGTCTTTGTAACAGAACAATTTAAGGATCATTGGTCTAGGGCGTCCCCCTGATGCGGTGGGTCTAATGGGTATTCGATGCGCCCTCTCAATAGCAAAGTAAGGTGAAAGAGTGTCGGGCCCAAAGAGTCCCTTAAGCAGATTTTCCATATATACCTCCGGGCGAGGGCCCTCACTTTCCTCGGGGAGGCCCAGCACTCTTACATTACATCTGCGCATCCTGGGGCTGGAACGAAATTTGACTTCTGCAGGTTTATGATCCAACCCAGGGTTTCTAGATGACCTCGAGTCCTTCTGAGGTTGTCTAGCAGTCTTTCCCTGGAGGGGGCAAAAAGGAGTAGGTCGTCCAAGTACGGAATTACCGCAATCCCCTGCATGCGAAGAGGAGCAAGCGCTTCTGCCATTATTTTTGTGAAAATTCGTGGGGCAGAAGACAGGCCAAAGGGGAGGGCCCTGAATTGCAAGTGCAGAACCTCTTTTCCCAAATTTATCGCCAATCTTAGGAATCTTTGGGACTGCGGGGCTATAGGGATATGCAGATAGGCATCTCGAAGGTCTATTGATGCCATAAAGCATTCCCTCGTCAATAGATTCTTGACCGTGAAGATGGAGTCCCTACAAAACCTTTTGTATTGGACTGATCTGTTCAGCGGTTTCAGGTTTAGGATTAACCGAAAATCTCCGGATGGTTTCTTTATCAGGAATATACGGGAATAAAATCCCTGATAAAGCTCCCCCTGTGGGACGTAAGTCATAACCCCCTGATCTATCAGATCCTTTAATAGGCTCTTCATTGCCAGGGATTTTGTTACATCTCTTGGAAGATTTGTCACCAAGTACCTTTCTAGGGGGAGATCTGAAAATTCTATATTGTAACCCTGGGCTAGCATATTCAGAATGTACTGGTTTTCTGTTATGCTTGCCCAATAGGGGAGAAAGTCTTGTAGTCTTCCCCCTATTTGTAACCGACTGTCATTGCGTCTTGCTGGCTGACGCAGGAGGATGGAAAAGGACATTTCCTCTGCCCTTACCCCTCTGCCCTGACCAGCTTTTCTTTTTCTCTTGAGACTTGTTCTGTTCCTGAGCCCTTTGAGGACGAAAAAACCGTTTGACTGGTTGTTTCTTCTTTTTGACAGGAAAAGATTTCTTTTTACCTGCAGTCCTGTCCAGAACTGAATCCAAATCAGGGCCGAACAGTAAGTCTCCTAGAAAAGGGACCCCGCATAATTTGTTTTTAGATGCTGTGTCCCCTTGCCAAGTCTTTAGCCATAAAGCCCGTCTAAC
This sequence comes from Lithobates septentrionalis, assembly GCA_037952835.1. Taxonomy (NCBI): domain Eukaryota; kingdom Metazoa; phylum Chordata; class Amphibia; order Anura; family Ranidae; genus Lithobates; species Lithobates septentrionalis. The sequence continues at coordinate 200,066 of JBBDGP010003186.1, read as the reverse complement.
CGAATTAGCAAGGGCTGCCGCCTTAGCTGTCATCCTGATAGACTCTGCTGAGGCATCAGAGACATAGGCTACGGCTGCTGAGAGGGTAGAAAAGGAGTCAAGGATTTCTTGCTTAGGGGAATCTGCTATTATATGAGCTTTAAGCTGATTTACCCAATACTCCAAGTTCCTGGAGATGCAAGTAGTTGCCATTGCTGGCTTAAGGTTGCCCATAATGGATTGCCAAGTCCGCTTGAGCTGTTGATCCATCTTTTTATCCATGGGGTCTTTTAAGATCCCCATGTCCTCAAATGCTAGATCAGTAGATCTTGACACTTGAGAAAAGGCTGCATCAAGTTTTGGAACCTTATTCCAAAGAGCTGCTGGGTCTTCATCAAAAGGGAACCTTCTCTTATGAGCCCTAGAGAAAAATGGTTTCCTATCAGGGTCAGCCCATTCTTTTCTGATTGTTTCAGAAATCACTGCATGGACTGGAAAGGTACGGGACTTAGACTCACTAAGCCCTGCATACATCTTGTCATGTAAAGACATCTCCTTATGCTCTTCCTCAAGGCCTAGAGTAGCATAAATAGCCCTTAAAAGGCCATCCACCTGATCCAAAGACAATTTATATTTGGAAGACATATTTTCCAGCTCATCACCATCCTCATTCGATTCATTAGAATGGGATGGGGAAAGCCCTTCCCGGTTCAGAGGACCCATTTCTGCCTCTACTGCCGGGATTAACAGTGAGCCCTGAGAGGATTGTGAGGTAGTGGGCTGACTTGCAGATGGATAGGTGAGTGAGGATCTGAAGGATTGAATGGTAGCATCCAATTCCTTTTTAGCAGATGCGATTAGATCACTGCATGCGGAAGTGGTTTCTTCCCTCACCAAGGAGTCAATACATGCTTGACATAAAGCCTTTTTCCAGCCTTCATTTAACTTAATTTTGCATGAAGGACATTTCTTTCTAATCCCAGGGTCAGAGCTCTTGGCCTGCCATGATAAGGGAAAAAAGAGAGAGAAAAAAGACAAACCATCTTTTAGAGTCAGCCTGATTACTCAAGGTTGCTCACCACAGGTGCACAGTGAGAAAAGCTATCAGACTCATGTGCCCTGACAGGCCCCTCCGCCACCAGGGGGAAAAAATACCCTCAAACTTCACTAACATTTAGAGACCCCACAGTAAAGCTGAGCAGAAACTACAGTCTGCTCCTTACCTGGGTCTTGCTGGTGCCTGTGCCTGTTCCACTCGCTGCGGTTCCTGAATCCATGCTGAGGCAGCAGCGTGATGCCTGTGGCGAAAACGCCGGCAATAAATAGGCACCAGACCTATTCCTCCCTCCTCCCCCTGCGCTTCCGGCGGAAATGACGCCTGGCGCCTGCTCCATGGATGCCGCCCCACTTCCGGATACCTCACATCCGGCGGATGCAGTCCTCTGACTGCCCTTCCCAAGATGGCGGCGGCGTCAGGGAAAAAACATGTGCAGGCAAGAAAAAAACAAACAGAAATGCCTGACATGCCTGACGCCTCTGCCTGGGAGCAGCAATACCCGGAGCAGTCCTGGCTCTCCCCGAGCACTGACGAGGGAGAAGGAGCCCATCCACCCGGCACCCGTAAGCCTGTGGAAAATGGGAGGAATCGGCTCTCCTGAGGTAGGTAAAAATAGTGGAGTAGGGAGCCTGTTCTCTCAGGACAGAACCTTGAGAGCTCCAAACTCCCACATGTGTTCCCGCCGGAGGAAACACATAAACTGATGATAAGTGGGAAGGAGCCTCCTTTTAAAGTTTGGTGGAGGTGTGTTTCCTGTCAAGTGGGTGGAGCCACGCTCTCAAGGTGCTGTCCTGAAAGACGATAAGGGAAAAAGCTGATTTGATTTATCTGCCTTTATTCCCTGGTGAAGGTCCCAGTGATGAGGAAATGTCCCCAGAACAATGAAATGATCCGTAGTTCTGATAAAACAAGAACAACATTATAATACGCAGAACAAGAAGGTTCTACACAATAGTGACTTAGCCCCACCCCCATGATCACCAGTACAGGTGATTGAAGCTAATGGTAACCTGTACAGGAGCCGCACACTGAATTGTGATGGGTGGACTGGACGGCATAGAAATACAATGGGGGGGCGGGGGAATATAAAGTGTCCAAGAAGTTCTACCTCAACTGGCACAGCTTAAAGCTTTCCATTTTCACAGAGAGTGGTATATGGACCGGGAATGGTCTGTAATGTCTGCCCTGGGTCATCCATGGACCGGGAATGGTCTGTAATGTCTGTCCCGGATCATCCATGGACCGGGAATGGTCTGTAATGTCTGCCCTGGGTCATCCATGGACCGGGAATGGTCTGTAATGTCTGTCCCGGGTCATCCATGGACCGGGAATGGTCTGTAATGTCTGTCCCGGATCATCCATGGACCGGGAATGGTCTGTAATGTCTGTCCCGGATCATCCATGGACCGGGAATGGTCTGCAATGTCTGTCCCGGATCATCCATGGACCGGGAATGGTCTGTAATGTCTGTCCTGGATCATCCATGGACCGGGAATGGTCTGCAACGTCTGTCCCGGATCATCCATGGACCGGGAATGGTCTGCAACGTCTGTCCCGGATCATCCATGGACCGGGAATGGTCTGTAATGTCTGTCCTGGATCATCCATGGACCGGGAATGGTCTGCAACGTCTGTCCCGGATCATCCATGGACCGGGAATGGTCTGCAACGTCTGTCCCGGATCATCCATGGACCGGGAATGGTCTGCAACGTCTGTCCCGGATCATCCATGGACCGGGAATGGTCTGTAACGTCTGTCCCGGATCATCCATGGACCGGGAATGGTCTGTAATGTCTGTCCCGTGTCATACATGGACCGGAAATGGTCTGTAATGTCTGTCCCGGGTCATACATGGACCGGGAATGGTCTGTAATGTCTGTCCCGGGTCATACATGGACCGGGAATGGTCTGTAATGTCTGTCCCGGGTCATACATGGACCAGGAATGGTGTGGTCCCAGATTCAGGCTGTAGATCTCCAGGTAAAGACATTGAAATTGCATTGCAGAGAGGGGAATGTACAGGGAAGGTGTACATGGGGGGGGGGGGGGATGTATGGGGAAGATATACAGTGAGGAAAATAACGATTGTCTCCTCTGCAGATTGTGTAAGTTTTGCCCACTTACAAAGAAATGAAGGGTCTATAATTTTGACACACACCATCCCTACAGTCACACATCATCCCTACAGTCACACACCATCCCTACAGTCACACACCATCCCTACAGTCACATCATCCCTACAGTCACACATCATCCCTACAGTCACACCCCATCCCTACAGTCACACATCATCCCTACAGTCACATCATCCCTACAGTCACACATCATCCCTACAGTCACACATCATCCCTACAGTCACACATCATCCCTACAGTCACACATCATCCCTACAGTCACATCATCATCCCTACAGTCACATCATCCCTACAGTCACACACCATCCCTACAGTCACATCATCCCTACAGTCATATCATCCCTACAGTCACACACCATCCCTACAGTCACACACCATCCCTACAGTCACACATCATCCCTACAGTCACACATCATCCCTACAGTCACATCATCATCCCTACAGTCACATCATCATCCCTACAGTCACATCATCATCCCTACAGTCACATCATCCCTACAGTCACACATCATCCCTACAGTCACATCATCCCTACAGTCACACACCATCCCTACAGTCACACACCATCCCTACAGTCACACATCATCCCTACAGTCACATCATCATCCCTACAGTCACATCATCATCCCTACAGTCACATCATCATCCCTACAGTCACATCATCATCCCTACAGTCACACATCATCCCTACAGTCACACACCATCCCTACAGTCACACATCATCCCTACAGTCACACGTCATCCCTACAGTCACACACCATCCCTACAGTCACACACCATCCCTACAGTCACACACCATCCCTACAGTCACACACCATCCCTACAGTCACACACCATCCCTACAGTCACACACCATCCCTACAGTCACACACCATCCCTACAGTCACACATCATCCCTACAGTCACACATCATCCCTACAGTCACACATCATCCCTACAGTCACACATCATCCCTACAGTCACACATCATCCCTACAGTCACACATCATCCCTACAGTCACATCATCCCTACAGTCACACATCATCCCTACAGTCACACATCATCCCTACAGTCACACATCATCCCTACAGTCACACATCATCCCTACAGTCACACATCATCCCTACAGTCACACATCATCCCTACAGTCACACATCATCCCTACAGTCACATCATCCCTACAGTCACACATCATCCCTACAGTCACACACCATCCCTACAGTCACACACCATCCCTACAGTCACACACCATCCCTACAGTCACATCATCCCTACAGTCACACATCATCCCTACAGTCACACATCATCCCTACAGTCACATCATCCCTACAGTCACACATCATCCCTACAGTCACACATCATCCCTACAGTCACACATCATCCCTACAGTCACACATCATCCCTACAGTCACATCATCATCCCTACAGTCACATCATCCCTACAGTCACACACCATCCCTACAGTCACATCATCCCTACAGTCACACATCATCCCTACAGTCACACATCATCCCTACAGTCACATCATCCCTACAGTCACACATCATCCCTACAGTCACACATCATCCCTACAGTCACACATCATCCCTACAGTCACACATCATCCCTACAGTCACATCATCATCCCTACAGTCACATCATCCCTACAGTCACACACCATCCCTACAGTCACATCATCCCTACAGTCATATCATCCCTACAGTCACACACCATCCCTACAGTCACACACCATCCCTACAGTCACACATCATCCCTACAGTCACATCATCATCCCTACAGTCACATCATCATCCCTACAGTCACATCATCATCCCTACAGTCACATCATCCCTACAGTCACACATCATCCCTACAGTCACATCATCCCTACAGTCACACATCATCCCTACAGTCACACATCATCCCTACAGTCACATCATCCCTACAGTCACACACCATCCCTACAGTCACACATCATCCCTACAGTCACATCATCATCCCTACAGTCACATCATCATCCCTACAGTCACATCATCATCCCTACAGTCACATCATCCCTACAGTCACACATCATCCCTACAGTCACACACCATCCCTACAGTCACACATCATCCCTACAGTCACACGTCATCCCTACAGTCACACGTCATCCCTACAGTCACACACCATCCCTACAGTCACACACCATCCCTACAGTCACACACCATCCCTACAGTCACACACCATCCCTACAGTCACACACCATCCCTACAGTCACACATCATCCCTACAGTCACACATCATCCCTACAGTCACACATCATCCCTACAGTCACACATCATCCCTACAGTCACACATCATCCCTACAGTCACATCATCCCTACAGTCACACATCATCCCTACAGTCACACATCATCCCTACAGTCACACATCATCCCTACAGTCACACATCATCCCTACAGTCACACATCATCCCTACAGTCACACATCATCCCTACAGTCACACATCATCCCTACAGTCACATCATCCCTACAGTCACACATCATCCCTACAGTCACACACCATCCCTACAGTCACACACCATCCCTACAGTCACACACCATCCCTACAGTCACATCATCCCTACAGTCACACATCATCCCTACAGTCACACATCATCCCTACAGTCACACATCATCCCTACAGTCACACATCATCCCTACAGTCACATCATCCCTACAGTCACACACAATCCCTACAGTCACACATCATCCCTACAGTCACACATCATCCCTACAGTCACACATCATCCCTACAGTCACATCATCATCCCTACAGTCACACATCATCCCTACAGTCACACATCATCCCTACAGTCACACATCATCCCTACAGTCACATCATCCCTACAGTCACACACCATCCCTACAGTCACACATCATCCCTACAGTCACACATCATCCCTACAGTCACACATCATCCCTACAGTCACACATCATCCCTACAGTCACATCATCCCTACAGTCACACACCATCCCTACAGTCACACATCATCCCTACAGTCACACACCATCCCTACAGTCACATCATCCCTACAGTCACATCATCCCTACAGTCACACATCATCCCTACAGTCACACATCATCCCTACAGTCACACATCATCCCTACAGTCACACATCATCCCTACAGTCACACCTCATCCCTACAGTCACATCATCCCTACAGTCACACACCATCCCTACAGTCACATCATCCCTACAGTCACACCTCATCCCTACAGTCACACATCATCCCTACAGTCACACATCATCCCTACAGTCACACATCATCCCTACAGTCACACATCATCCCTACAGTCACACATCATCCCTACAGTCACACATCATCCCTACAGTCACACATCATCCCTACAGTCACATCATCCCTACAGTCACATCATCCCTACAGTCACATCATCATCCCTACAGTCACATCATCCCTACAGTCACATCATCCCTACAGTCACACACGGAGGTGGAAACATGATGATTTGGGGTGTTTCTCTGATAAAGGTTCAGGCCGACTTTGGCACATTGAGGGCCCAATGGGCGGAGCCATGTATTGTAAGATCTTGGAGGAGAACCTTCTTCCCTCATCCAGAACACTGAAGATGGGTCATGGATGGGTCTTCCAGCATGACAATCACCCAAAACATATCACCAAGGCAACAAAGGAGGGGCTCCAGAAGAAGCACATTAAGGTCATGGAGTGGCCTATCCAGTCTCCAGACCTTAATCCTATAGAAAATGTATGGAGGAGATGAAACTTCGAGTGGCCAAGAAACCTTCAGGATTTAGAGAAGATCTGTAAAGAAGAGAAAATCCCTCCTGAGATGTGTGGAAACTGATCACCACCTACAAGAAACGTCTGACCTCTGTGATCGCCAACAAGGGTTTCTCCACCAACTACTAAGGGGAGCAAATACTTATTTTACTCCATTTATAACATTTGTATTGTGTGATTTTTCTGGATATTTGGTTGATATTCTGTCTCTATCATATAAAATACACCTATGATAAAAATTATAGACCCTTCATTTCTATGTAAGTGGGCAAAACTTACACAATCTGCAGGGGAGACGATCATTATCCCCCCCCCACTGTACACAGGGGGGGCAGAGAGAGGAATGTGTGGGGCAGATGTACACAGGGGTGGGCAGATGGGGGACTGTATGAGGGGATGGGGTAGATCTACACAGGGGGGGGGGGGGGGGATTGTCACAGGGGGGGGTAGGGCAGGGGTAGATTTACACGGGGGGGGGTAGATGTACACGTGGGGGGGGGTAGATGTACACAGGAGGGGGGGGGGACATACACAGTTAACCTAATTTATTGGATCTCAGCTCCTCATAGCAGCTTTCAGGTTAAAGAAGAACTCCGCTCCAAACTACATCTCCTAGAAAATATCTAATGGTGGAGTTGGGGACACTGCAGACAATTTGTTGTCACCGTCGGCTTTGCTTTAAAGGAATCTTCTCAGGACAGGAATATGTGAGCGGACATCTTAGTTTGTTGCCATGGTGATCCTCCGGCTTCGGTATTTTCTCACAGCATTTAGCGGTTCTGCTGCAGATTAGTTTTCTATCAATAAGTAATAAAGTTTTTGCATTGCGTTTCCTTCATGATCTCCAGGAGTCAGAGGAGCCATGCTGTGCTCCGCCCCCCACTACTGACAGCCAATGACATGCTGCCGATGGGTGGGACTACACACAGCTGTTTGTTTTGTTAGTTCCGCCAGAGGGGGAGGGGGATCCCATGACCAGTCAGTAAACATTTATGAAGGCGACTGGGGTCAGACGGGGGAGATTTACTAAAACTGGAGAGTGCAGAATCTGGTGCAGCTCTGCATGGCAGCCAATCATGTTCTGACTTCAGGTTCTTCAATGAATCTTTGACAAACAAAACCTGGAAGCCGATTGGTTTCTATGTGGAGCTGCACCAGATTCTGTACCCTCCAGTTTTAGTAAATCGATGCCAGTGATTAGCAGAGTTCCTCTTTAACTTCTGAAAGCTGTTAGGACAAAATTGTGATTTCCTGTGTGGGGGAGGGGCTGTATACAGGAAAGGAGTGGAGGGGCCCTTCCTGTAGGTGGGACATTACCTCACTTCATCATCGTACATCGTCACCTCCTGGTGGGCCGCCATTCCTCCCCTCCAATCAGCAACAAGAGAGAGAAAGAACCAGAATTATAAACACTGCAAGGATCATGTGACTGGATGATGGCAGTATGGCAGGGATCATGTGATTGGATGATGGCAGTAATCATGTGATAGAATACACCAATACAAAATGAAGGGACTTATGTGATAGGAGGATGGCAACCTGGGGGGGGGGGGTGATACATATAGACTGTAGGGTCTCCTGTGATTGGATGATGGTGGAATGGCAGGATCATCTCAAGTATATCTCATCACATATCTCCAGTAATAGGATTATGTGTGTATACAGGGGGCGCAACCGACGTCCTTGTCCATCTCCTCTAATTGCCCCTACCCTGTGTACTCCCTGGCACCTCTAATAGCCCTGCGTACTCCCTGAGTATCCATTGACACCCCTAATGGCCCTGCCCTGTGATACCTCATCATCTATAATAGGAGTGCTCAGAGGAAGAACTGACACTTCTAATGACCCCTCCCCTGAGTACTCCTGACCCTTCTAATGGCCCCTCCCCTGAGCACTCCTGACCCTTCTAATGGCCCCTCCCCTGAGCACTCCTGACCCTTCTAATGGCCCCTCCCCTAAGCACTCCTGACCCTTCTAATGCCCCCTCCCCTGAGTACTCCTGACCCTTCTAATGGTCCCTCCCCTGAGCACTCCTGACCCTTCTAATGGCCCCTCCCCTGAGCACTCCTGACCCTTCTAATGGCCCCTCCCCTGAGTACTCCTGACACTTCTAATGCCCCACCCTGAGCACTCCTGACACTTCTAATGCCCCCTCCCCTGAGTACTCCTGATACTTCTAATGGTCCCTCCCCTGAGTACTCCTGACGCTTCTAATAACCCCCTCCCCTAGGCACTCCCGACACCTCTAATGGACCCTCCCCTGAGTACTCCTGACACTTCTAATGGTCCCTCCCCTGAGCACTCCTGACACCTCTAATGGCCCCTCCCCTGAGTACTCGTCACTTCTAATGGCCCCTCCCCTGAGCACTCCTGACACTTCTAATGGCCCCTCCCCTGAGCACTCCTGACACTTCTAATGGCCCCTCCCCTGAGCACTCCTGACACTTCTAATGGCCCCTCCCCTGAGCACTCCTGACACTTCTAATGGCCCCTCCCCTGAGCACTCCTGACACTTCTAATGGCCCCTCCCCTGAGCACTCCTGACACTTCTAATGGACCCTCCCCTGAGCACTCCTGACACTTCTAATGGACCCTCCCCTGAGCACTCCTGACACTTCTAATGGACCCTCCCCTGAGCACTCCTGACATTTCTAATGGACCCTCCCCTGAGCACTCCTGACATTTCTAATGGACCCTCCCCTGAGCACTCCTGACATTTCTAATGGACCCTCCCCTGAGCACTCCTGACATTTCTAATGGACCCTCCCCTGAGCACTCCTGACCCTTCTAATGGACCCTCCCCTGAGTACTCCTGACCCTTCTAATGCCCCCCCCCCCCGAGTACTCCTGACACTTCTAATGGCCCCTCCTCTGAGCACTCCTGACCCTTCTAATGGCCCCTCCCCTGAGCACTCCTGACCCTTCTAATGGCCCCTCCCCTGAGCACTCCTGACCCTTCTAATGGCCCCTCCCCTGAGCACTCCTGACCCTTCTAATGGCCCCTCCCCTGAGCACTCCTGACCATTCTAATGGCCCCTCCCCTGAGCACTCCTGACCCTTCTAATGGCCCCTCCCCTGAGCACTCCTGACCCTTCTAATGGCCCCTCCCCTGAGCACTCCTGACCCTTCTAATGGACCCTCCCCTGAGTACACCTGACCCTTCTAATGGACCCTCCCCTGAGTACTCCTGATCCTTCTAATGGACCCTCCCCTACGTACTCCTGACCCTTCTAATGGACCCTCCCCTGAGCACTCCTGACACCTCTAATGGCCCCTCCCCTGAGCACCCCCATGTGATACAATACAGCAGTACAGAGTGCAGGGACTCGTGTGATTGGATGACACACAATTACAATCATTGTATAGACGGAGGGATGAGCGGAGATGGCACAGTGCGCCTCCAGTGTACAGACCCTCCCCCGCTCTATACATATTATTGGCTCCGGGGTTCCACTTTAATGCCAGAATCCTGTGAATGGATGGGGCGAGGGGATTTCTCTCTGTGATGATATTTGGGAGATTTCTTATCACTTCCGGTCCCCCTTCCCCCAGTGATAGGAATGGGGGGTGAGGATATCACAGGAAGGAGGACTCCTCTCCCCTCCCCCCCCTGCAGTGTCACTACACCCCCAGAAAAGAGCAAATGTACATGAAGTGAGGGGGGAGGGGAGTCCCCGGTACACACAAGTCCCCCCTCCCCCTCTCTCCCGTTACTCGGGACTCACCTTATTCTCTGGGCCGGAAGTTGAAGTGACGCGGCCTCCGCTGCCCGGGCAACTGTCTCCAGGTGACCAGAGCGCGCCCCGCCCCTTCCCGCCGTGCGCTCATTTCCGCCTGACGTACTACGTACCTCTGATCACGTGGTGTTGCATTTTCAAGCTCCCACTCTGGTCCTTGTATTCGGGGTGGGCGGGGTCTCGCTTCCTAAGATGGTGCTGGGCGGAGTCTGTTCCCACTAAGAATGGTGACTGTGGGCGGGGTCTTGCTTTTTTTACACGGGTGTGGGCGGGGTGTTCCCCTGTGTGTGGGAGGAGTCAGACCTGTCAGGTCTGTAGGAAGGTATAAAGTGAGGTGCGGAGGAGTCCTCTGATTGGTGGATCTGTGAGGATATCAGCCAGGAATAGGGGAAGGAGTTGATGATTACAATGTATCCGATGGTGGGAAGAGATATCAGAGGATCTCCTGTAGCAGCTGATCGCTGGATGAGAACATTTCCCGCTGTGCTGTCAGATTAGGTAACGGAAGTGACGTTTATTCGCCGCCATCTTGCTACACCCCGCAGTTCTCCTAATAAGTATACACTGAGAAGGGGAAAAGCGGACATCTTGTTACACCCACCGGAGTTTTACATGTTACACTTTTTTTAACAGTAAACTTAGTTTATATCGTGATATGGAGGATTTAGAACTCCGTCTGACTGGTTAGATGTTGAATTTTAAAAGCAGTGGCAAGCTTGTGGATCTCAGAGATTTGCTAATCGGACAGAAGTTCGCTGCTTTTAAAATTCAACATCTAACCAATCAGACGGAGTTCTAAATCCTCCATATCACGATATAAACTAAGTTTACTGTTAAAAAAAAGTGTAACATGAAAAACTCCGGTGGGTGTAACAAGATGTCCGCTTTCCCCCTGTAGCGTCACATATGGCGACCCATCACATTTCGCTACCCGCTGGTGTGCGCATGTGTGACGCCGCCATATGCGTTCTAACACTTTTACGACAAAACTCCACACCCCTTGCAGGCTTGCAACGCTTCGCTTGGCATAATTATAAGCTAACTCTATGTCCACTTGGATGGTGGGGCCTGAACCTGGACTTAGGGGTGGAGTTTTGTCGTAAAAGTGTTGGAACGCATATGGCGGCGTCGCACATGCGCACTCCAGCGGGTAGCGAAATGTGATGGGCTGCCATATGTGACGCTACACCACTTCTCAGTGTATCCTTACTATGGAGGAGTGCGGGGTGTAGCAAGATGGCAGCCACGGAACGTCACTTCCGTTACACATTCTGACAGGTCGCCCTAATATGAAGAAACAGCGGCAAGCGGACATTTCACACTTATTTTAACCAGTAAAGTCGCTTATATAGTGATATACAGGATTCGGAAATCCGTCTGACTGTTTTTATGTTGAATTGTAAAATAAGAGGTGTTCTGTCAGATTAGCAAACCTGTGAGATCCGCACGCTTGCTGCCGCTTTTACAATTCAACATCAAAAAAGTCAGACGGATTTCTAAATCCTGTATATCACTATATAAGGTCCGTTTACTGGTAAAAAAAAGGTGTGAAATGCCAGACTGGTGGGTGTAACAAGATGTCTGCTGCTGACTTCTGACTGTATCCTTACTGTGGACGAGTGTGGGGTGTACCAAGATGGCCGCAACAGAAAGTCACTTCTGTTGCATTGTCTGATGGGTAGCAGCTTTCTGATAGAACACCGGCAGTACAGATCCTGCCAGGAATGCAGAGATGTGATCACCATCCGGTCCTCTGTACAAGGGTGACCGGACGTCCCCGGACTGAGGACACTGTCCCCGGACCAAGTCTGTCCCCGGATATGGTTGCCACCTTATCCCCTTAAACCTGAACACATATGAATTACACGGGTTCTGTGGCTGATTAAGGTGGTATTAAAACTCACTTGGTGCCTTATCTGCATTAAATCAGCCTCAGAACCCGAGTAATTCATATGTGTTCAGGTTTAAAGGGATGAGGTGGTAACACTAAACCCCCCCCCCCCCGGATTAGATTTGAAGAGGGTTCCCAGGCAATATCAAAGACAGTCAGTGCAGAATGGAAAATAGAATGAATAACCCCCCCCCCCCCCGCTCCGCTGCTCCTACTAGCTTGGGGGGTGTATTATTGTATTATTTCCATTATCTGTACCCCGTTTCTGATGATCATGTGCTGTTCAGAGCAGAGGGACTATTTCTTCAGTTTCGAGGTGCATGTCCATTCTGCTGCCGTCCCACATGTTCTCTGCCTGTCTATCTCCTTGCCTTCCCTGGGGGAATGATCTTCCTCCGCTCCCCACCCAGTAGTATCTGGAGGGTCCGGAGAGTGAGACCTGAGAGGCAGCTGAGCTCAGGGGAGGCAGATCTGATGGTGGGGCTGCCAGTGACTTCAAGGCTTCATCACAGGTGTGCTTTGGGGGTGTCTGTGAATACATTGCACTGTGTCGGTCTCTCTGGCATCATGGATGGTATCAGAACCCACAGGCAGCGGGCGCTCTATCATGGCTCTGGCTGGCGCTGTCACAGTGTGTCACATGACATGGCTGCACCTATTGGTCATCAGCACCCAGCAGCCATGTCATACAAAGACATTCACAACTCTGCCCCGATTGACATCACCGATCTTGTCTCCAAATATCACCCAAATCCTCCTCTCCGCTCTTCTCAAGACCTCCTACTCTCAAGCTCTCTCATCTCCTCCTCCCATGCTTGTCTCCAGGATTTCTCCAGAGCCTCTCCCATCCTCTGGAACTCGCTGCCTCCACCTGTCCGGCTATCCCCTACTCTTCTACCTTCAGGCGATCCCTGAAAACTCATCTCTTCAGGAAAGCCGATCACGTCTCCAACTAATCTCCTACCACTTCCACCAGCTCATTCCCCACAGTCACAACCTTTTGTACCACCTGCCCCACCCTATTAGATTGTAAGCTCTTCTGAGCAGGGTCCTCCTAATCCTCCTGTATTTTATTGTATTATAACTGTATTGTCTCCCTTTTATATTGTAAAGTGCTGCGTAAACTGTTGGCGCTATATAAATCCTGTATAATAATAATAATAATAATAATAATAATGTGACACACTATAACAGCACCAGCCAGAGCCATGATAGAGTTCCTGTGTCTTATCATTGGGGTTGTCCCAATACTGATACTAGTGTCAGTACCAATACGGAGCATTTGTACAAGTACTTGTACTCACACAAATGCTCCCGATGCCTAATCCGATACCTGGGAATGAGGCGGCATTGCTTGCAACCAGAAGCCAGCAGCGGACATCTTGCTACACCCAGCCCATATAGTTCAGCTGGGTGTAACAAGATGTCCGCTGCTACCTACTGTGGCTGAGTGCAAGGTGTACCAAGATGGACGTCGCAGCATATACTATATGATGAATGATGAGAGGAAAGGAAGGATTTTGCAATGCTATATGGCATATAGTATATATCCTTCATTTATTATCCCAGGTCAGCAATTGCCAATCAGTGCTGCATATCAGTGCCAGAAGATATCATTAGTCTGTATTGTGCTTTGAAAACTGTCACATGATATTAAAAAAAAGTATCGTTAATCGGTATCGGCGAGTACTTGGAAAACGTTTTGGTACATGTATTCGGTCTTAAAAAAGTGGTATGGGGACAACCCTACTTATCATAATTCTGATGAGCTTAACCAGTTCCCGACCGCCCCAGATTTACTGCTACAGGACGGCCGCACTTCTCAGGATCATGTGTATACAGCGTATGTCATATAAAACCACGATGCTGCAGCTACTCTGTGCCTCTCGTGAAGGATGCAAAACCGTCTTCCAAAACCAATCTGCCCTCGAGTCCCCCCCCCCTGTCAGGATTATATATATATATATATATATATATATATGAAATAAGAATGGGGTTTTTGGGACATTGAGTGAGGCACAAGACATGTGGTAGGAAAAATTATGTAAATTGTTTAATTGGCATAAAAAGAAAGCTTACCTCATAACATAGATAATGGGGTTAGACCGCACTAAGGTGATAATAATTAGTTAATCCTGTCCTGCTGCTATCTAATTGAAAAATCTCAACATGAAAAAAAAAAAGACATCGCTGTGCCCAGGTGTATGTTAAACGAATCCATCCAAAAAATAAAAGGAAATGTGAACTCAACACAATCCTCTAATCTCTCTCCAATAATTTCTAATATAATAGTAACAATTCTATCTATATAATATGTAAAAAAAAGTATTTAAATTAAATATAATAATATATTGTGATGTGTGACCACACCAACAAGTGCTGAAAGAGTGGGTGACTAAACCCACACAGACATCCACTTAAATCTGTGCATATCTATATCCAACCAAAGAACAAAAATAAAATTCAAAGTCCATAAAGTGGCCCAAAATAAAAAATTATTACGTGTCAAAAAACATATTAGGTGAACATGTGTATCAAAAAAGAAAGTTCAGCAAAACTTTGTTCACTCCCACAAGTGTAAATAAATTCTTCATGTATCCTCCACCACTTATGATCTAAATCCCTCTCCGATGTAAGTGGCTGTTGATAAGGAACCAGCATTCTCCCTCAGCAGGGTGCAATATTCTGCAGATCCACGACTGACGGTCTCAGATCTCCTCAGTTTTAGGTAATCTTGACATCCAACAGGTGATTTATTTTCTTAACTAAGGTGTAACGGTCTGCAAAGCTAAAAACAGCCACTCCCGACCTCCAGGTTAATACAATCGATCTCTCCAGAGAGGTGTAATCAGAAATAAAAGAAATGCACAGCATAGCATAAAATCCATTTAAAAGGTTCCTTATTTATTTAATAGCACTCACATTTAAAAGTGTCTTTCGACACCGATAAAACAGGCATATAGGTTATATATGTCAGACTTGGCTCTCACGATCCCACGAGTGGACATCCAATGTAGCGTAGTAACGATGCCTCCAACAGCTCTCCCTACGTACGTTTCGTCGATAGTTGCCGTGAGAACTCATATTTAAAAGGTGCTCCAGTGCACCAACTGTATACCCCTGATGAGTCATGTGACCTTGTGATGTAACGCGTAGGGGAGGGGCAGATTGGTTTTGCATCTTTCACGGAGAGGCACAAAGTAGCTGCAGCATCGTGGTTTTATGTGACATAGGCTGTATACTGTTGGTGCATTGGAGCCCCTTTTAAATGAGTTCTATGCACATTCTTTAATAAATTGAATATTGTTTAAAAACATTATAAGCACTGTTTGGAGCTCTTTTTCTCTCATATATATTGAGTCTAATGGAGGCACATCAATGGAGCAACAAGGAGGGAAGCATGATCTGTTAGTCCGGGGTGACTAAAAAGCTTTATTTCACCAAATTTAAGTGTGAGGTGAGCGCATTTCTTATGGGGGAGCACTGAGGTGAACTGATATATAAAGTACGGATTTCTGAGGATTTGTGAAGACTCAACAAGTTACAACTTCTTTCTGACATTTTTATTAATTAAATATTGATTGCACTCAAGCACGGGATTTATATTATCACAAGAAAAAAAATGAATGTATTATATACTATTTGTATACTCACATGTTATTATGATGGCACTCATATTTGCACAGAAGAATTGATACACTAAAGCTACGTACACACGATCGGACTTTCAAACGTTAATTATGTGATGACAGGCTGTTGGCGGTAAATCCGACCGTGTGTACGCTCCATCGGACAATTGATGTTGGATTTTCAGCGGACAAATGTCTGTTGTCGGATTTTCCGATCGTGTGTACACAGGTCCATCGGACAAAAGTCCAAAGTACAAACACGCATGCTCGGAAGCAAGGAACGAGCCGGAAGCGGTCGGTCTTGTAAACTCGCGTTCGTAATGTTATTGCAAGTTATTGCTATTACAAACAAATTTTCAAAGGCTTTTTTTTTCTAGTGATATCAAGAATATTATTATTATGCTTTTTTTTTTTTTTTTTTTAATTTGTGCAAGTTACTACAACACCATTATTATCCCGGAGTTTTTAAGATCAAAGATACAACTATGTTGGTGTCTCTTGTTAATTTTACATTGTATTTTATAAAATGTAACTGCCGACTCCCAAACTGTCATTTGACGTAAAACACACAGCCAAGTATTATTCTCCACAATTGTGTTATTGTGCATTACAAATAGAAAAAAAATAGAATGCCAATAGAACCTAACCAAAAAGTGCATTCTATGCATCCAAAAAGATAGAAAATATACCAAATCAAATCATTATTATTCAACCAAAAAAATAATGTCAAAGCAATAACTCCAAGGCCAATAATAAATAACACGTTATCTCCTCCGATTCATTCCTGTTTGACCCTCAACACAGAGCCTCGTCTCGTACTTGGGGGAGAATTATTTGTATGGGATTCTTGTTCGGCTGGTTGGAATGTTCGGTAGCTGCCTTTGTGTTCGGGAATGGAATGTCCTAAACGACTTTAACCCCTTTCATACTCGGGGTGTCGTTACAGAGGGTAAAGGTGATGGACTTGCCAAGCATGTCTCCAGACCTAAACCCTATTGATCATCTGTGGGACATCCTCAAAGGGAAGGTGGAGGAGCGCAAGGTCTCTAATATCCACCAGCTCCGTGATGTCGTCATGGAGGAGGGGAAGAGGACTCCAGTGACAACCTGTGAAGCTCTGGTGACCTCCGTGACCAAGAGGGTTAAGGCAGTGCTGGAAAATAATGGTGGCCACACAAAATATTGGCTAATTGGGCCCAATTTGGACATTTTCACTTAGGGGTGTACTGACTTTTGTTGCCAGCGGTTTAGACATTAATGGCTGTGTGTTGAGTTATTTTGAGGGGACAGCAAATTTACACTGTTATACAAGCTGTACACTCACTACTTTACATTGTAGACAAGTGTCATTTCTTCAGTGTTGTCACATGAAAAGATAGAAGAAAAGATTTACAAAGGGGTGTACTTACTTTTGTCAGATACTGTACATACGAGTGATTTGTTTTCTTTTCATTAAACTTCAACTTTGTCCATCCCACTTTTTGAATCTATTAAAATAACAAAACAGATCCTTCCAGTCTCTCAGTGTCAGTTGTGGACTACAAAACCCCGCCAACCCTCCTACATTTTTAGAGAAGAAGACAAAGGCAGGCACTGCAGTCCTATTCCAGGGTGACAACCATGGCTTCCTCCATAGATATAATGCAGGGAGTGTTGTCACCCCAGGACAGGAAGTGGGTTCTGGCAGGATCACTAGGAGAACATATAGAAAAAAAAAGTTAAAAAAACTTGAATGCAGCCGCCACATCTGAAGACAAACTTCTCTATGTGACATTTCTGGATTCACTCGAACATTTGATCCCAGGAATTGATCCCACGTCCCAGATTATCAATAAACTGATCAGGAAGTTTCCTCATCTTCTCCTTATTGTACAAGAGGTGGGAATTATCACAGGCTGCTCTGCTTTCTCCTCTAATCAGGAATTCCAGTTCTTGTCTATGGGGGGCGCTGGAGAGGGAATTCCAGTTCTTGTCTATGGGGGGCGCTGGAGAGGGAATTCCAGTTCTTGTCTATGGGGGGCGCTGGGAGGGAATTCCAATTCTTGTCTATGGGGGTGCTGGAGAGGGAATTCCAGTTCTTGTCTATGGGGGGGCGCTGGAGAGGAAATTCCAGTTTTTGTCTATGGAGGGAGCTGGAGAGGGAATTCCAGTTTTTGTCTTTGGAGGGAGCTGGAGAGGGAATTCCAGTTCTTGTCTATGGGGGGCGCTGGAGAGGGAATTCCAGTTCTTGTCTATGGGGGGCACTGGAGAGGGAATTCCAGTTCTTGTCTATGGGGGGCGCTGGAGAGGGAATTCCAGTTCTTGTCTATGGGGGGCGCTGGGAGGGAATTCCAGTTCTTGTCTATGGGGGGCGCTGGAGAGGGAATTCCAGTTCTTGTCTATGGGGGGGGGGGCGCTAGGAGGGAATTCCAGTTCTTGACTATGGGGGGGCGTCGTTGGGAGGGAATTCCAGTTCTTGATTATGGAGGGCGCTGGAGAGGGAATTCCAGTTCTTGTCTATGGGGGGCGCTGGAGAGGGAATTCCAATTCTTGTCTATGGGGGGCGCTGGAGAGGGAATTCCAGTTCTTGTCTATGGGGGGCGCTGGAGAGGGCATTCCAATTCTCGTCTATGGAGGGCGCTGGAGAGGGAATTCCACTTCTTGTCTATGGGGGGCGCTGGAGAAGGAATTCCACTTCTTGTCTATCGGGGCGCTGGAGAGGGACTTCCAGTTCTTGTCTATGGGGGGCACTGGGAGGGAATTCCAGTTCTTGACTATGGGGGGGAGCGGAGAGGGAATTCCAATTCTTGTCTATGGGGGGCGCTGGAGAGGGAATTCCAGTTCTTGTCTATGGGGAGCGCTGGAGAGGGAATTCCAGTTCTTGTCTATGGGGGGCGCTGGAGAGGGAATTCCAGTTCTTGTCTATGGGGGGCGCTGGAGAGGGAATTCGAGTTCTTGTGTACGGGGGGTGCTGGAGAGGGAATTCCAGTTCTTGTCTATGGGGGTCGCTGGAGAGGGAATTCCAGTTCTTGTCTATGGGGGGCGCTGGAGAGGGAATTCAAATTCTTGTCTATGGGGGGCGCTGGAGAGGGAATTCCAGTTCTTGTCTATGGGGGGCGCTGGGAGGGAATTCCAATTCTTGTCTATGGGGGGCGCTGGAGAGGGAATTCCTGTTCTTGTCTATGGGGGGCGCTGGAGAGGGAATTCCAGTTCTTGTCTATGGGGGGCGCTGGAGAGGGAATTCCAGTTCTTGTCTATGGGGGCGCTGGAGAGGGAATTCCAGTTCTTGTCTATGGGGGGCGCTGGAGAGGGAATTCCAGTTCTTGTCTATGGGGGGGCGCTGGAGAGGGAATTCCAGTTCTTGTCTATGGGGGGGTGCTGGAGAGGGAATTCCAGTTCTTGTCTATGGGGGGGGCTAGAGAGGGAATTCCAGTTCTTGTCTATGGGAGTCGCTGGAGAGGGAATTCCAGTTCTTGTCTATGGGGGGCGCTGGAGAGGGAATTCCAGTTCTTGTCTATGGGGGTGCTGGAGAATTAATTCTAGTTCTTGTTTATGGGGGGCGCTGGAGAGGGAATTCAAATTCTTGTCTATGGGGGGCGCTGGAGAGGGAATTCCAATTCTTGTCTATGGGGGGCACTGGAGAGGGAATTCCAGTTCTTGTCTATGGGGGGCGCTGGAGAGGGAATTACAGTTCTTGTCTATGGGGGGCGCTGGAGAGGGAATTCCAGTTCTTGTCTATGGGGGGCGCTGGAGAGGGAATTACAGTTCTTGTCTATGGGGGGCGCTGGAGAGGGAATTACAGTTCTTGTCTATGGGGGGCGCTGGAGAGGGAATTCCAGTTCTTGTCTATGGGGGGGTGCTGGAGAGGGAATTCCAATTCTTGTCTATGGGGGGCGCTGGAGAGGGAATTCCAATTCTTGTCTATGGGGGGCGCTGGAGAGGGAATTCCTGTTCTTGTCTATGGGGGGCGCTGGAGAGGGAATTCCAGTTCTTGTCTATGGGGGGCGCTGGAGAGGGAATTCCAGTTCTTGTCTATGGGGGGCGCTGGAGAGGGAATTCCAGTTGTTGTCTATGGGGGGCGCTGGAGAGGGAATTACAGTTCTTGTCTATGGGGGGCGCTGGAGAGGGAATTCCAGTTCTTGTCTATGGGGGGCGCTGGAGAGGGAATTCCAGTTCTTGTCTATGGGGGGCGCTGGAGAGGGAATTACAGTTCTTGTCTATGGGGGGCGCTGGAGAGGGAATTCCAATTCTTGTCTATGGGGGGCGCTGGAGAGGGAATTCCTGTTCTTGTCTATGGGGGGCGCTGGAGAGGGAATTCCAGTTCTTGTCTATGGGGGGCGCTGGAGAGGGAATTCCAGTTCTTGTCTATGGGGGGCGCTGGAGAGGGAATTCCAGTTCTTGTCTATGGGGGGCGCTGGAGAGGGAATTCCAGTTCTTGTCTATGGGGGGGCGCTGGAGAGGGAATTCCAGTTCTTGTCTATGGGGGGGTGCTGGAGAGGGAATTCCAGTTCTTGTCTATGGGGGGGGCTAGAGAGGGAATTCCAGTTCTTGTCTATGGGAGTCGCTGGAGAGGGAATTCCAGTTCTTGTCTATGGGGGGCGCTGGAGAGGGAATTCCAGTTCTTGTCTATGGGGGTGCTGGAGAATTAATTCTAGTTCTTGTTTATGGGGGGCGCTGGAGAGGGAATTCAAATTCTTGTCTATGGGGGGCGCTGGAGAGGGAATTCCAATTCTTGTCTATGGGGGGCACTGGAGAGGGAATTCCAGTTCTTGTCTATGGGGGGCGCTGGAGAGGGAATTACAGTTCTTGTCTATGGGGGGCGCTGGAGAGGGAATTCCAGTTCTTGTCTATGGGGGGCGCTGGAGAGGGAATTACAGTTCTTGTCTATGGGGGGCGCTGGAGAGGGAATTACAGTTCTTGTCTATGGGGGGCGCTGGAGAGGGAATTCCAGTTCTTGTCTATGGGGGGGTGCTGGAGAGGGAATTCCAATTCTTGTCTATGGGGGGCGCTGGAGAGGGAATTCCAATTCTTGTCTATGGGGGGCGCTGGAGAGGGAATTCCTGTTCTTGTCTATGGGGGGCGCTGGAGAGGGAATTCCAGTTCTTGTCTATGGGGGGCGCTGGAGAGGGAATTCCAGTTCTTGTCTATGGGGGGCGCTGGAGAGGGAATTCCAGTTGTTGTCTATGGGGGGCGCTGGAGAGGGAATTACAGTTCTTGTCTATGGGGGGCGCTGGAGAGGGAATTCCAGTTCTTGTCTATGGGGGGCGCTGGAGAGGGAATTCCAGTTCTTGTCTATGGGGGGCGCTGGAGAGGGAATTACAGTTCTTGTCTATGGGGGGCGCTGGAGAGGGAATTCCAGTTCTTGTCTATAGGGGGGTGCTGGAGAGGGAATTCCAATTCTTGTCTATGGGGGGCGCTAGAGAGGGAATTCCAATTCTTGTCTATGGGGGGCGCTGGAGAGGGAATTCCTGTTCTTGTCTATGGGGGGCGCTGGAGAGGGAATTCCAGTTCTTGTCTATGGGGGGCGCTGGAGAGGGAATTCCAGTTCTTGTCTATGGGGGGCGCTGGAGAGGGAATTCCAGTTCTTGTCTATGGGGGGCGCTGGAGAGGGAATTCCAGTTCTTGTCTATGGGGGGCGCTGGAGAGGGAATTCCAGTTCTTGTCTATGGGGGGGTGCTGGAGAGGGAATTCCAGTTCTTGTCTATGGGGGGGGCTAGAGAGGGAATTCCAGTTCTTGTCTATGGGGGTCGCTGGAGAGGGAATTCCAGTTCTTGTCTATGGGGGGCGCTGGAGAGGGAATTCCAGTTCTTGTCTATGGGGGTGCTGGAGAATTAATTCTAGTTCTTGTCTATGGGGGGCGCTGGAGAGGGAATTCAAATTCTTGTCTATGGGGGGCACTGGAGAGGGAATTCCAGTTCTTGTCTATGGGGGGCGCTGGAGAGGGAATTCCAGTTCTTGTCTATGGGGGGCGCTGGAGAGGGAATTCCAGTTCTTGTCTATGGGGGGGGGCTAGAGAGGGAATTCCAGTTCTTGTCTATGGGGGTCGCTGGAGAGGGAATTCCAGTTCTTGTCTATGGGGGTCGCTGGAGAGGGAATTCCAGTTCTTGTCTATGGGGGTCGCTGGAGAGGGAATTCCAATTCTTGTCTATGGGGGTCGCTGGAGAGGGAATTCCAGTTCTTGTCTATGGGGGTCGCTGGAGAGGGAATTCCAATTCTTGTCTATGGGGGGCGCTGGAAAGGGAATTCCAGTTCTTGTCTATGGGGGGCGCTGGAGAGAGAATTCCAGTTCTTGTCTATGGGGGGGTGCTGGAGAGGGAATTCCAGTTCTTGTCTATGGGGGGCGCTGGAGAGGGAATTCCAGTTCTTGTCTATGGGGGGCGCTGGAGAGGGAATTCCAGTTCTTGTCTATGGGGGGCGCTGGAGAGGGAATTCCAGTTCTTGTCTATGGGGGGCGCTGGAGAGGGAATTCCAATTCTTGTCTATGGGGGGCGCTGGAGAGGGAATTCCAGTTATTGTCTATGATTTTCTGATTTTTGTTCTTTTCAATTTTTGTTCTTTTAGAAAATTTGTCTTTGAAAAAATTTGTCAAATATGTTATGTTCATTTGGATGCTTCCGAATGAACGAATATGCCGGAATTGGATGAAAAACGAGTTCGGTATGATACGAATTGCACATGTTTAATTGATTATATTTTTCTGTAAAGTTATCAGGATGCATAAAGTTCAGAAATCTTTCATTGGGAAAAAAATTACAGAAAAAAATGCTTTTATTTGTATTATTTTTTACTATTCATTTTCAATAAAACCCAAGAGAATAAAAATATACCGTATGTCTTCAAATTTCCATAAACATAAGGAACTGAAAAGACAACAAAAACAACAATCCTAAACGTATTTTCATGTATTTATTTTTTGTCCTAATTTCAAGTAAACCTGATATAAAAAATATTCATTAAAATGTTCAAAACATTCACAAACCAAAACTTTTCTGTTCAAATTGGTGACATTTTTGGGGTCCTTCAATACATGTTTAAAGATGTTTGTTCTTGTCTAGATTGTCATGTCATAGTGTGAGGAAAAAAACAGAATAAATAAAATCAAATATTTATACACCATTGTTTCTACACTTAACTTAAAAACAGGGAAATTTGGTATTGTTTGATTTCAGACAGATAAAAAAAATTCAGAAAAAAAAATTGTGCCTCGTATTTTATTTTTGGTCGACATTAAAGAGGAGTTCCACCCAGGGGGTCCATTAAAAAAAATAAAAAATAAAAGTCAGCAGCTACAAATACTGCAGCTGCTGACTTTTAATTGGACACTTACCTGTCTCTGGGTCCAGCGATGCGGGGGATCGAAGCCCCGCTCGTCCCCCCCCTCCGTTCGGCGGCGCCGGCATTTCAACTGTGGGAGCCGGGCTGTGGCTTCACAGCCTGGCACCCACTGCGCATGCACGAGCGGCGCCACACGCCGTGATTGGCCGCTCAGTCACCTGGGACCTGCAATGGGTCCCAGATGATTGACAGGAGGGAGGGAGCAGAGCAGAGCCCTTCCTGTGCCGAGGGGGAAAGTGATGTCCCCAGCCCAGGCACTGGAAGAGGCAGACTACGAGAGACCCCCTAGCAACAGGCATTTAGAGGTAAGTAAAAAAAAAAAATATCCAAATGTTTTTTTGGGGTTTTTTTTTTAGAATTTTTCAGGTATTTTTTTTTTTTGGGTGGAACCCCACTTTAACAAAGATCACTTTTTTCATAATTTTATTTATTTTATTTTTTTTTAAAAAGAAACAAATAAATTATATAATTGACCCACTTGCCATCCAGTAATTGTATATAAATGTCCTGCAGACATGACCCTGGTACTGTTTTTTTTTTTTGTTTTTTTTTATAGCCGGCTTCCATGGAAAAAGTGATCTGAGTGGATTTACTGCCCCCCCAATTACTTTTGCAGGGTTAGGAAGGCCCCCTCCCCCACACCCCTTTCCCGTAGCCGCCGTTCCCAGGCTTATCCATTCCACTGAAGAGCCCAGGATCAATGGGAAGGGTTCGGGTTGGCTGCCCACAAAGGAGAGGGAGGAACATCTGTCCCCCCCTCTCCTATGTGACACATGAAGCCAGAAGTGATGAGGATTTAAGTGGGGTGTTACAGCCAGGAAATCATCTGATCATACAGGAATTTGACATACGCTATATGGTCAAAAGTATTGGGACGCCTGCCTTTACATGACCTTTAATGACTTCCCAGTTTTAGTCCGGAGGGTTCAATATTGAGTTGGCTCCGCCCTTTGCAGCTATAACAGCTTCACCTCTTCTGGGAAGGCCGTCCACAAGGTTTAGGAGGGTGTCTATGGGAAGGCCGTCCACAAGGTTTAGGAGGGTGTCTATGGGAATGTTTGACCATTCTTCCAGAAGCGCATTTGTGAGGTCAGGCACTGATGTTGGATGAGAAGGCCTGGCTCACGGTCTCCGCTCTAATTCATCCCAAAGGTGTTCTATCGAGTTGAGGTCAGGACTCTGTGCAGGCCAGCAAAGTTCCTCCACCCCAAACTCGCTCATCCATGTCTTTGTGGACCTTGCTTTGATGTTTTTTTGTTTCTCTTTGTGTGGAATTATTACCCTCTGACAGAGATCTCTCTGTGAGTAGCAGGATGACCCTCTGTGGCTTCTCTCTTGCTGTTGGCGTCTCCCCTTGTCTTGTAGGGGGTTTCTCATCTGGTCCAGTTCTGGATGTTGGTTCTGTATTGCAGACTGTCCTCAGTCTCTGCTTCGGGGCTCCTCAGTGCTGCCCCCCCCCCTCTTAGTTTGGGTGCTTTGGGATGTACCAACTCTATCCACATTCCCGTGTCCCTCAATGGACGAGACAAAAACATTTTTATACTTGCCATAAAATCTTTTTCCTGCAATTCAAGGCCCCTCCCCTCCCCTCTTCATTTATGACCCTTGGTCATTCGTTTCCACAAAACTGAGGCATGCTGGGTAGAGGAGGGGTTATAGAGGGGCTGGCTTACTGTTTTTTTTGCCAATATGCAAACCTCCTGTAGGTGGCAGCAGTGGCGGCCCGTTCATAGAGGGCGCACATGCGCCACCCCCCCTATCCATGTGTCCGGCCCCCTGATCTACATAACAGGACATGGATTCCAATGGGAGGGGGTCTATTTTTTTTTTCAAGCACCTGATTAAAGCCAGAGGCTCTAATTGGCTTTAAAAAAAGGGTGGGCTCCCGGTGCAGAACACTACGCCTCGATCCCACCCAGTTGTGTGACGATAGCGAATAAATTTTGGCTATTTTCACACTAAATTTCCTCCCCCCCAATCAGGAGACCTGTTTCCCGATTGGCCAAATCATCAGGCGATCCTATTAGATGCCTAGTGCTTAGAAGGAACAGAGAGGAGACACACGGCTGAGGAAGCCGTGGAAGGAGAGAACACCGGACCCTGGAAAAAGAGGAGAGGACACCGGACCCTGAGAGAGGAGGAGAGGACACCGGACCCCGGGAGAGGAGGAGAGGACACCGGACCCCGGGAGAGGAGGAGAGGACACCGGACCCCGGGAGAGGAGGAGAGGACACCGGACCCCGGGAGAGGAGGAGAGGACACCGGACCCCGGGAGAGGAGGAGAGGACACCGGACCCCGGGAGAGGAGGAGAGGACACCGGACCCCGGGAGAGGACACCAGACCCCGGGAGAAGAGTAGAGGACACCGGACCCTGGGAGAGGAGGAGAGGGCACCGGACCCCGGGAGAGGAGGAGAGGACACCGGACCCCGGGAGAGGAGGAGAGGACACCGGACCATGGGAGAGGAGGAGAGGACACTGGACCCTGAGAGAGGAGGAGAGGACACCGGACCATGGGAGAGGACACCGGACCCTGAGAGAGGAGGAGAGGACACCGGACCCTGAGAGAGGAGGAGAGGACACCGGACCCTGAGAGAGGAGGAGAGGACACCGGACCCTGAGAGAGGAGGAGAGGACACCGGACCCTGAGAGAGGAGGAGAGGACACCGGACCATGGGAGAGGAGGAGAGGACACCTGACCCTGAGAGAGGAGGAGAGGACACCGGACCATGGGAGAGGAGGAGAGGACACCGGACCATGGGAGAGGAGGAGAGGACACCGGACCATGGGAGAGGAGGAGAGGACACCGGACCCTGAGAGAGGAGGAGAGGACACCGGACCATGGGAGAGGACACCGGACCCTGAGAGAGGAGGAGAGGACACCGGACCCTGAGAGAGGAGGAGAGGACACCGGACCCTGAGAGAGGAGGAGAGGACACCGGACCCCGGGAGAGGAGGAGAGGACACCGGACCATGGGAGAGGAGGAGAGGACACTGGACCCTGAGAGAGGAGGAGAGGACACCGGACCATGGGAGAGGACACCGGACCCTGGGAGAGGAGGAGAGGACACCGGACCCTGGGAGAGGAGGAGAGGACACCGGACCCTGGGAGAGGAGGAGAGGACACCAGACCCTGAGAGAGGAGGAGAGGACACCGGACCCTGTGAGAGAAGGAGAGGACACCAGACCCTGGGAGAGGAGGAGAGGACACCGGACCCTGGGAGAGGAGGAGAGGACACCGGACCCTGAGAGAGGAGGAGAGGACACCGGAGCCTGTGAGAGGAGGAGAGGACACCGGACCCTGAGAGAGGAGGAGAGGACACCGGACCATGGGAGAGGACACCGGACCCTGAGAGAGGAGGAGAGGACACCGGACCCTGAGAGAGGAGGAGAGGACACCGGACCCTGAGAGAGGAGGAGAGGACACCGGACCCTGAGAGAGGAGGAGAGGACACCGGACCCTGGGAGAGGAGAAGAGGACACCGGACCCTGGGAGAGGAGGAGAGGACACCGGACCCTGGGAGAGGAGAAGAGGACACCGGACCCTGGGAGAGGAGGAGAGGACACCGGACCCTGGGAGAGGAGAAGAGGACACCGGACCCTGGGAGAGGAGAAGAGGACACTGGACCCTGGGAGAGGAGGAGAGGACACCGGACCCTGGGAGAGGAGGAGAGGACACTGGAACCCTGAGAGAGGAGGAGAGGATACCGGACCCTGTGAGAGAAGGAGAGGGCACCGGACCCTGGGAGAGAAGGAGAGGGCACCGGAGCCTGGGAGAGGAGAGGACACCGGACCCCGGGAGAGGAGAGGACACCGGACCCCAGGAAAGGAGAGGACACCGGACCCCGGGAAAGGAGAGGACACCGGACCCCGGGAAAGGAGGAGAGGACACTGGACCCCGGGAGAGGAGGAGAGGACACCGGACCCCGGGAGAGGAGGAGAGGACACCAGAGCCCGGGAGAGAAGGAGAGGACACCGGACCCCGGGAGAGGAGGAGAGGGCACCAGACCCTGGGAGAGGAGGAGAGGACACCGGACCCTGGGAGAGGAGGAGAGGACACTGGAACCCTGAGAGAGGAGGAGAGGATACCGGACCCTGTGAGAGAAGGAGAGGGCACCGGACCCTGGGAGAGAAGGAGAGGGCACCGGAGCCTGGGAGAGGAGAGGACACCGGACCCCGGGAGAGGAGAGGACACCGGACCCCAGGAAAGGAGAGGACACCGGACCCCGGGAAAGGAGAGGACACCGGACCCCGGGAGAGGAGGAGAGGACACTGGACCCCGGGAGAGGAGGAGAGGACACCGGACCCCGGGAGAGGAGGAGAGGACACCAGAGCCCGGGGGAGAAGGAGAGGACACCGGACCCCGGGAGAGGAGGAGAGGGCACCAGACCCTGGGAGAGGAGGAGAGGACACCGGACCCTGGGAGAGGAGGAGAGGACACTGGAACCCTGAGAGAGGAGGAGAGGATACCGGACCCTGTGAGAGAAGGAGAGGGCACTGGACCCTGGGAGAGAAGGAGAGGGCACCGGAGCCTGGGAGAGGAGAGGACACCGGACCCCGGGAGAGGAGAGGACACCGGACCCCAGGAAAGGAGAGGACACCGGACCCCGGGAGAGGAGGAGAGGACACCGGACCCCGGGAGAGGAGGAGAGGACACCAGAGCCCGGGAGAGAAGGAGAGGACACCGGACCCCGGGAGAGGAGGAGAGGGCACCAGACCCTGGGAGAGGAGGAGAGGGCACCGGACCCCGGGAGAGGAGAGGGCACCGGACCCCGGGAGAGGAGGAGAGGACACCGGAGCCTGGGAGAGGAGAGGACACCGGACCCTGGGAAAGGAGAGGACACCGAACCCCGGGAGAGGAGGAGAGGACACCGGACCCCGGGAGAGGAGGAGAGGACACCGGACCCTGGAGGAGAGGAGAGGATACCACAGCCTGCCAGCCCTAGATCAGGTAGGTGCCTGACCGCCGGTCGCCCGGGGGGGTGGAGGAGTTGTCAGTGCCGCATCGCCGGCCTCCCAGGGGCGGTTTTGGTGTCAGCGCTGCGTTGCAGGCTGCCCGGTGGGTGGGGGTGCTTGTTTTCCGCCCCCCAAAAGAAAAACCCACCATCCACCACTTGGTGTCAGTTTATTATTTCAGGTACTTATATAGGGCCGTCAATTTTTACCCAGCTCTTTACATATACATTGTACAGTCACATCAGTCCCTGTCCTCAGGAGCTTACACTCTAAGGTCCCTAACTCACATTCATACATACACCTTTACCTCCCAGCATGTCTTTGGAGTGTGGGAGGAAACCCTTGCAGGTACAGGGAGAACATGCAAACTCCAGGCAGGTAGTGTTGTGGTTGGGATTTGAACCAGCGACCCTGATGCTGCCAGGGGGAAGTGCGAACCATTTAGCCACTGTGCTGCCCAGTATAACTTATTTTATGGGATGCTTTCCAGGTGTTTGTGGCATTGCTGAGACACTGGGGCTTATTGCTGGTTTTGCTGCATCCACTATTGGGTCAATGTATGAAAAAAATGATAGTGGACAAACCGCCGTATTTTCATGATTGAGGTAGTTCAGGAAAATACTACATTTTGGCCACTAGATGGGGCTGTTAATCATGGAAAATAAACATAATAGGGCCCAAGCACTTCTAGAGATTTGAGATAGTGGGTGGTATCAGCACAATTCCAAATTGCAATGCTGGCAAAACGCAGCACGGGTGCTCGTGTGCCATTCCTTTTTAATGGCACCAAATTGCGGCTGCGATTGTTGCGGCAAACAGCATCACCTGAAGCTTGTTGCCCAAGATAAGCTCCTCCTCCTTCCTGGGTGACAAGCTTCTAGTGATGCAGTTTTGGCTCGATTGCTGCGCAACAGACACGGCAAAACCGCACCGTGTTTTGGTGGTATTAAAAAGGAACACCAGTGCTGCGTTTTGCCAGCATTGCAGTGCGATTTGGAATTGCGGCCACAATCCTAAATGGCAAGATGTGAGTGGGGCCTTAGAGACGTTATAGGGATTATTTGTGATGGGCGAGTGAATTGTGAGACTTTTGCACAGAAAATTCTTTATAAATGGTTCCCTCTGTGTGTCAGCGACCGGGAGAGCTTCATCCTCATCGTCGGAAGGTGAAAAGATACTGCGGATTTGCTCGGAAACTGTCAAGTATGACGTAAATGGGTGGTGACATCATGAGGGGATTGATGGAATCTACAAAACTGTCACACAAATCCAGAATGTCGTCGGGTTCGGATTGGTGAGCTGATGACTCCTTGCTAGGAAACGGAACGAGAACTGGTGAGTCTTTTGTCCCTTTAGTAGACTTGCCGGTCAGAACTTCAGCCTGGAAGATATAGATGAGGCCACTTTCCTCTTTCGTGGTCTGGAAAACTTGTAGAGCCCTCCTAGGACTGTTGGTGAAGTAAATCCCCGGGCCGTACTTTGGATCTGAAGAAAAGAGAAGAATTATATGTAGACTACAATAATCCGATCCAGGAAATGAGAGATCAGAGAAGATGATCAGAGAAGATGATCAGAGAAGATGATCAGAGAAGATGATCAGAGAAGATGATCAGAGAAGATGATCAGAGAAGATGATCAGAGAAGATTCCTGGAAGGTCATGGATGGTTCTGTACGTT
Organism: Lithobates septentrionalis; assembly: GCA_037952835.1. NCBI lineage: Eukaryota > Metazoa > Chordata > Amphibia > Anura > Ranidae > Lithobates > Lithobates septentrionalis. The sequence goes on along the minus strand of JBBDGP010003186.1, from coordinate 169,949 downwards.
GGCTCAGATGTCAGCGGAGTGTACCTTGTACCCAATCTTCAGCTTATGGTTATGTTTTTAAATTTTTCTTCCCTCTGGCAGAATTTATAAGATGTGATCAGACCAAACACATTTATTTTATTTTTAAAGAGGACCTTCAGTCATTTTTTCATCTTTCAATCTATTAAATCTTCTCCCCCTTCTTGTTGTTGTTGTTATAACTTTGGATCGTAAAACATTTTTTTTTTCTGCCAGTAAATCCCTTATACAGCCCACTTCATGTTTCCTGTCTGGTCATTAGTCTAGGCTTATCATAGCTCCCAACTGTCCCTGATTTGGAGCAATGTCCCTCTGTCCCTAATTCCTCCTCATTTGTCCCTCATTTTGATATTCAAAAAAGGAAGGGATTCCGGCGCTCCAAATATTGTAATGTCTTGGTAAAATGGTGCAATATTAACTTCAATAGCACATTTAAATCAATCAGTATTTATTTAAAAATGAGGAGGCAGCCATCCTCAGAGGGTGTCCATAACCTCTGTAGGCAAGCAAAAGGAAAAAGAAGGGGGGGGGGGGGGGGTTGGAGGCGCCAACTCTAATACTTCTGTCACATAATTACATGTTAATGTAACACTTACAGGTTCACAAGGTGGCGGTGCCCATCGGGGGTTGAAATGTCCTAGGGTGTGCTGGTGCTGGGGTGCAGGCTCCGCTGGCAGTCCTTTAGCTGTGGAGATGTTTTAATCCTGGATATTATGGCTATTCCGCGTTGTCCATGGTGAGGGAAGCTCCACGCTAACCACCCCGGAACGCGGAAGTGACGTTAGCAGTGCTCGGCGGACATCCAGACACGAAGTGAAGATTGTACAGGCTATGTGCTCGGGGCTCACAGCTCCTTCTACTGGCCTGTTTGCTCTCAGGAGGAGAACAACTTAAATAGAAGTGCAGGACATCTAGCTGAGAATTTGGGCAGGAAGTCTGCGGCTGTGGAACCATAACAGCCAGCGGACCCGCATTTTAACAAAAAAGGTAAAATAAAAAGGGGGATGAAGAAGGAGAAGGCAACAGAGGGGTGGGGGGGGGAGATATGGGGAAGAGGGTTTTGGAAGGAGGGGAAAATTATACAAAAGATATATATATGTGGTAAAAAAAGGTAAAAGAAAAAGGGGGATGAAGTTTAAAAATCACGTATATAGTACAAGAAATTGTGAACAATAAATGTGAATTCATACTGGGATAAAAATCGAAAAGAAAATATTTAAATAAATCTATTTAATAAATATGGGAAAGTATATATAAAAAAGTGTGGAATAATGATAAAAAATATAAGGAATGAAAAATATGTAAATAATAATAAATAAAAGAGTCGAATGAAGTTTATTAATTTGATGATAAAAAATGCATTAGGTGCATAAGCATGCCCTGTTACAGTACAAAAATAGTTAGTAGACAATGGAACACATTATTTTGGGTGAAAAAGGGGTGGAGGGGGGAAAAAAGAAGGCAACAGAGGGGTGGGGGGGGGGGGGGAGATATTGGGAAGAGGGTTTTGGAAGGAGAGGAAAATTATACAAAAGATATATATATATATGTGTGTGTGTGTATATATATATATATATATATACATATACATATATATATATATATATATATATATATATATATATATATATATATTATATACATACATACATATATACATAGACATATACATAGACACGTGTATATTCACACATTGAAAGATGGGGGGGGACTTATGAAAGGAATTTTTTGGGACCGAGAGTTACTTATTAAGCACGTGGGGGGGGGAAGCTTTGTCACCCAAGTAACTCGATGTCCTGGGGTAAAATAAAAATTGACCCCAGAAAAAATTCTTTCACTGTAAGACACCAAAAAAGAAAAGAATGTATGGCAATTTAAAACAGTGGAACTCTAAATACAATAAAGAATGTGTCTCTATTTCCTCATTGAGTCCCCCCGGCGAGAGAGTGCTCAAAGAATATATCCAGTAGGTTTCCTGCTGACATAAGCGTTTAAAACGTTCTGCAGCAGGAAGACCTCTGGAAATGGCCTCTATAACCCAGACTCTGAGGTCCATGGTGGATTTTTGATGTTCCTTCAGGAAATGAAGAGGGACACTGTGTTTGTCCCAGCCTTTCTCTATAAAGCGCCTATGTTCCCCAAAGCGTTGGCGTAAAGTGCGTATGGTCCTGCCCACATAAAAAAGGCCACATGGGCAGGTCAGGCAGTACACTACGTACTCACTAGAACAATTGTGAAATTCTTTAATAGTATATGTTTTACCTTTTGATGGTAAAGTTTTTCTGACCGTGATCAACAAATTTACAGGTGAGACATATTTTTTTCTTGCATTGATACATTCCCACTAATGGAATTAGGGGAATATGTGAAACCGGAGTGGATGGAACATTTTGAATTCTGCTAGGTGCTATTTTACTCTTTATATTTTTTGCCTTGCGATAGGATACCTTAGGTTGATGAGTGAGGGAAGAACCTAAAAAAGGGTCTCTGAGCAGGATGCACCAATGTTTGGCTATGGTATTCTCCATTTTGTTATGACAGTCATGGAATTGGGTTGTGAATCATGTTGGTGGCAGATCATCTGATGTTTTTGCCTTTGGTAAGGGTTTTTTAGCTTGTTGAAAGAAGGCTTCTTGAACCAGATTTGGTGGGTATCCTTTATCCTGGAATTTTTCTGAGAGGAGTTTACCCTGTGTGTGCGGTAGTCTTCATCTTTGGTACAGTTTTGTCGGATTCTGTAAAATTGACTCATAGGTATATTTTTCATCCACCTTGGATGGTGACAGCTTTGGTAGTGGATATAGGAGTTTCCAGCGGTTGGTTTGACAAAATTTGTGGCATGTATTTGAGATTCACTATGGAAAAGTTCTAAGTCTAGGAAGGCTAATTTTTGGAGTCTTTGACGTAAGTGAAGGATATCCCTAAAGAGTTGCGGTTACAATGTTCGACAAAGGACTCTACACTTTCTCCAGGGCCATCTCAGATCATTACAAAATAATTGATGTAGCATCCGTAGTAAATAATTTGGGCAGCAAAGGGGTTGTTGTGTGAGATGTACTGTAGTTCCCAATAGCCCATAGTTAAGTTTGCGTAACTTGGGGCAAAATTGGCACCCATAGCGGTACCCTGGGATTGTAGATAAAAGGTGTGATCAAACTCAAAGTAATTATGTTCTAGACAGAATTGTGTGGCCTCCAGGATGTACTGTGCCTGTCTGGGGTTGATAAAAGGGTCTTCAGAGAGGAAATGTTCTACTGCTCTGAGGCCTATAGCGTGGGGAATGGAAGTATATAGGGACGTGGCGTCCAAGGAAACCCACTGATAAGTCGGTTCCCAAGTGTAGAAGGAGAGCATTTCCAATAAATGTGTACTATCTCTAATGTGCGATGGGAGGTTTTGTGCAAGAGGTTGAAGGAAACGGTCTATGTACATGGAAAAACTGCTGGTGATACTTTCCGTAGCAGCTACTATGGGACGGCCTGGTGGATTGAACTGGTCCTTATGGATTTTTGGCAGATGATAAAAGTAAGGGGTTTTTCGGAAACCCTTAACAAGAAATGACAGTTCTGCTTTGGAGATGATGTTTTCTTCTAGGGCTCTGTTAGCCAATCTTGTTGCTTCCAGGGTGAATTCTGGTAATGGATCATGAGTAAGTTTGCAATAGGTATTGGTATCGGATAACAATCTAAGGGATTCTGCTATGTAGTCTCAATAATTCTGGATTACAATACCACCACCCTTGTCTGCTGCCTTTATGACAATGTTATGATTATTGGTTAACTCAACAAGTGCCTTTTGTTCTGCTTTAGAGAGGTTGGATTTCTTCTTTGGAGCTGATTTACACATTTCAATTAGATCAGTATACATGACTTGATAAAATGTTTGTAAGGGCCTTTTTATGTACTGGATTGAAGATAGACTTAGATTTGAATTTTGTATGTTGAATCGGGGGGAATGTTAGGCAATTTCGAGAATATAATTCCATATCTGCAAACGGGTTTTCTGTATGGGGTTCATCTAAGTCCGTGATGGTGGAGGAATCCATATCTACACAAACAGCTTCAGAGTTGGTAGTTCCAGTGGCTTCTTCCAGGGTTGGCGCCTTGAGAGAGGATTCAATATTATTATTATTATTATACAAGATTTATATAGCGCCAACAGTTTACTCAGCGCTTTACAATGTATAAGGGGGACAACACAATTACAGTACAATACAAAAGGTACAGGAGGGCCCGGCTCGTAGAGCTTACATTCTAAAAGGGAGGGGGTGGTGGTACAAAAGGTAATATCTGCAAAGAATGATTTGATGGGGGTGGCTCAGGGACAGTTATGTGGGTGTGGGATAGGCTTCCCTGAATAAATGAGTTTTCAAGGATCTCCTAAAGGTGGACAGGGTAGGGGCTGATCGGACATACTGGGGCAGGGAATTCCAGAGGATGGGAGAGGCTCTGGAGAAGTCCTGAAGGCGAGCATGGGAGGAGGTAACAAGGGAGCTAGAGAGCAGGAGGTCCTGGGAGGAGCGGAGGGGGCGATTTGGGCGATATCTGCAGATGAGGTTGGTGATGTAGATGGGGGCGATGTTGTGAATGGCCTTGTATGTTATGGTTAGCATTTTGAATTTTACACGGTGGGGTAGGGGAAGCCAGTGAAGGGATTGGCAGAGAGGAGCAGCAGTCACGGATCGATTAGTGAGGTGTATTAGTCTAGCAGCAGCATTCATAATAGATTGAAGGGGGAATAGCCTGCTTAAGGGTAGGCCATTAAGGAGAGAGTTGCAATAGTCGAGGCGGGAAATAATCAAAGAGTGAATAAGTTGTTTTGTAGTGTCATTAGTCAGAAAGGGTCGAATTTTGGAGATGTTGCGGAGGTTAAGGCGGCAGGATTTAGCCAGTGATTGGATATGGGGGCTGAAGGAGAGGTCAGAGTCAAGGATTACACCCAGGACTCTGGCATGTGTGGAGGGACCAATGGTTGTGTTGTTGATATTAATGGTGAAGTCACAGGAGGGGGACCGTGAAGGAGGAAATATAACAAGCTCAGTTTTAGAAAGATTAAGTTTGAGGAAGTGGTGTGACATCCATACCGATATGTCATTCAGCAAGTTTGAGATCCGTGAGGAGATAGTGGGGGTGAGTTGGGGAGTGGAGAGATAGATCTGTGTGTCATCGGCATAGAGATGGTATTGGAAGCCATGGGAGGTGATCAACTGGCCCAGGGAAGAGGTATAGAGTGAGAAAAGGAGAGGCCCAAGGACAGAGCCTTTTATAGAACCTTTTGATTGTCAGGTCTCAAATAAATTTGTTGAGATCTTTGAAAAGGGTTTGGATGAATAGTTGGTGCAAACGTTAGACCTTTATTCAAAAGTGAGGTCTCCTCCATTGATAATATATGGGTAGACAAGTTGAAAATCTTTATACTTTCGGGACATTGGAACTACCAACTCTGAAGCTGTTTGTGTAGATATGGATTCCTCCACCATCACGGACTTAGATGAACCCCATACAGAAAACCCGTTTGCAGATATGGAATTATATTCTCGAAAGTGCCTAACATTCCCCCCGATTCAACATACAAAATTCAAATCTAAGTCTATCTTCAATCCAGTACATAAAAAGGCCCTTACAAACATTTTATCAAGTCATGTATACTGATCTAATTGAAATGTGTAAATCAGCTCCAAAGAAGAAATCCAACCTCTCTAAAGCAGAACAAAAGGCACTTGTTGAGTTAACCAATAATCATAACATTGTCATAAAGGCAGCAGACAAGGGTGGTGGTATTGTAATTCTGAATTATTGAGACTACATAACAGAATCCCTTAGATTGTTATCCGATACCAATACCTATTGCAAACTTACTCATGATCCATTACCAGAATTCACCCTGGAAGCAACAAGATTGGCTAACAGAGCCCTAGAAGAAAACATCATCTCCAAAGCAGAACTGTCATTACTTGTTAAGGGTTTCTGAAAAACCCCTTACTTTTATCATCTGCCAAAAATCCATAAGGACCAGTTCAATCCACCAGAACGTCCCATAGTAGCTGCTATGGAAAGTATCACCAGCATTTTTTCTATGTACATAGACCATTTCCTTCAACCTCTTGCACAAAACCTCCCATCGCACATTAGAGATAGTACACATTTATTGGAAATGCTCTCCTTCTACACTTGGGAACCGACTTATCAGTGGGTTTCCTTGGATGCCACGTCCCTATATACTTCCATTCCCCACGCTATAGGCCTCAGAGCAGTAGAACATTTCCTCTCTGAAGACCCTTTTATCAACCCCAGACAGGCACAGTACATCCTGGAGGCCACACAGTTCTGTCTAGAACATAATTACTTTGAGTTTGATCACACCTTTTATCTACAATCCCAGGGTACCGCTATGGGCGCCAATTTTGCCCCAAGTTACGCAAACTTAACTATGGGCTATTGGGAACTACAGTACATCTCACACAACAACCCCTTTGCTGCCCAAATTATTTACTACGGACGCTACATCAATGATTTTGTAATGATCTGGGATGGCCCTGGAGAAAGTGTAGAGTCCTTTGTCGAACATTGTAACCGCAACTCTTTAGGGATATCCTTCACTTACGTCAAAGACTCCAAAAATTAGCCTTCCTAGACTTAGAACTTTTCCATAGTGAATCTCAAATACATGACACAAATTTTGTCAAACCAACCGCTGGAAACTCCTATATCCACTACCAAAGCTTTCACCATCCAAGGTGGATGAAAAATATACCTATGAGTCAATTTTACAGAATCCGACAAAACTGTACCAAAGATGAAGACTACCACACACACAGGGTAAACTCCTCTCAGAAAAATTCCAGGATAAAGGATACCCACCAAATCTGGTTCAAGAAGCCTTCTTTCAACAAGCTAAAAAACCCTTACCAAAGGCAAAAACATCAGATGATCTGCCACCAACATGATTCACAACCCAATTCCATGACTGTCATAACAAAATGGAGAATACCATAGCCAAACATTGGTGCATCCTGCTCAGAGACCCTTTTTTAGGTTCTTCCCTCACTCATCAACCTAAGGTATCCTATCGCAAGGCAAAAAATATAAAGAGTAAAATAGCACCTAGCAGAATTCAAAATGTTCCATCCACTCCGGTTTCACATATTCCCCTAATTCCATTAGTGGGAATGTATCAATGCAAGAAAAAAATATGTCTCACCTGTAAATTTGTTGATCACGGTCAGAAAAACTTTACCATCAAAAGGTAAAACATATACTATTAAAGAATTTCACAATTGTTCTAGTGAGTACGTAGTGTACTGCCTGACCTGCCCATGTGGCCTTTTTTATGTGGGCAGGACCATACGCACTTTACGCCAACGCTTTGGGGAACATAGGCGCTTTATAGAGAAAGGCTGGGACAAACACAGTGTCCCTCTTCATTTCCTGAAGGAACATCAAAAATCCACCATGGGCCTCAGAGTCTGGGTTATAGAGGCCATTTCCAGAGGTCTTCCTGCTGCAGAAGATCTCAAACGCTTATGTCAGCAGGAAACCTACTGGATATATTCTTTGAGCACTCTCTCGCATGGGGGACTCAATGAGGAAATAGAGACACATTCTTTATTGTATTTAGAGTTCCACTGTTTTAAATTGCCATACATTCTTTTCTTTTTTGGTGTCTTACAGTGAAAGAATTTTTTCTGGGGTCAATTTTTATTTTACCCCAGGACATCGAGTTACTTGGGTGACAAAGCTTCCCCCCCTCCCCCCCCCCACGTGCTTAATAAGTAACTCTCGGTCCCAAAAAATTCCTTTCATAAGTCCCCCCCCATCTTTCAATGTGTAAATATACACGTGTCTATGTATATATATATATATATATATATATATATATATATATATATATACACATATATATATCTTTTGTATAATTTTCCCCTCCTTCCAAAACCCTCTTCCCCATATCTCCCCCCCCCCACCCCTCTGTTGCCTTCTCCTTCTTCATCCCCCTTTTTATTTTACCTTTTTTGTTAAAATGCGGGTCCGCTGGCTGTTATGGTTCCACAGCCGCAGACTTCCTGCCCAAATTCTCAGCTAGATGTCCTGCACTTCTATTTAAGTTGTTCTCCTCCTGAGAGCAAACAGGCCAGTAGAAGGAGCTGTGAGCCCCGAGCACATAGCCTGTACAATCTTCACTTCGTGTCTGGATGTCCGCCGAGCACTGCTAACGTCACTTCCGCGTTCCGGGGTGGTTAGCGTGGAGCTTCCCTCACCATGGACAACGCGGAATAGCCATAATATCCAGGATTAAAACATCTCCACAGCTAAAGGACTGCCAGCGGAGCCTGCACCCCAGCACCAGCACACCCTAGGACATTTCAACCCCCGATGGGCACCGCCACCTTGTGAACCTGTAAGTGTTACATTAACATGTAATTATGTGACAGAACTGTAATGCCACGTACACACAGTCGGATTTTCTGACGGAAAAAGTGCGATCGGAACGTGTTGTCGGAAATTCCGATCGTGTGTAGGCATCATAGGACTTTTTCCGTTGGAATTTCCGACACACAAAGTTTGAGAGCAGGATATAAAATTTTCCGACAACAACATCCGATCGTTTAATTTCCGATCGTGTGTAGCCATATCCGACGGACAAAGTGCCACGCATGCTCAGAATAAATTAAGAGACTAAAGCTATTTACTACTGCCCCATTGATAGTCCAGACGTACGTTTTTTACGTCACCGCGTTCAGAATGATCGGATTTTCCGACAACTTTGTGTGACCGTGTGTATGCAAGACAAGTCTGAGCCAACATCCGTCGGAAAAACTCCATGGATTTTGTTGTTGGAATGTCCAATCAATGTCCGATCGTGTGTACGGGGCATTAGAGTTGACACCTCCAACCCCCCCCCCCCCCTTCTTTTTCCTGTCCCTCATTTTGGTCTGATCTATATAGATTTATATAAAATGCACTTTTTATCTATCAAAAAGTGTTTTTCAGCACTAAACCTTTCATCTGATTTCTAAATTGCTGAATTTGTAAATTCCAATATGCCAATATAAAGGAATAGTAATGGTAAAAAACATTTGTGGGTTTAACCAATCTTGTTTTTTTTGTACAATTCTCCTTTAAGGTGGCGTGGCAGGGGGTGTGTCCTATGCCTGCATACTTTTGCTGATAGGTGTCCCTCATTTCCATCTCAGAAAGTTGGGAGGTATGGGCTTACGACATCATGCGCAGCTCTCTTTCTTACTCTTGTGAGAGTTTGCCAGGAAGGGAGGGGGGATGAGTCATAAGAGGGCAATTGAGAGCTGCAGAGCTGGAGATGTGTCTGTATAAATCCAGGAAGTGAATAGGCAGCAGCTTCAGCTGCCCACAGTTAAAATGGCTGCAGCCAGACTCAGTGGAGGGAGATTTATGCAGCATATTTGGCAAGTACAGAATCACAGTATATACAGTTGCAATAAAAAGTATGTGAACCCTTTTGGAATGATATGGATTTCTGCACAAATTGGTCATAAAATTTGATCTGATCTTCATCTAAGTCACAACAATAGACAATCACAGTCTGCTTAAACTAATAACACACAAATAATTAAATGTTACCATGTTTTTATTGAACACACCATATAAACATTCATAGTGCAGGTGGAAAAAGTATGTGAACTAGACTAATGAAATCTCCAAGAGCTAAGTGGAGTGAGGTGTCAGCCAACTGGAGTCCAATCAATGAGATTGGAGGTGTTGGTTACAGCTGCCCTGCCCTATAAAAAACACACACCAGTTCTGGGTTTGCTTTTCAATTGCCTGATGTGAAAGATGCCTCGCGCAAAAGAGCTCTCAGAAGACCTACGATTAAGAATTGTTGACTTGCATAAAGCTGGAAAGGGTTATAAAAGTATCTCCAAAAGTCTTGCTGTTCATCAGTCCACAGTAAGACAAATTGTCTATAAATGGAGAAAGTTCAGCACTACTGCTACTCTCCCTAGGAGAGGGCGTCCTGTAAAGATGACTGCAAGAGCACCGCGCAGACTGTTCAGTGAGGTGAAGAAGAATCCTAGAGTGTCAGCTAAAGACTTACAAAAGTCTCTGGCATATGCTAACATCCCTGATCTATGATACGTAAAACACTAAACAAGAATGGATTTCATGGGAGGATACCACAGAGGAAGCCACTGCTGTCCAAAAAAAACATTGCTGCACGTTTACAGTTTGCACAAGAGCGCCTGGATGTTCCACAGTAGTACTGGCAAAATTTTTTGTGGACAGATGAAACCAAAGTTGAGTTGTTTGGAAGAAACACACAACACTATGTGTGGAGAAAAAGAGACACAAGCACACCAACATCAAAACCTCATCCCAACTGTGAAGCATGGTGGTGGGGGCATCATGGTTTGGGGCTGCTTTGCTGCATCAGGGCCTGGATGTATTGCTATCATCGTAGGAAAAATGAATTCCCAAGTTTATCAAGACATTTTGTAGGAGAACTTAAGGCCATCTGTCCACCAGCTGAAGCTCAACAGACGATGGGTGTTGCAACAACCCAAAGCATAGAAGTAAATCAACAACAGAATGGCTTAAACAGAAGTAAATACGCCTTCTGGAGTGGCCCAGTCAGAGTCCTGACCTCAACCCGATTGAGATGCTGTGGCATGACCTCAAGAAAGCGATTCACACCAGACATCCCAAGAATATTGCTGAACTGAAACATTTCTGTAAAGAGGAATGGTCAAGAATTACTCCTGACCGTTGTGCACGTCTGATCTGCTATTACAGGAAATGTTTGGTTGAAGTTATTGCTGCCAAAGGAGGTTCAACCAGTTATTAAATCCAAGGGTTCACATACTTTTTCCACCTGCACTGTGAATGTTTACATGGTGTGTTCAATAAAAACATGGTAACATTTCATTCTTTGTGTGTTATTAGTTTAAGCCGACTGTGGTTGTCTATTGTTGTGACTTAGATGAAGATCAGATCACATTTTATCACCAATTTGTGCCGAAATCCATATCATTCCAAATGGGTTCACATACTTTTTATTGCAACTGTATAAAATAATATGCAAAGTGGTTGGAGGGAAGCTTCAGAATGGCAAAGATGTCTTTTTTACAAATGATGTGAGCAGACTTCAGTTCCTCTTTAATGTTAACCAAACTACATAGAAACATAGAAAAGTGATGGCAGAAAATAGACTGAGTAGTCCATTGAGTCTGCCTGAATTAAATAATAGTGCACTCAAGCCATAGCGATAAAAGGAAATAACACAACAGTCTGCACCGCATAAACTCACCACACACACATTGCAATCTGATTGTACAATCTGCTTTAGCTCTGTCACCCGCCAACAACTACAGTCAGGTCCATAAATATTGAGACATCGACACAATTCTAATCTTTTTGGCTCTGTACACCACCACAATGGATTTGAAATGAAAGGAACAAGATGTGCTTTAACTGCAGACTTTCAGCTTTAATTTGAGGGAACTTACATCCAAATCAGGTGAACGGTGTAGGAATTACAACAGTTTGTAGATGTGCCTCCCACTTTTTAAGGGACCAAAAGTAATGGGACAGATTAACAATCATCCATCAAACTTTCACTTTTTAATACTTGGTTGCAAATCCTTTGCAGTCAATTGCAGCCTGAAGTCTGGAACACATAGACATCACCAGACGCTGGGTTTCATCCCTGGTGATGCTCTGCCAGGCCTCTACTGCAACTGTCTTCAGTTCCTGCTTGTTCTTGGGGCATTTTCCCTTCAGTTTTGTCTTCAGCAAGTGAAATGCATGCTCAATCGGGTTCAGGTCAGGTGATTGACTTGGCCATTGCATAATATTCCACTTCTTTCCCTTAAAAAACTCTTTGGTTGCTTTCGCAGTATGCTTCGGGTCATTGTCCATCTACACTGTGAAGCTCCGTCCAATGAGTTCTGAAGCATTTTACTGAATATGAGCAGATAATATTGTCCGAAACACTTCAGAATTCATCCTGCTGCTTTTGTCAGCAGTCACATCATCAATAAATACAAGAGAACCAGTTCCATTGGCAGCCATACATGCCCACGCCATGACACTACCACCACCATGCTTCACTGATGAGGTGGTATGCTTTGGATCATGAGCAGTTCCTTTCCTTCTCCATACTCTTCTCTTCCCATCACTCTGGTACAAGTTGATCTTGGTCTCATCTCTCCATAGGATGTTGTTCCAGAACTGTGAAGGCTTTTTTAGATGTTGTTTGGCAAACTCTAATCTGGCCTTCCTGTTTTTGAGGCTCACCAATGGTTTACATCTTGTGGTGAACCCTCTGTATTCACTCTGGTGATGTCTTCTCTTGATTGGTGACTTTGACACACATACACCTACCTCCTGGAGAGTGTTCTTCATCTGGCCAACTGTTGTGAAGGGTGTTTTCTTCACCAGGGAAAGAATTCTTCCGTCATCCACCACAGTTGTTTTCTGTGGTCTTCCGGGTCTTTTGGTGTTGCTGAGCTCACCGGTGCGTTCTTTCTTTTTAAGGATGTTCCAAACAGTTGATTTGGCCACACCTAATGTTTTTGCTATCTCTCTGATGGGTTTGTTTTGTTTTTTCGGCCTAATGATGGCTTACTTCACTGATAGTGACAGCTCTTTGGATCTCATATTGAGAGTTGACAGCAACAGATTCCAAATGCAAATAGCACACTTGAAATGAACTCTGGACCTTTCATCTGCTCCTTGTAAATGGGATAATGAGGGAATAACACACACCTGGCCATGGAACAGCTGAGCAGCCAATTGTCCCATTACTTTTGGTCCCTTAAAAAGTGGGAGGCACATATACAAACTGTTGTAATTCCTACACCGTTCACCTGATTTGGATGTAAATACCCTCAAATTAAAGCTGAAAGTCTGCAGTTAAAGCACATCTTGTTCATTGCATTTCAAATCCATTGTGGTGGTGTATAGAGCCAAAAAGATTAGAATTGTGTCCATGTCCCAATATTTATGGACCTGACTGTATATTGAGCAAGATCCTGCCTGATTGTTTGGATAAAAGTGATACTAAACACACACTGTGCAATTTACATTCTCCCTTCTATTGCTGTATACCAAAGGCAGCTCTGTCATTATTTTAACCCCTTGGCTCCAAGCGTACACAAATATGCGGCCCCACTGGACTGTTTTTTTTTTTTCGTGGTATTAGAAGTTTTCTTTAATCTAATATCTAATATTTATCAATAACTAACAAATGAATGAACGGGTTAGATCTTTATTGAATGATTGAGTTTGAATATATTTATGTCTTATAGATGTGGAAAAGTGAAATATATAGACTTTTATACTTATGTGAAAGTATACATATTGTTATAAGCTTCATAAGCATTCCTATGGAGAGCCAACATGTGGTAGTAATTAGGAAGCTTGAGTTGGTTTCCTTCACTCTCCCCCATGGCAAATGAGATGAGATAAGTTTTCATATTTCTTGAAGATACATAGAGTTTGATATATATATATATATTGGTATATATATATATATATAGATATCTACATATATATATATATATATATATATATATATATATATATATATATATAGCTAGATATATATATATATATATATATATATATATATATATAGATATCTATATATATTTCTTTATACTACAATATTTCTTGATTGGGATATTAATAAGAACATTAGGTTTTCAATGAATATAGTGTATATATGTATTAGTATATGTATTAGTATATGTACAGGGCTGGTGCAAGGATTTTTGACACCCTAGGCGAAACCTCATTTTGCCGCCCCCCCCGGCCCCACCCCTGACTCCACCCCCTTTGCCCTGCCCATGTATACCCCACCTTTTTAATAAAGCACCTGTCACGGAACGTCCCACACTCCGCTTGAATGCTTCCGTCATATACCACTTCCTCCCAGTCTGTATACAGATATCCTAACCTCTCTGAGCACAAACAAGGCGACACTTGCTTGTTGCTACCAAGAACTAACTTTATTCAGAACCAGAATGCAGTCTTATATACACAGGAGAAGATTACTCTAACAATACAAACGTAACCTAATTAACATGAGCTAATTATCTAATCCTTTATACAGCCTAGGTGACTGAGACATGACCTTTCGCCCAGACTTGTGGTCACCGAGCTTCACACAGTTATAGCAGTCGTCCCGTCTCCTACATTGTATAGAGGACAATGTCATTAGCTCATTCAATTAACATAAACACAGGTTGATGACACCAGCATCTCCTCACAGGATGTGTCCCAACAGAATGAATCCATTGAAAATCCAGGGCCCATAATCAAATGGCAACAGGCTTGCATACAGTCCTCTCCAACAGCCTCTGTTCTGGCTAGGTCTGTGACAGCACCCATTAAATGTGGTCTACCAGCGCCCATTAATGCAGCCTACCAGTGCCCATCAATAAATGTTTGCTTGCTTACATTCATTCGGGAGTCGGGACACAGACACAGTTCTCCGCTGCCACTGTGCTTCTGACACTATGTGCAAATGGAGCGGCGGCTGCCCACTGATGCTGAAACGAAGTCGATTGGTGCAGAGAGAAGAGATTAGGAACACCAGTGGCCGGGCGCCCTAGGTGGCTGCCTAGTTTGCCTAGTGGTGGCACCGGCCCTGTATATGTAGTATTTGTACAGTCACATCATCCCTACAGTCACACATCATCCCTACAGTCACACACCATCCCTACAGTCACACATCATCCCTACAGTCACACATCATCCCTACAGTAACACATCATCCCTACAGTCACACATCATCCCTACAGTCACATCATCATCCCTACAGTCACATCATCATCCCTACAGTCACACACCATCCCTACAGTCACACATCATCCCTACAGTCATATCATCCCTACAGTCACACACCATCCCTACAGTCACATCATCCCTACAGTCACACATCATCCCTACAGTCACACATCATCCCTACAGTCACACATCATCCCTACAGTCACACACCATCCCTACAGTCACACACCATCCCTACAGTCACATCATCCCTACAGTCACACATCATCCCTACAGTCACACATCATCCCTACAGTCACACATCATCCCTACAGTCACACACCATCCCTACAGTCACACACCATCCCTACAGTCACACATCATCCCTACAGTCACACATCATCCCTACAGTCACACCATCCCTACAGTCACATCATCCCTACAGTCACACATCATCCCTACAGTCACACATCATCCCTACAGTCATATCATCCCTACAGTCACACACCATCCCTACAGTCACACACCATCCCTACAGTCACACATCATCCCTACAGTCACACATCATCCCTACAGTCACACACCATCCCTACAGTCTCACACCATCCCTACAGTCACACCATCCCTACAGTCACACCATCCCTACAGTCATATCATCCCTACAGTCATATCATCCCTACAGTCACACATCATCCCTACAGTCACACACCATCCCTACAGTCACACACCATCCCTACAGTCACACATCATCCCTACAGTCATATCATCCCTACAGTCACACACCATCCCTACAGTCACACATCATCCCTACAGTCACACATCATCCCTACAGTCACACATCATCCCTACAGTCACACCCCATCCCTACAGTCACATCATCCCTACAGTCACACACCATCCCTACAGTCACACATCATCCCTACAGTCACACATCATCCCTACAGTCACACATCATCCCTACAGTCACACCCCATCCCTACAGTCACACATCATCCCTACAGTCACACCATCCCTACAGTCACATCATCCCTACAGTCACATCATCCCTACAGTCACACATCATCCCTACAGTCACACCATCCCTACAGTCACATCATCCCTACAGTCACATCATCCCTACAGTCACACATCATCCCTACAGTCACACATCATCCCTACAGTCACACATCATCCCTACAGTCACATCATCCCTACAGTCACACATCATCCCTACAGTCACACACCATCCCTACAGTCACACACCATCCCTACAGTCACACACCATCCCTACAGTCACACATCATCCCTACAGTCACACCATCCCTACAGTCACATCATCCCTACAGTCACACACCATCCCTACAGTCACACATCATCCCTACAGTCACACATCATCCCTACAGTCACACATCATCCCTACAGTCACACATCATCCCTACAGTCACATCATCATCCCTACAGTCACACACCATCCCTACAGTCACACATCATCCCTACAGTTACACACCATCCCTACAGTCACACACCATCCCTACAGTCACACATCATCCCTACAGTCACACCATCCCTACAGTCACATCATCCCTACAGTCACACACCATCCCTACAGTCACATCATCCCTACAGTCACATCATCCCTACAGTCACATCATCCCTACAGTCACACCATCCCTACAGTCACACCCCATCCCTACAGTCACATCATCCCTACAGTCACACACCATCCCTACAGTTACACATCATCCCTACAGTCACACCATCCCTACAGTCACATCATCCCTACAGTCACATCATCCCTACAGTCACACATCATCCCTACAGTCACACAACATCCCTACAGTCACACACCATCCCTACAGTCACACATCATCCCTACAGTCACACATCATCCCTACAGTCACATCATCCCTACAGTCACACACCATCCCTACAGTCACACATCATCCCTACAGTCACACATCATCCCTACAGTCACACATCATCCCTACAGTCACATCATCCCTACAGTCACATCATCCCTACAGTCACATCATCATCCCTACAGTCACACATCATCCCTACAGTCACATCATCCCTACAGTCACATCATCCCTACAGTCACATATCATCCCTACAGTCACATCATCCCTACAGTCACATCATCCCTACAGCCACACACCATCCCTACAGTCACACATCATCCCTACAGTCACACATCATCCCTACAGTCACACATCATCCCTACAGTCACATCATCCCTACAGTCACATCATCCCTACAGTCACATATCATCCCTACAGTCACATCATCCCTACAGTCACATCATCCCTACAGCCACACACCATCCCTACAGTCACACATCATCCCTACAGTCACACATCATCCCTACAGTCACACATCATCCCTACAGTCACATCATCCCTACAGTCACACACCATCCCTACAGTCACATCATCCCTACAGTCACACATCATCCCTACAGTCACACATCATCCCTACAGTCACACATCATCCCTACAGTCACATCATCCCTACAGTCACACACCATCCCTACAGTCACACACCATCCCTACAGTCACACACCATCCCTACAGTCACACACCATCCCTACAGTCACACACCATCCCTACAGTCACACCATCCCTACAGTCACATCATCCCTACAGTCACATCATCCCTACAGTCACATCATCCCTACAGTCACACATCATCCCTACAGTCACACACCATCCCTACAGTCACACATCATCCCTACAGTCATATCATCCCTACAGTCACACACCATCCCTACAGTCACACACCATCCCTACAGTCACATCATCCCTACAGTCACACACCATCCCTACAGTCACACACCATCCCTACAGTCACACACCATCCCTACAGTCACACACCATCCCTACAGTCACACCATCCCTACAGTCACACACCATCCCTACAGTCACATCATCCCTACAGTCACATCATCCCTACAGTCACATCATCCCTACAGTCACACATCATCCCTACAGTCACACATCATCCCTACAGTCACACATCATCCCTACAGTCACACATCATCCCTACAGTCACACATCATCCCTACAGTCACACATCATCCCTACAGTCACACATCATCCCTACAGTCACACACCATCCCTACAGTCACATCATCCCTACAGTCACACACCATCCCTACAGTCACACATCATCCCTACAGTCACACATCATCCCTACAGTCACATCATCCCTACAGTCACATCATCCCTACAGTCACACATCATCCCTACAGTCACACACCATCCCTACAGTCACACATCATCCCTACAGTCACACATCATCCCTACAGTAACACATCATCCCTACAGTCACACATCATCCCTACAGTCACATCATCATCCCTACAGTCACACATCATCCCTACAGTCACACACCATCCCTACAGTCACACATCATCCCTACAGTCATATCATCCCTACAGTCACACACCATCCCTACAGTCACATCATCCCTACAGTCACACATCATCCCTACAGTCACACATCATCCCTACAGTCACACACCATCCCTACAGTCACACACCATCCCTACAGTCACATCATCCCTACAGTCACACATCATCCCTACAGTCACACATCATCCCTACAGTCACACATCATCCCTACAGTCACACACCATCCCTACAGTCACACACCATCCCTACAGTCACACATCATCCCTACAGTCACACATCATCCCTACAGTCACACCATCCCTACAGTCACATCATCCCTACAGTCACACATCATCCCTACAGTCATATCATCCCTACAGTCATATCATCCCTACAGTCACACACCATCCCTACAGTCACACACCATCCCTACAGTCACACATCATCCCTACAGTCACACATCATCCCTACAGTCACACACCATCCCTACAGTCACACATCATCCCTACAGTCACACATCATCCCTACAGTCATATCATCCCTACAGTCACACATCATCCCTACAGTCATATCATCCCTACAGTCACACATCATCCCTACAGTCACACACCATCCCTACAGTCACACACCATCCCTACAGTCACACATCATCCCTACAGTCATATCATCCCTACAGTCACACACCATCCCTACAGTCACACATCATCCCTACAGTCACACATCATCCCTACAGTCACACATCATCCCTACAGTCACACCCCATCCCTACAGTCACATCATCCCTACAGTCACACACCATCCCTACAGTCACACATAATCCCTACAGTCACACATCATCCCTACAGTCACACATCATCCCTACAGTCACACATCATCCCTACAGTCACACCCCATCCCTACAGTCACACATCATCCCTACAGTCACACCATCCCTACAGTCACATCATCCCTACAGTCACATCATCCCTACAGTCACACATCATCCCTACAGTCACACCATCCCTACAGTCACATCATCCCTACAGTCACATCATCCCTACAGTCACATCATCCCTACAGTCACACATCATCCCTACAGTCACACATCATCCCTACAGTCACACACCATCCCTACAGTCACACATCATCCCTACAGTCACATCATCCCTACAGTCACACATCATCCCTACAGTCACACATCATCCCTACAGTCACATCATCCCTACAGTCACACACCATCCCTACAGTCACACACCATCCCTACAGTCACATCATCCCTACAGTCACACATCATCCCTACAGTCACACACCATCCCTACAGTCACACACCATCCCTACAGTCACACATCATCCCTACAGTCACACCATCCCTACAGTCACATCATCCCTACAGTCACACACCATCCCTACAGTCACACATCATCCCTACAGTCACACATCATCCCTACAGTCACACATCATCCCTACAGTCACACATCATCCCTACAGTCACACATCATCCCTACAGTCACATCATCATCCCTACAGTCACACACCATCCCTACAGTCACACATCATCCCTACAGTCACACACCATCCCTACAGTCACACACCATCCCTACAGTCACACATCATCCCTACAGTCACACCATCCCTACAGTCACATCATCCCTACAGTCACACACCATCCCTACAGTCACACATCATCCCTACAGTCACACCATCCCTACAGTCACACCCCATCCCTACAGTCACACCCCATCCCTACAGTCACACACCATCCCTACAGTTACACATCATCCCTACAGTCACACCATCCCTACAGTCACATCATCCCTACAGTCACATCATCCCTACAGTCACATCATCCCTACAGTCACACATCATCCCTACAGTCACACAACATCCCTACAGTCACACACCATCCCTACAGTCACACATCATCCCTACAGTCACACATCATCCCTACAGTCACATCATCCCTACAGTCACATCATCCCTACAGTCACACACCATCCCTACAGTCACACATCATCCCTACAGTCACACATCATCCCTACAGTCACACATCATCCCTACAGTCACATCATCCCTACAGTCACATCATCCCTACAGTCACATCATCCCTACAGTCACACACCATCCCTACAGTCACACATCACCCCTACAGTCACACATCATCCCTACAGTCACACATCATCCCTACAGTCACACATCATCCCTACAGTCACATCATCCCTACAGTCACACCATCCCTACAGTCACACATCATCCCTACAGTCACATCATCCCTACAGTCACACCATCCCTACAGTCACACATCATCCCTACAGTCACATCATCCCTACAGTCACACATCATCCCTACAGTCACACACGGAGGTGGAAACATGATGATTTGGGGTGTTTCTCTGATAAAGGTTCAGGCCGACTTTGCCACAGTGAGAGTCCAATGGGCGGGGCCATGTATTGTAAGATCTTGGAGGAGAACCTTCTTCCCTCATCCAGAACACTGAAGATGGGTCATGGATGGGTCTTCCAGCATGGCAATCACCCAAAACATATCACCAAGGCAACAAAGGAGGGGCTCCAGAAGAAGCACATTAAGGTCATGGAGTGGCCTATCCAGTCTCCAGACCTTAATCCTATAGAAAATGTATGGAGGAGATGAAACTTTGAGTTGCCAAGAAACCTTCAGGATTTAGAGAAGATCTGTAAAGAAGAGAAAATCCCTCCTGAGATGTGTGGAAACTGATCACCACCTACAAGAAACGTCTGACCTCTGTGATCACCAACAAGGGTTTCTCCACCAACTACTAAGTCATGTTTTGTAAAGGAGATCAAATACTTATTTTACTCACTGAACTGCAACTCCATTTATAACATTTGTATCATGTGTTTTTTTCTGGATTTTTGGTTGATATTCTGTCTCTATCATATAAAATACACCTATGATAAAAATTATAGACCCTTCATTTCTATGTAAGGGGGCAAAACTTACACCATCTGCAGGGGAGACGATCGTTATTTTCTCCCCACTCTATATGAAAACTGGGATCATAAGAAATATTACATTGTAACAGCAACCAATCAGCTACCAACTGTAATCACCACAGACCTGCACTGAGAATGAAACAAGGTTTTTGATTGGATGCTAAAGTTCATGTCAATATACAGTAACTTGAAAAAGTATTCATACCTTTTGAAATTTTCCACATTTTGTCATGTCACAACCAGAAACGTAAATGTATTCTATTGGGATTTTATGTGATAGACCAGGGATATGCAATTAGCGGACCTGCAGCTGTTGCAAAACTACAAGTCCCATGAGGCATAGCAAGACATAATGGGACTTGAAGTTTTGCAACAGCCGGAGGTCCGCAAATTGCATATCCCTGTGATAGACCAACACAAAGTGTCACATAATTGTGAAGTGGAAGGAAAATGATAAATGATACAAATAAATATGTGAAAAGTGTGGGGGGGAGGGGCATTTGTATGGCGCCCCCCGGAGTCAATACTTTGTAGAACCCCCTTTCTCTACAAGTCTTTTTGGGGGTGTCTCTACCAGCTTTGCACATCTAGAGACGACATTTCTGCCCGTTCTTCTTTGTAAAATATCTCAAGCTCTGTCAGATTGGATGGAGAGCGTCTGTGAACAGCAATTTTCAAGTCTTGCCAGAGATTCTCAATGTGATTTAGGTCTGGACTGTGACTGGGCCATTCTAACACATGAATATGCTTTGATCTAAACCAGCCCTCAAATTTTCCACTCGCCTACTCGCATTTTGCAAGTGGAAAATAAGGGCTGACCAGTGTGGGTTGCCTCGGAGGAGGGGGGCAAGCACTGCTGGCAGGCGGGGTTGAATAAGAGCTCTTCTCCCAGCGATCGCCCAGAGGAAGAGAGAAGAGAGACTTGGCTGGATCATCAGAGCACGGAACATCGCTGTCCCAGCTTTCATTTCAATTGCCGAGTGTTTCCACTGCTGGCCGTCACATACAGCCCCGACTCCTGGCCCCAGTACTTTGATAGACAGATCTCCCATCTAATCCCGGGATGTGTGACAAGTATCAAAGTCCCCGGGCCAGGAGGAGGGGCTGTATGTGACGGCGAGCGTAAGTCGCCGTGTGTAATTTTATGAGATAATTTATGAGGGCGTGTTTAGAGGTAGAATTAGGGATGGGGCATGGTAGGGGTTGGGTGGGGCAACTGGTGGTGAGTAACCCTTGAGGCCTGGCTAGTAGCTCAGGACTCGAAATTGTGAGCTTTGATGTAAACCATTCCATTGTAGCTCTGGCTGGATGTTTCGGGTCGTTGTCCTGCTGGAAGGTGAACCTCCGCCCCAGTCTCAAGTCTTTTGTAGACTCTAACAGGTTTTCTTCTAAGATTGTCCTGTATTTGTCTCCATCCATCTTCCCATCAACTCTGACCAGCTTCCCTGTCCCTGCTGAAGAAAACCATCCCCACCACATGATGCTGCCACCACCATGTTTCACGGTGGGGATGGTGTGTTCAGGGTGATGTGCAGTGTTAGTTTTCCCCACACATAGCGTTTTACTTTTAGGCCATAAAGTTGAATTTTGGTCTCCTCTGACCAGATCACCTTCTTCCACATGTTTGCTGTGTCCTCCACATGGCTTCTCACAAACTACAAACAGGACTTCTTATGACTTTCTTTCTCCAATGTCTTTCTTCTTGTCACTCTTCCATAAAGGGCAGATTTTTAGAGAACACGACTAATAGTTGTCCTGTGGACAGATTCTCCCACCTGAGCTGTGGATCTCTGCAGCTCCTCCAGAGTTACCATGGACCTCTTGGCTCTTCTCTGATGAATGCTCTCCTTGCCCGGCCGGTCAGTTTAGGTGGACGGCCATGTCTTGGTAGGTTTGCAGTTGTGCCATACTCTTTCCATTTTCCGATGATGGATTGAACAGAGCTCCGTGAGATGTTCAAAGCTTGGGAGATTTTTTATAACCTAACCCTGCATTATACTTCTCCACAACTTTATCCCTGTCCTGTCTGGTGTGTTCCTTGGCCTTCATGATGCTGTTTGTTCACTAAGGTTTTCTAACAAACCTCTGAGGGCTTCACAGAACAGCTGTATTTATACTGAGATTAAATGACACACAGGTGGACTCTATTTACTAATTAGGTGACTTCTGAAGGCAATTGGTTCCTCTAGATTTTAGTTAGGGGTATCAGAGTAAAGGGGGCTGAATACAAATGCCCCCCCCCCCCCACACACACACTTTTCACATATTTATTTGTATCATTTATCATTTTCCTTCCACTTCACAATTATGTGACACTTTGTGTTGGTCTATCACATAAAATCCCAATAAAATACATTTAAATTTTTTCTTGTAACATGAGAAAATGTGGAAAATTTCATGGGGTATGAATACTTTTACAAGGCACTGTATATACATAAACCTTTGTGATTTGTTCTTGACAAACAGACTACAGTTTTATGTGGATGCCAGCTAGCTGAATCCCATGCTGGCTTACAAACACAAACTAGGGCAGGAAATGTTGTGGGAGGGGCAGAGACCCAAACTACTAAAGGAAATCTTACCTACAGATTCAGCGTTTGCTGGGAAATTTGGGGATGAATTACCTTCAGCTATAGAGGTAAGTGTGGGCTTGTTTTATAAAAAAACATTATTGATGAAGAATACAGATATGAATGTCCATAGCCTGGCCACAGGTTTACCTTTAGAAAGGAATGTGCTTTATATTTAGACTGGTGGCCTCAACCAGTGCTGCAATAATCTGTTAAAAGTGGTCACTAGTGTGGGGTCAGTTTTCATTAGGAAATAAGTAAACAAGGTAAATAAAATTATTACAAATTAAAATAGAAAGCTTTATATAAAGATGCTATTATTAATTACTATGTCTTCACAAACAGGTCCCTTTGAGTCTCTTGGGTGATACGGCCAGGTGGATCAGTAAAAAATGAAATTGGTGCAGCGCAATATATAAATCCATAAGCATGTGTGAGAGGAACAATAGTAATGATAATAAAATTCTTCAGCAATGGAAGGCAGAAACACCTCGTGAGGAAAGACACAATTCAAATCCGTAGAAAATATTCTGGGTGACTAATCCTCCACCAACAAATCCAAACTCTTACCAGATCCGATGGACCTCTGAGCTAACAGAAGGTCATATAGGCATGTATCCACAGAAGGGATGGAGGCGTTACGTCCTACGGGACTTCGTCAGTGATGGCCCTCGCTGACGAAGTCCCGTAGGACGTAACGCGTACGGGGGGAGGAACTATCTTACGGACGTCACCCGCAGCCGTCTCAGTCACACCGCTGTCTCTCATTGCTGTTTTTTATTGATCACTGTTGCAGCGTCTTTTATGTTACGCTATTAGATTTTTTACATTGTGGATACTTTCATTAAATGGACTTTACAGAGAACACTAATGCCGCGTACACACGAGCGGACATTACGGCGGACTTTGCCCGGCGGACTGGATTTCGTCGGACAATTCGATGTGTGTGGGCTCCAGCGGACTTTGTTTTCTCAAAAGTTGGACGGAATTAGATTTAAAACTTGTTTTAAATTTATCCGTTGAAATCGAGTCCGGTCGAAAAGTCCGCCGTCTGTATGCTAGTTCGACGGACAAAAAGCCACGCTAGGGCAGCTATTGGCTACTGGCTATGAACTTCCTTGTTTTAGTCCGGTGTACGTCATCACGTACGAATTCGACGGACTTTGGTGGATTGTGTGTAGGCAAGTCCGTTCATTCAGAAAGTCCGTCGAAAAGTCCGCCGGGCAAAGTCCGCCGTAATGTCCGCTCGCGTGTACGCGGCATTAGATTGTGTTTATCTTCATTTTATATTCGATCCGGGATCATCTGGTTTCATTGGTTACACTCACCAACTGCCTCCATCCCTTCTGTGGATACATGCCTATAGGACCTTCTGTTAGCTCAGAGGTCCATCGGATCTGGTAAGAGTTTGGATTTGTTGGTGGAGGATTAGTCACCCAGAATATTTTCTACGGATTTGAATTGTGTCTTTCCTCACGAGGTGTTTCTGCCTTCCATTGCTGAAGAACTTTATTATTATTATTATTATTATTATTGTTCCTCTCACCCATGCTTATATATTGCTCTGCACTCATTTCTTTTTTTACATTTATTTGAGGTGTCGTGATTAACCTTCAGTGTACAGCTTGCATTTTCGTGATATTATTATGATTTCTGTGCGCTGATTGCTTTTTATTATAGATGGATCAGTAAGGTTTGGGGATGGAACAGAACAACAGAGATATCATTTACTTAACCACTTGAGCCCCGGACCTTTATGCTGCCTAAGGACCAGAGGTCTTTTTCCAATTTGGCACTGCGTCGCTTTAACTGCTAATTGCGCGGTCATGCAATGCTGTACCCAAACGAAATTTGCGTCCTTTTCTTCCCACAAATAGTGCTTTCTTTTGATGGTATTTGATCACCTCTGCGGTTTTTATTTTTTGCGCTATAAACGGAAAAAGACCGAAAATTTTGAAAAAAAATGATATTTTCTACTTTTTGTTCTAAAAAAAATCCAATAAACTAAATTTTAGTCATACATTTAGGCCAAAATGTATTCGGCCACATGTCTTTGGTAAAAAAAATGTCAATAAGCGTATATTTATTGGTTTGCGCAAAAGTTATAGCGTCTACAAACTAGGGTACATTTTCTGGAATTTACACAGCTTTTAGTTTATGACTGCCTATGTCATTTCTTGAGGTGCTAAAATGGCAGGGCAGTACAAAAGCCCCCCAAATGACCCCATTTTGGAAAGTAGACACCCCAAGGAAATTGCTGAGAGGCATGTTGAACCCATTGAATATTTATTTTTTTTGTCCCAAGTGATTGAAAAATGACAAAAAAAAAAAAAAAATATTTACAAAAAGTGGTCACTAAATGATATATTGCTCACACAGGCCATGGGCCTATGTGGAATTGCACCCCAAAATACATTTAGCTGCTTCTCCTGAGTATGGGGATACCACATGTGTGGGACTTTTTGGGAGCCTAGCCGCGTACGGGGCCCCGAAAACCAATCACCGCCTTCAGGATTTCTAAGGGTGTAAATTTTTGCTTTCACTCTTCACTGCCTATCACAGTTTCGGAGGCCATGGAATGCCAAGATGGCACAAAACCCCCCAAAATGACCCCATTTTGGAAAGTAGACACCCCAAGCTATTTGCTGAGAGGCATGTTGAGTCCATGGAATATTTTATATTTTGACACAAGTTGCGGGAAAGTGACACTTTTATTTTTTTATTTTTTTTTTTTCATAAAGTTGTCACTAAATGATATATTGCTCACACAGGCCATGGGCATATGTGGAATTGCACCCCAAAATACATTTAGCTGCTTCTCCTGAGTATGGGGATACCACATGTGTGGGACTTTTTGGGAGCCTAGCCGCGTACTGGACCCCGAAAACCAATCACTGCCTTCAGGATTTCTAAGGGTGAAAATTTTTGATTTCACTCTTTACTGCCTATCACAGTTTCGGA
Source organism: Lithobates septentrionalis (assembly GCA_037952835.1). Lineage (NCBI taxonomy): Eukaryota > Metazoa > Chordata > Amphibia > Anura > Ranidae > Lithobates > Lithobates septentrionalis. The sequence continues at coordinate 143,335 of JBBDGP010003186.1, read as the reverse complement.
GGCCATGGAATGCCCAGGTGGCACAAAACCCCCCCAAATGACCCCATTTTGGAAAGTAGACACCCCAAGCTATTTACTGAAAGGCATGGTGAGTATTTTGCAGCTCTCATTTGTTTTTGAAAATGAAGAAAGACAAGAAAAAACATTTTTTTTTTTCTTTTTTCAATTTTCAAAACTTTGTGACAAAAAGTGAGGTCTGCAAAATACTCACTATACCTCTCAGCAAATAGCTTGGGGTGTCTACTTTCCAAAATGGGGTCATTTGGGGGGGTTTTGTGCCACCTGGGCATTCCATGGCCTCCGAAACTGTGATAGGCAGTGAAGAGTGAAATCAAAAATTCACGCCCTTAGAAAGCCTGAAGGCGGTGCTTGGTTTTCGGGGTCCCGTGCGCGGCTAGGCTCCCAAAAAGTCTCACACATGTGGTATCCCCGTACTCAGGAGAAGCAGCAGAATGTATTTTGGGGTGTAATTTCACATATTCCCATGGCATGTTTGAGCAATATATCATTTAGTGACAACTTTGTGCAAAAAAAAAAAAAAAAAAAAAAAAAAATTTGTCTCTTTCCCGCAACTTGTGTCGCAATATAAAATATTCCATGGACTCGACATGCCTCTCAGCAAATAGCTTGGGGTGTCTACTTTCCAAAATGGGGTCATTTGGGGGGGTTTTGAACTGTCCTGGCATTTTATGCACAACATTTAGAAGCTTATGTCACACATCACCCACTCTTCTAACCACTTGAAGACAAAGCCCTTTCTGACACTTATTGTTTACATGAAAAAGTTTTTTTTTTTTGCAAAAAAATTACTTTGAACCCCCAAACATTATATATTTTTTTAAAGCAAATGCCCTACAGATTAAAATGGTGGGTGTTTCATTTTTTTTTTTCACACAGTAATTGCGCAGCGATTTTTCAAACGCATTTTTTGGGGAAAAAACACACTTTTTTTAATTTTAATGCACTAAAACACGCTATATTGCCCAAATGTTTGATGAAATAAAAAAGATGATCTTAGGCCGAGTACATGGATACCAAACATGACATGCTTTAAAATTGCGCACAAACGTGCAGTGGCAACAAAATAAATACATGTTTAAAAGCCTTCAAAAGCCTTTACAGGTTACCACTTTAGATTTACAGAGGAGGTCTACTGGAAAAATTACTGCACTCGATCTGGCCTTCGCGGTGATACCTCACATGCATGGTGCAATTGCTGTTTACGTTTGACGACAGACCGCCGCTTGCGTTCGCCTTAGCGCGAGAGCAGGGGGCGACAGGGGTGTTTTTTTTTTTTTTTTTTTTTTTTCTTTATTATTTTTTTGCTTTTTTAATCTTACTTTTAAACTGTTCCTTTCATATTTTTTTTTTTAATCATTTTTATTGTTATCTCGGGGAATGTAAATATCCCCTATGATAGCAATAGGTAGTGACAGGTACTCTTTTTTGAAAAAATTGTGGTCTATTAGACCCTAGATCTCTCCTCTGCCCTCAAAGCATCTGACCACACCAAGATCGGTGTGATAAAATGCTTCCCCAATTTCCCAATGGCGCTATTTACATCCGGCGAAATCTAAGTCATGAAATACTCGTAGCTTCCGGTTTCTTAGGCCATAGAGATGTTTGGAGCCACTCTGGTCTCTGATCAGCTCTATGGTCAGCTGGCTGAATCACCGGCTGCATTCTCAGGTTCCCTGTTGAGACAGGAGAGCCAGAGAAAAACACGGAAGACGGTGGGGGGGGGGGCATTCCCTCCCACGGCTTGTAAAAGCAGTCTAGAGGCTAATTAGCCGCTAGGATTGCTTTTACATGAAAGCCGACCGCTGGCTGAAAAGAATGATACCAAGATGATACCTAAACCTGCAGGCATCATTCTGGTATAACCACTCAAAGTCGTGAATGGCGTACCTGAAGACAAAAAAATGGTTAACAATGGTTAACAATAAAGCACAGTAAAGTGTAAATAATTACACACCTGAAAAACAAACATGATAAAACATAATAACAATAACAATAAAACATTGCAGAATAGAATACAGTAAAAAAGAGCAGAACAATAGAGAGAGAGAATAGAGAGAGAGAGAACAATAAAACAACTATTTTTTTTTATTTCATATTTTTTTTTTTTTTACACTTTTTTTGTAACTAACTTTTATAACGGTAACCGGTTCCAGGTTCGGGTCTCTCAAAATGCGATGGCATTTTGGGAGACCCTGTGAAAGTGCGCCTAGTCTGTGCAATGCTGTACCCTACGCTAATACTCAACTAGTGAATGGTAGCGTTCAAAACATTCACCAATGCAAAGACCAGGATTATCAGGACAGGAGGGACAATAATAGCGGGTGTCACGCCTATATCCGCGCTTGCTGCAGACACAACATCTTTTTGGGGGCGTTCGCTGGGTAGGGGTACTCGGGAGGACATAAAGAAAATGCCTCTCATGCAGCCGACTGCATTTGGTTGGGGATGTGAATGGGGGAAGTACGGGCGCTGCAGAAGCGGTGGGTTCCCAATTAGGATTGGCGAATGCAGCAGGAAGGGCATTATGGGCACGACGGGCCTGTGTTTGTCTTTCTGGTGGCAGCGGGACACTACTTGTGCTTGCCATCTCGCCAGCTTGAACTGCACTTATGGGACTCGCCACGTCACCAAGTGTTACTGCAGTGCTGGTTTGACTACGACCGGGGTGTACTAGGCCGCTGGCGCTTGCCAGTTCACCAAAACGCTACCAAAAAACTGTTAGCGATCGCAGGGATCAGGCCTGACTCTGCGAACGCTGCAGTTATGCTTTTAGTGTTTTGTAAGTGACAGTGATCGATCGATACTGCACTTGGGTGGGCTGGGCTGGGCCGGGCGGAGGGGCAAAACGCAGGTGCTAGCAGGTATCTGGGCTGATCCCGCTAACACTGCGTTTTTGGGAACCCTAAACTGCTGGTGACGCTAGTATAGATCTGATCGGATCAGATATTGATGCGATCAGATACTATACCACTAAGGGTGGTGTACGGTGCGTGCGTGGGTGTTAGCGGTACTGGCGCTAATCTGACGCTGCCTGGGGCTGGTGCTTGCCAGTTCACCAAAATACTACCAAAAAAACTGTTAGCGATCGCAGGGATCAGGCATGACTCTGTGAACGCTGCAGTTATGCGTTTAGTGTTTTGTAAGTGTCAGTGATCGATCGATACTGCACTTGGGTGGGCTGGGCCGGGCGGAGGCGCAAAACGCAGGTGCTAGCAGGTATCTGGGCTGATCCCGCTAACACTGCGTTTTTGGGAACCCTAAACTGCTGGGGACGCTAGTATAGATCTGATCGGATCAGATATTGATCCGTTCAGATACTATACCACTAAGGGAGGCGTATGCTGCGTGCGTGGGTGTTAGCGGTACTGGCGCTAACCTGACGCCTGGGGCTGGTGCTTGCCAGTTCACCAAAATGCTACCAAAAAAACTGTTAGCGATCGCAGGGATCAGGCCTGACTCTGCGAACGCTGCAGTTATGCGTTTAGTGTTTTGTAAGTGACAGTGATCGATCGATACTGCACTTGGGTGGGCTGGGCCGGGCGGAGGCGCAAAACGCAGGTGCTAGCAGGTATCTGGGCTGATCCCGCTAACACTGCGTTTTTGGGAACCCTAAACTGCTGGGGACGCTAGTATAGTATCTGATCGGATCAGATATTGATCCGATCAGATACTATACCACTAAGGGAGGCGCATGCTGCGTGCGTGGGTGTTAGCGGTACTGGCGCTAATCTGACGCTGCCTGGGGCGACGCATATCACCGCCGGGCGATCGGGGGGCTAAACCTTTATTCGGTAATAAACGGCGGGTGCCCTGACACTATAAAAAATAAACAAACTAACCAGCGTCAACCGTAACGGTTATACGGTGATCAGTGGTGAAAGGGTTAACTAGGGGGCAATCAAGGGGTTAAAACATTTATTAGGTAGTATATGGGGGTCCCTGACGCTATAAAACGCTGACGGCGAACCTAAATATTTACCTCACTAACTAGCGTCACCAGCGACACTAATACAGCGATCAGAAAAATGATCGCTTAGTGACACTGGTGAGGGGGGGTGATCAAGGGGTTAAAACTTTATTAGGGGGGGTTAGGGGGGTACCCTAGACCTACAGGGGGGTAACAGTATCTGTCCCAACACTGTAACTGTCACAAACTGACACTATGCAGTAATCAGAAAAAAAAAAAAAAAAAAAAAAACTGCTTGTGTCAGTTTGTGACAGGGGGGGGGGGGGGGGTGATTGGGGGGGGATCGGGGGGGGGATCGGGGTGTTTTGTGTGCCTGGCATGTTCTACTGTGTGGGTGTGTGTTGGTGCACTCACATTGATGTCTTCTCTCCTCGGGCCGGAACGGAAAATACCGACCCGAGGGGAGATGACATCATTTCCTTTGCTGCTGTTTAGCATACAGCAGCAAAGGAAGATTCTCATTGGCCGGCGGCGATCGCGAGGGGGGGGCCACGAACGGATGGTCTCCCCCTCATCACCGATCGCCGCTGGACAAAAGACGACCGCCTCGGGCACCGGGGGGGGGGTCCGATCGGACCCCCCACCCGCGGAAGGCAAATCACGTACACTGTACGTGATTTTGCCTGTCCGTGCCACTTTGCCGACGTACATCGGCGTGAGGCGGTCGTCAAGTGGTTAATGAGCCTGCTTTATATATGTAGCAATAACTCTCGGTGGAGCTGCTGGTTTATAGCGGGCTGTTACCGTCACCTTCTTTACCTCTATTTCACCAGAACCGGGTCTAGGGGTCCCGTTGAGTTTACCATAAACAATGCAGGCACCGGACACTTGAGTTTCTTTTCCAATGCTTTAATAAACATGAACTGAAGGAAGTAGCAGGAAAGAGGTAGAAGGAAAGTTGCAGGGAAGCTCAAATACCTTTTCTTAATGTTCTTTGTGTAGCATTAAGTATTGAAAACTTGTAGCTGAATATACTCCCTCTAGCAGCCAGTACGTAGCAGGAACAAAAGTCTCTGCCACAGACTTGATTGGAACAAAACCCGTACGATCCTCTGCCACAGGATGTAATGGTCTATGATGAACAACAAAGACACAGCACTAGAACCTTTAGCCGACCCGGCAGTACTATGCGGTAAGATTACTTTAGGATACGTCCTCCAACCGAGTCACCAGGCCCCTCTCCAGACCAGCACTCTGCATGATCCTTCCATGACAGGTCCTCCCCTGGGATCTCCTCGGTTGTCCAGCTTCTTCACTCAGGATAGACAGCTCAGGACCATTCCTCTGCTGCTGTGGTAGGCCCCAGACAAGCCTCTGGGCTCACCCACCCGCTGCAGCTCCGTGGGCCTCCAGATCAGAGGACCACGAGGTAGTACTCTTAGCGCATACCTGTCGGCCAGGAGGGCCAGCAGGTGGACGGAAAACGACCCCTAAACATGGCGTCTGTCCCATAAATACCCTCCCCCAGAATGCAACTCGGAGGACCACCTCCACCGAGTTATCTCCGGGACAGAGGAGCACTCATACACTTCAACGTGTTGCCTTTCCAACACCGACCCATGGCGACAACGACACCCACAGGCACAGTGTGGAACTACACGCAACACAGCTGAGCTGGAACAGAGGCAAATCTGACTATGTATGAACAGATAACCCACTCAATTTACCTATCAGCAGTAGATTAAAAATCTACCGGCGCTACACACACTTAGAGGAATGGATGGAGTCCACTAGATCCCTGAAGGTTTTCTTCTTATCAGCCAATAGTGTAAAGGTGATATTGGTATATGGTGGACACCGGGCTGGCAACCTCTGCACATCAGAAGGCTTCCATGGTCACCAGGGGCAGTGACTGGAATGACTGATTTGGTTCAGCACACCATGATATTAAAGTCCAAATACAAGTTTATACCAATGTAAAATAAATGAAAGACGCAAATACCAACGAATTTCAAAGGCCAAGCCTTGCCGGCTTCATCAGGGCCTAACATATAGGGGGCAGTGTATGCGCACTGGATATTTATACCGGTATTACCAGCTGCCAGTTTACATTACATACCAAATAAGACATCCACTGCCAAGTCCACATATGCTGTTTCTTAGGTGTCAAGCCCTGATGAAGGGGGGCAAGTCTTGGGCCCTGAAACACATTAGAAGACTTCCATTTGAGCTAATATTGGAATGAACTTAGTTTGTACACTTGGCAAAGGAGCTTACACTCACAGCTTCACACTGCCAATCCAACACCAAGCATCCATGCGTTGGCCCCTTAGGCCACACCTCCCAGACTGTGGAGACCAAGAGTAGATCCAGGGGCCGGGTGCATGGGACCACTGAACACTTCCCACACCCACAGGTCCTCCTTAAGCTGGCCATACATGGCTGAAATTTCAACTGACTCCTGCTCAATTGGACACATTTAAGCTGTGAGTGGTCCTGTTGACACAACCTAGCTGGATACAAATTGATCTTTCAATTGAAGCAGGTGAACTATAGAATGTAATATATGGAATGGGACTAACATACAATCTGCTGCCTTTGCATATGTAGAATTGAAGAGATATGAACTGCAAACCAGAGGAAGGAACTGTAATAAAATATCCCACATGGGGCTCCTGACCTACTGATTCCTTATAGAAGCAAATATAAGGCCTCATGTGGGGTTATATAGTATCAACTACACTCACCGGCCACTTTATTAGGTCCTCCTTGCTAGTAGCGGGTTGGACCCCCTTTTGCCTTCAATCTTGATGGAATAGATACAACAAGGTGTTGGAAACGTTCCTCAGAGATTTTGCTCCATAGTGACCTGATAACATCATGCAGTTGCTACATATTTGTCAGCTGCACATCCATGATGCCAATCTCCCATTCCACCACATCCCCAAGGTGCTCTATTGGATGAGATGTGGTGACTGGAGGCCATTGGAGGACAGGGACCTCATTGTCCAGTGGTGAGATGATTGGAGCTTTGTGACATGGTGCATTATCCTGCTGGAAGGATCAGAAGATGGGGACACTGTAGTCATAAAGGGATGGACATGGTCAGCAACAATACTCAGGTAGGTCGTGGTGATTAAACCATGCTCAATTGGTGCTAAGGGGCCCAAAGTGTGCCAAGAAATATCCCCCCCACACCATTACACCCCCACCACCAGCCTGAACCGGTGATACCCCATCCCCCACACCATTACACCCCCACCACCAGCCTGAACCGGTGATACCCCATCCCCCACACCATTACACCCCCACCACCAGCCTGAACCGGTGATACCCCATCCCCCACACCATAACATCCCCACCACCAGCCTGAACCGGTGATATCCCATCCCCCACAGCATTACACCCCCACCACCAGCCTGAACCGGTGATACCCCATCCCCCACACCATTACACCCCCACCACCAGCCTGAACCGGTGATACCCCATCCCCCACACCATTACACCCCCACCACCAGCCTGAACTGGTGATATCCCATCCCCCACACCATTACACCCCCACCACCAGCCTGAACCGGTGATATCCCACCCCCCACACCATTACACCCCCACCACCAGCCTGAACCAGTGATACCCCATCCCCCACACCATTACACCCCACCACCAGCCTGAACCGGTGATACCCCAACCCCACACCATTACACCCCCACCACCAGCCTGAACCGGTGATACCCCATCCCCCACACCATTACACCCCCACCACCAGCCTGAACCAGTGATATCCCATCCCCCACACCATTACACCCCCACCACCAGCCTGAACCGGTGATATCCCATCCCCCACACCATTACACCCCACCACCAGCCTGAACCGGTGATATCCCATCCCCCACACCATTACACCCCCACCACCAGCCTGAACCGGTGATATCCCACCCCCACACCATTACACCCCCACCACCAGCCTGAACCGGTGATATCCCATCCCCCACACCATTACACCCCCACCACCAGCCTGAACCAGTGATATCCCATCCCCCACACCATTACACCCCCACCACCAGCCTGAACCGGTGATACCCCATCCCCCACACCATTACACCCCCACCACCAGCCTGAACCAGTGATATCCCATCCCCCACACCATTACACCCCCACCACCAGCCTGAACCGGTGATACCCCATCCCCCACACCATTACACCCCCACCACCAGCCTGAACCGGTGATACCCCATCCCCCACACCATTACACCCCCACCACCAGCCTGAACCGGTGATATCCCATTCCCCACACCATTACACCCCACCACCAGCCTGAACCGGTGATATCCCATCCCCCACACCATTACACCCCCACCACCAGCCTGAACCGGTGATATCCCACCCCCACACCATTACACCCCCACCACCAGCCTGAACCGGTGATATCCCATCCCCCACACCATTACACCCCCACCACCAGCCTGAACCAGTGATATCCCATCCCCCACACCATTACACCCCCACCACCAGCCTGAACCGGTGATACCCCATCCCCCACACCATTACATCCCCACCACCAGCCTGAACCGGTGATATCCCATCCCCCACACCATTACACCCCCACCACCAGCCTGAACCGGTGATATCCCATCCCCCACTCCATTACACCCCCACCACCAGCCTGAACCGATGATACCCCATCCCCCACACCATTACACCCCCACCACCAGCCTGAACCGGTGATATCCCATCCCCTCCACCATTACACCCCCACCACCAGCCTGAACCGGTGATACCCCATCCCCCACACCATTACACCCCCACCACCAGCCTGAACCGGTGATATCCCATCCCCCACACCATTACACCCCCACCACCAGCCTGAACCAGTGATATCCCATCCCCCACACTATTACACCCCCACCACCAGCCTGAACCGGTGATATCCCATCCCCCACACCATTACACCCCCACCACCAGCCTGAACCGGTGATATCCCATCCCCCACACCATTACACCCCCACCACCAGCCTGAACCAGTGATATCCCATCCCCCACACCATTACACCCCCACCACCAGCCTGAACCGGTGATACCCCATCCCCCACACCATTACATCCCCACCACCAGCCTGAACCGGTGATATCCCATCCCCCACACCATTACACCCCCCACCACCAGCCTGAACCGGTGATATCCCATCCCCCACACCATTACACCCCCACCACCAGCCTGAACCGGTGATATCCCATCCCCCACACCATTACATCCCCACCACCAGCCTGAACCAGTGATACCCCATCCCCCACACCATTACACCCCCACCACCAGCCTGAACCGGTGATATCCCATCCCCCACACCATTACACCCCCACCACCAGCCTGAACCGGTGATATCCCATCCCCCACACCATTACACCCCCACCACCAGCCTGAACCGGTGATATCCCATTCCCCACACCATTACACCCCCACCACCAGCCTGAACCGGTGATATCCCATCCCCCACACCATTACACCCCCCACCACCAGCCTGAACCGGTGATATCCCATTCCCCACACCATTACACCCCCACCACCAGCCTGAACCGGTGATATCCCATCCCCCACACCATTACACCCCCACCACCAGCCTGAACTGGTGATATCCCATCCCCCACACCATTACATCCCCACCACCAGCCTGAACCGGTGATATCCCATCCCCCACACCATTACACCCCCACCACCAGCCTGAACCGGTGATACCCCATCCCCCACACCATTACACCCCCACCACCAGCCTGAACCAGTGATATCCCATCCCCCACACCATTACATCCCCACCACCAGCCTGAACCAGTGATATCCCATCCCCCACACCATTACACCCCCACCACCAGCCTGAACCAGTGATATCCCATCCCCCACACCATTACACCCCCACCACCAGCCTGAACCGGTGATACCCCATCCCCCACACCATTACATCCCCACCACCAGCCTGAACCGGTGATATCCCATCCCCCACACCATTACACCCCCACCACCAGCCTGAACCAGTGATATCCCATCCCCCACACCATTACACCCCCACCACCAGCCTGAACCGGTGATACCCCATCCCCCACACCATTACACCCCCGCCACCAGCCTGAACCAGTGATATCCCATCCCCCACACCATTACACCCCCACCACCAGCCTGAACCGATGATACCCCATCCCCCACACCATTACACCCCCACCATCAGCCTGAACCAGTGATACCCCATCCCCCCACACCATTACACCCCCACCACCAGCCTGAACCGGTGATATCCCATCCCCTCCACCATTACACCCCCACCACCAGCCTGAACCGGTGATATCCCATCCCCCACACCATTACCCCCCCACCACCAGCCTGAACCAGTGATACCCCACCCCCACACCATTACACCCCACCACCAGCCTGAACCGGTGATAACCCATCCCCCACACCATTACACCTCCACCACCAGCCTGAACCAGTGATATCCCATCCCCCACACCATTACACCCCCCACCACCAGCCTGATATCCCATCCCCCACACCATTACACCCCCACCACCAGCCTGAACCGGTGATACCCCATCCCCCACACCATTACACCCCCACCACCAGCCTGAACCGGTGATACAAGGCAGGATGGATCTATGCACCAAATTCTGACCCCACCATCTGAATTTCGCAGCTGAAATCCAGACTCATCAGACCAGGCAACGTTTTTCCAATCTTCTGTAGCAAGGTCTCCGGCCTTATTCAGTCTAATGAGAACCTCCAGGGCCAAAAATAGCTGACATCCTTCTGTATGTGGTGGGTTGTGAGGCATAGTGGGTGCAAGGTGGATAAAGTTATTGGGCGCCAGACACTTCTTGAATGCAAAACAGATGTTTATTTCTCTTACAAACATTTTTGAGGGAAAGAGGGTTAGGGCCAGGACACCCTTAATTAGTTGCAAGTTGAATTAACAGGAGGACAGCCATGCAGGGAAAGTCATTCAGCAAGGCGTCACATCTGCATATGTTGGAATGCTGTCTCCTATGGCAACAATCTTTAACAGTTCCTAACATAAAGCGTAACAGTTCTTTCACCTTTCACTACAACTTCTTCTTGTAGTTCTTCAGCCCACTGAGCTCCTCGTCTCTCTCACTAGACACTCTAATTCACTGTCTCTGAATCCCTTGAGCTCCTCCAATCTTCATGGTTGTATCTTCCTCAAGCGTCACCCTCACCTCTCTGCTGGGTCCCTGGCTTGGCACTCCCGATACTTCTCAAGCTTCACCCGCAGGTCTGCTCGGTCTCTGGCTTGGCACACAAGGCTGCTCTGCAAGCGTCTCCTCTGCTGGTTGAGTTCCTGGCTTGATATCCACTGAAGTTTCCCAATTCTTCACCGTCCCCGGTTGGTGAGAATACTGCTCGGGTACTTCCTTCAGCTACTCACTGTGGTCCCTGGTAATAAGGCGGATAGTCCCTTAGTGGTGACAGCTTCCCCTCTACCTCCGACCACTGACAAGTTCTCCAGCCGGCAGAACCGCCACTTTTGGTTGGACTGCAAGCCGCAATCCCAACCCTACTCTGCTCTCTGGATAGGACCTCAGACAGCCTGGCAGCCAGATACCCCCGGGATAGGCCCAATCTCCAGCCTAGCAGCCCAGGCCAAGGGATTCAAAGAAAACCCCTGCCCATTGGCTGAGATACCCCATATAACCATAACCTGACCTTCTGTTGCCTTTCTCATATCTAGTACCACCAAGTACCCGACCACCTAGTGGTAGAAGAGAAAAGTTCAACAAGGCCAGACTTAGGGAGGCATCAATAGGTCTCTAACAATCAACCCAGATTACGATTCCTGGCAAGTACATTTGTGAGGAGCTCCCTGACTAAACCCCAGGGTGCTACACTTCTATTGTGCGGTTTTGGTGATCGGTGCCAATTGTAGCTTCAGTTTCCTGCTCTTAGCTGACAGGAGTGGCACCCAGTGTGGTCTCCTGCTACTGTAGCCCATCTGCTTCATCACCATCCAGAGATGGTATTCTCCATACCTTGGGTGTAACGAGAGGTTATTTTAGTTCCTGTTGTCTTTCTATCATCTGGAACCAGTCTGCCCATTCTCCTCTGACCTCAACAAGGCATTTTCCTCCACACAACTGCCGCTCACTGGATATTTTCTCTCTTTCCCACCATTCTCTGTAATCCTGAGAGATGGTTGTGTGTGAAAATCCCAGAAATACTCAGACCAGCCCGTCTGCCACCAACAACCAACCATGCCACGTTCAAAGTCACCCAGATCCCCTTTCTTCCCCATTCTGATGCAGCAAGTCGTCTTCACCAGGTCTAGATGTCTAAATACATTGAGTTGCTGATATGTGATTGGCTGATTAGCAATTTGGGTTACCAAGCAATTGAACAGGTGTACCTAATAAAGTGGCCGTTGAGTGTATATGCAGATAAGACAAGAATAATAATAATCGGCTTTGTATTAGGTAACAGTGCTGCCAATAACAGGCGTACAAAGTAAACTTTACAGGGCAGTAAAAATCACATCAATCTTCTAATCAGCTCTCACCTCTCCCCTCCGCGGTGATGCCGGTATTCCTGGAGGCGTAAAAGAAGATCTGATCTTGAAATGCCTTTAAATAAAAGTCACAAAATAAAAATAAACCGTTTTCTTTATTTGTATAAAGGTGAACGTTTGGCAAATGAGACAAAAGACACAAATTAATGCAGTTTTCTAATCATGAATACATCATTAACCACTTCAGCCCCAGAAGGTTTTACCCCCTTCCTGACCAGAGCACTTTTTACAACTTTGCACTGCGTCACTTAAACTGGTAATTGCGCGGTCATGCAATGCTGTACCCAAACGTAATTTATGTTCTTTTTTTCCCCACAAATAGAGCTTTCTTTTGATGGTATTTGATCACCAAGCAGTTTTTATTTTTATACGCTATACATAAAAAGAGCACCAATTTTGAAAAAAAAATATTTTTTTTTTACTTTTTGCTATAATAAATATCCCCAAAAATGTTTTTAAACAAATTTCTTCATCAGTATAGGCCAAGATGTATTCTTCTACATATTTTTGGTAAAAAAAAATCGCAATAAGCGTATATTGATTGGTTTGCGCAAATGTTATAGCGTCTACAAACTATGGAAATGATTTATGGCATTTTTATTAATTTTTTTTACTAGTAATGGCGGTGATCTGCGATTTTTAGCGGTATTGCGAGGGACAGATTGGACACTTTTGACACATTTTTTGGGACCAGTGACATTTATACCGCAATCAGTGCTATAAAAATGCACTGATTACTGTGTAAATGACACTAGTAGGGAAGGGGTTAACACTAGGGGGCGATCAAGGGGTTCCCTGTGTGTTCTAACTATATGGGGATAGGACTGAGTAGGAGTGGAGACATATCGTTGTTCCTACTTACTTAGAAGAAACGACATGTGTCCTCTCCTCTGACAGCACAGAGATTTGTGTGTTTACACACACAAGTCATACTTCATATTCCTATCGCACACATTCCTGGATGAGCTCACGGATATGGGTGCTGCAGCAACAACCAGCTGGATACTGGCTCAAGTCACAATGAAGATATTTGCCAGCACACCATGGAACGACGTAGATAGTGTCCAAACGTGTAATTTATTGCATGATCACAACACAAGGAGAGTGCAACGTTTCGGGGTCATGCAGGACCCCTTCGTCAGGCATGTGATCACATCACATACCTGACGAAGGGGTCCTGCATGACTCCGAAACTTGTGTTGTGATCATGCAATAAATTACACATTTAGACACTATCTACATCATTCCATGGTGTGCTGTCAAATATCTTCATCATTTACACACACAAGTGCTCGTGCACACGATCGCCGCCGGCCACGCGTGATCACGTGCACGAGCGCCAGCACGGGGATTTGTGCGTGTAAACACACAAATTCCTGTGCTGTCAGAGGAGAGAATGCCTTTGACGAAGGGACAACGAAGGGACAACGAAGGGACAACTCTACTTCTATCAAGTATGGAATTTGCTGCCAAATTCAATTCTCCCCCTACTATAAGGTTGGGGGAATGATATCTCTCAAGAATATAAAAAAAATGTTGAAAATGTAGATTGTGCCTCATTTGGGGCATAAATTGAGGCGATAGTGATTTGGTGATCTTTAAGGGTGCCTTTCGGGATCAGGAAATTACTCTCTGGGTCCTTGTATATGTTGGGTATTTCCATGACTAGTGATCTCCTTATAAATTTGGCAGTACAACGAGTCTTTGAAATATAGTCTGTATAATAATGTTGGCTGTAAGACTTGTCAAAATATTGCGGGTGATTATTAGTGGCGAAGTGGGTTTCCTGCAGTAAAATAATATCCGCTCCTAATCTTCTATAGTTATTGTTTAATTTGTTTTACTTTTACTGGTTGAATTAAAACCTTGAACATTATGCGATAAGTCCCATTGTATCAACCATAAATAGAGATTGATCTGATATGATAGTAAGCGATATTTACTATAGTGGGAACTACTAAAACTAGAATTATATGATTAAGCATGGTTTAGGATGCAGGGCCCCATGGATTCTGTCACATGCAAAAGAAGATGGAGGTGACTCAGGAAGGAGATTGTGGAACAGTTTGGATACTGCAGGCATCAGGTCAGAAATTGATTCTGGGATGCCACGAATCCTTAGGTTGTTCCTGCGGGTTCGATTATCTAAATCCTCCACCTGTAAATATGAGTAGTTTTCAGCTAAAAGTTCAAAGTCTTTTCAAAGATCATTAGGTGCAAGTGATAGCTCATCATGCTTGGTTTCTAGAACGTCTGTGCGTCCCCCCCAGGGTTGCTATTTCTTGTGTGAGTGTGCTTTTTGTTTTTTGGAGCTCATACTGTATTTTATCAGCAAGTTTTTCATAAATTTTAGTTAAGCTGGCATCTAAATCATCTTTTGTGAGCTGAGAAGAGTACTCACTGTTATTTTTTGTGGAAGCAAACTCCTGCTTATGGTCGCACGCTGTTGTAAGAGACTGTACAGGCTGTGGAGAGCTGGTGCCATTTTGAGTCATTTTCTTCTGCTCTTTATTGCAGCAGCAGATAAGTGGTCGAAAAGTGCTGTTGTGAACGGTGACGGTGCGCCTTCTTGCCCGACGTCATGCACTGGTGTGCAGGGAGATAGAGCTGCTGATCTGCATCCCGCCGCGCATGGGCCCCCTCTTAGGAATGTGGCCTTGGCTCATCTCATCTCCTTTATCCCAGATTGCGGTGTAGACACACTACAATGCTATTGTGGGGTAACAAACTGTCCAATGGGGGAGCTGTGGAGCCCTGATGGAGCAAGCTTCGGGCACAGAGGAAACAGGGAGGCCAAAAAGAAGTTGTTGTTGTGTAGCAATATGGCTGCTACCAACAGGATTGGTGCTGAGAACTGCTCTTAAGGCAGCTGTGGAAGCAGAGGAGTTCTCCTGATGAGGACTGCAGGTGGCAGTCGGACAGGCTGGGCAGCTCTGACAATAGTGCAGGGGGGCGATTCAAGCTCAGAGGGGTTAGGGTAGCCCCAGTAACACTGCAGCCTGGCTGTCACGAAGATCCTGCCAGTAACCGGCGTCCCAGGCGCACGGGAACCCAGCCACCAGTCCCATTGCGCATGCGCGCGCGTTCACGGGTGCGGTCACCTGCGCGCACTCCCGCTGGTGTCAGGCGGGCTATTTAAACCTGCCTGTCACACTCCATCCCCGCTGTCTGCTCTACAGCGTTCTGTGAGTGTTACCTGATCTGATCTGTGTTTCCTGTTATCTGACCCGGCTTCCTGTTTGACGATCCTGCTATCTGCCTGCACCAGACCCTCTTGGCTTGCCTGACCATCCCTCTGCATTACCCCTGGTACCTCTGCTGTCCGAACGTTACTGACCACCGGCTTGTTGACCCTCCGCTGTGTTCATCAGCTTCCAGTCTGCTATTACCTGCTGTTGTTCCTGGTTCCAGTCCAGCTTCCAGTCTGCTATTACCTGCTGTTGTTCCTGGTTCCAGTCCGGCGTTCCAGGCTACCTTCTGCTGTGTTCCAGCCCAGCGTTCTAGGCTATCTTCTGCTGTGTTCCAGTCCAGTGTTCCAGGCTATCTTCTGCTGTGTACCAGTCCAGCGTTCCAGTCTATTACCTGCTGTTGTTCCTGGTTCCAGTCCAGCGTTCCAGGCTACCTTCTGCTGTGTTCCAGCCCAGCGTTCCAGGCTACCTTCTGCTGTGTTCCAGTCCAGCGTTCCAGTCTATTACCTGCTGTTGTTCCTGGTTCCAGTCCAGCGTTCCAGGCTACCTTCTGCTGTGTTCCAGCCCAGCGTTCCAGGCTACCTTCTGCTGTGTTCCAGTCCAGCGTTCCAGTCTATTACCTGCTGTTGTTCCTGGTTCCAGTCCAGCGTTCCAGGCTACCTTCTGCTGTGTTCCAGCCCAGCGTTCCAGGCTACCTTCTGCTGTGTTCCAGTCCAGCGTTCCAGTCTATTACCTGCTGTTGTTCCTGGTTCCAGTCCAGTGTTCCAGGCTATCTTCTGCTGTTGTTCCAGTCCAGCTTCCAGTCTGCTATTACCTGCTCTTGTTCCAGGTTCCAGTCCTGCATTCCAGTCTCTGTCCTCAGTCTACTCCTCAGACTACTGACTCAAGAGGGTGCCACCACTACTGGACTTTCAGCAACTGTTGATCCTGCCAGGCACCCATACCACTCTTCACTCCTGGCCCTCTGTCTCCATTCCAGGGGAACGGGAGTGGGAGCTGTAAGGGAGGTCTTTTCCTGCACTTCAGGCTCACAACCTACCAGGTACGTGACAGTAGCAGACAGCCATGTCTGAGCCTGAGCAGGGAACGTCTCCCATGGAGGAACTCTGTGCACACCTGGCAGGATTGACTGAAGCAGTCAAAAATCTGCAGCAAGGATACACCAGACTGGAGGAACGAGTGTTAACCCTGTCTAACCCCATTGGGACCCAGGGAGCTTCCTCTGCTCCTGCTCCTTTAGTTGGGCAACTAAAGTTCCTCAACGGTGGTGATGCTCCCTCCGGAACCTAAGGTTCCCACACCTGAACGTTTCTTTGGAAATCGCCATAAGTTCAGAGCCTTCCGCAACTCCTGCGAACTATTTTTTGCTCTTCAGCCACGTACCTTTTCCCTGGAGGCTACAAAGGTGGGCTACGTGATTTCTCTACTCTCTGGTGACCCCCAAACCTGGGCCCATCGCCTCTTAGAGCAAAAGGACATATCTCTGACCAACCTCTCCACTTTCTTTGACGCACTAGGCCAGTTATATGATGACCCCCAGCTATCTGTAACTGCAGAGGCGGCTCTGCACACCCTTTAACAAGGTCGCAGAGCAGCAGAGGATTATGTGGCTGAATTCAGGAAGTGGAGTGCGGATACTAACTGGAACGATGCGGGCCAGGCTACCTTCTGCTGTGTACCAGTCCAGCGTTCCAGTCTATTACCTGCTGTTGTTCCTGGTTCCAGTCCAGCGTTCCAGGCTACCTTCTGCTGTGTTCCAGCCCAGCGTTCCAGGCTATCTTCTGCTGTGTACCAGTCCAGCGTTCCAGGCTATCTTCTGCTGTGTACCAGTCCAGCGTTCCAGGCTATCTTCTGCTGTGTTCCAGTCCAGCGTTCCAGTCTATTACCTGCTGTTTTTCCTGGTTCCAGTCCAGCATTCCAGGCTACCTTCTGCTGTGTTCCAGCCCAGCGTTCCAGGCTACCTTCTGCTGTGTTCCAGTCCAGCGTTCCAGTCTATTACCTGCTGTTGTTCCTGGTTCCAGTCCAGTGTTCCAGGCTATCTTCTGCTGTTGTTCCAGTCCAGCTTCCAGTCTGCTATTACCTGCTGTTGTTCCTGGTTCCAGTCCTGCATTCCAGTCTCTGTCCTCAGTCTACTCCTCAGATTCCTGACTCCAGAGGGTGCCACCACTACTGGACTTTCAGCAATTGTTGATCCTGCCAGGCACCCATACCACTCTTCACTCCTGGCCCTCTGTCTCCATTCCAGGGGAACGGGAGTGGGAGCTGTAAGGGAGGTCTTTTCCTGCACTTCAGGCTCACAACCTACCAGGTACGTGACACTGGCGGAGCAAGATGGCCGCCACACATGGTTCTGGGGACAGGGCCACGGCTGCTACCCACACACAAATGGAGAAGGGACCCACTGCAATCCCCGACTGGGGCCGCCCTCTGTCCAGCCAGGATGTTTCGGTTGTGCAGTGGGGACTGGATCGGGCACAGAAGAGATGGGGAGGCCACAGGCGTCCACCGGGGTATAGCAAGGTGGCCGCATATCACCTGCTGAATCCCCGATGCTCTATCAGGCTGGCACAGAGAAGCGGTACCATGGGGGCTTCCGGCAGTGGGTATCAAGTTGGACAGCCATGATGATCGTGCGAGGAGGGACCTGGGCGCAGGTGAGCAAGGAAAGCCAAGAGGTGGTGATGGCACAGCAGCTGAGTGGAGCAAGATGGCCACTGCTCACCGTGCACAGGCCGGAGCCGCAAACTGTCCCTCAGACAGCTGGAGCAGAGAGGAGCGCTGCGCTAACAGTCCCAGGTGGCTCCCCCATAGACTGGGGGACTCAGGGGTCTGTGGAGAGAGCAAGGCAGGGCAGCTGGGGAGTGCAAAATCTTGGATGTGCCTCTGGACTGCTGGAGCTCTTGACAGACACGTCGGCCTGAGCATGACTAAATTTTTGATTCAATCGATTTTTATTGGATCATTTTCATAGACATAAATAGGTAACCAAGTGAACATTGTTTGTCGTACAGCAGGTTGATGTACATAAAGGAATAACGTTAGATACAAAAATTGTGAACTAACAGAATAACAAGGGATTTGAACCTTGTAATGCCGCGTACACACGGTCGGACTTTTCGTCTACAAAAGTCCAACGGACGCTGACGGACTAAAGCTGGCTGGTAATCCGATCGTGTGTGGGCTTCTCCGGACTTTCAACTGACTTTTTTAGCCTCAAATCCGACGTACTTTAGATTTGAAACATGCTTCAAATCTTTCCGACGGACTCGAGTCCGGTCGAAAAATCCGCTCGTCTGTATGCTAGTCCGACGGACAAAAACCCACGCTAGGGCAGCTATTGGCTACTGGCTATGAACTTCCTTATTTTAGTCCGGTGTACGTCATCACGTAAGAATTCGACGGACTTTTGTGTGATCGTGTGTAGGCAAGTCTGTTCGTTAGAAAGTCCGCCGCAAGTCCGTTGAAAGTCTGTCGGACAGGCTGTCGGACTTTTGTAGCTGAAAAGTCCGACCGTGTGTACGCGGCATAAGACTCATACAGCATTCTTAACGTTATAGTAATAACTGTCAAGGTCGTGGTGCCTTCCTCTCCCAGACACCCCTAATGGGAGCACTTTTGTGTCTCGAGAGGAGGGAAGAACCACTTTCTAATAAATTAGTATGAGCTTTAACTCTCATAACGTGTATTGTATAACTTCTCATTGTACATAGTATAAACTAAACCTGAGTGAACTATTCATTTTGCTCGGTCAAGAAATAAATAAAGATGAGATGTGGGTGTCATATGAACCTCACTGCTCTAGACCATTGTGGCCAGGGTTTCGATGCCTCTTGCGTTTTGGTAGCTTGCTGGCGGTCATCATTGTCTCATAGCTGTAATGAAGATTCACTAAGACGATAGTGCTTGCAATGGATGGAATCTGATCAGATTTCCAAAGTCTTGTTATGCAGCGTACACACGGGCGGACTTTCCGACAGACTTTTGACAGACTTCTGACTGACTTTTTTTTACGAACGGACTTGCCCACACTCGACCGGACTACGGACGGAATTGCCTACACACGACCGGACTTTCCGGTGGACCTAGTTCCCGACGGAGTTACGGCGGACTTTCCAAATGAACTGACTTGCCCACACACAAACAAGTCCGTTCATTGTGAACGTGACTCGGGTACGACAGGACTAGAAAAGGAAGTCAATATCGCCGCTTTTATCGGCGAGATTGATGCCTTGCGAGCCCCGTCGCGGGGCATACCAGGCCCTTAGGTCTGGTATGGATTTTAAGGGGAACCCCCTACGCTGAAAACATGGCGTGGGGGTCCCCCCAGGATCCATACCAGACCCTTATCCGAGCAAGCAGCCCGGCAGGTCAGGAAAGGGGGTTGGGGACAAGCGAGCGCCCCCCCCTCCTGAACCGTACCAGGCAGCATGCCCTCAACATGGGGGGTGGGTGCTTTGGGGGAGGGGGCACACTGCGCCCCCCCAAAGCACCTTGTCCCCATGTTGACGAGAACAGGGGCCTCTTCCCGACAACCCTGGCCGTTGGTTGTCGGGGTCTGCGGGCGGAGGGCTTATTGGAATCTGGGAGCCCCCTTTAATAAGGGGGCCCCCCGATCCCGGCCCCTCACCCTATGTGAATGAGTATGGGGTATATCGTACCCCTACCCATTCACCTAGGGAAAAAAGTGTCAATAAAAAATAACACACTACACAGGTTTTTTAAGTAATTTATTATCAAAAATATATTTAATCTAGTATGCCTGTGCAGTAAATCTACCCACAGGCACTACACAGAAAAAATAGGAGGCGCTACTGATCAAAAAAAATGAACATGTGCTACAAACCAGTGATGGTGTGACCCCCTAAAGGAGTCTGCGTATCCAAATGATAAAAGTGAACAAACAAAAAATGTGTCAAAGAACCAATATTCAAGGCCACACACTAAATGCACTCAATGTGTGGTAGTAATGCAGTGATGGTGTGACTCCCTCCGTATAACACTCCAACAATGAGTGAATCTTTTAAACAAAAATAATAATGCCTCTCCAGTGATGAAGTGCAAAATATTCATGCTAAGCATGCATTACATATATAGAAAACAATCACACTTTCAAAAATTCAGTCCAAAAAAAATGACATGACATCACACGTGATAAATAGTGTCCTAAATAAGTGTTCAATCTTGATGCAACCAGGTGATACTAAAAATCTTCCACCTCTCCCTAGGTGCACGGTGCTTCCACTCCCTTAAGAATAACACTCACCGACTAGCTTTGCCTGCACTCTCATGCACGGCAAAAATCACTTATTTACCACCTCCGGGTACTAGGATCAGTCGTTGTTTCCACGGTGCTTGTTTAAACATAAGGCCCACATGCAAGAAATAATAAGTGCTCCAATAGTGTGAATCAATTAAACACTTTTATTAAAATCACTGCAATCTTCTGATATCTCACTCACATTTAAAACAATAGAAATCAGCCAAACGATTAGCCAAACGATTAAAGTGCAGATCACATCAAACTGTGTATAGTGGAACCAAACTGCAACAAATGGTCACGGCGGACCCGAGGTGTGTCGGCGCACAGCGTTCAATCTCACCACCTCCCTGACAGCTCCTCCGCGCCTCCGTGTACTCACAAACTTTCTCCCTCCGTGAGGATAGCAGCACTGTGTGTCACGTATTACGGCCACGCCCCCGACATGTTTCGTCACAAGATGACTTATTCATGGGATAGGCCGCATTCCCCATCAATCACCCCTTATATGCATATTCAGCCTGCGTCTAACAAGCCGCGCTTTGCGCCTGCGCACATCTCGGGTCCCCGCTGTATGAATTACGTTGGGAGCTTCACGGCGGTGCAAAGCAGGGGTCAGATAGAATAATGACATGGACTGATGTTGACAACAATGAATACATACTAATCGGTTTAAATGACACACACGGTTATATCCTACATTGATCACTCCATTACAAACCTAAGTGCTCGAGCGGGTTGACATTAACTGCCTCAACATCTGCTCTCTGAATTAAGTTCGTAAGGCTCATAGAGTACATTGTCTCTCTATATATATGCACCTCACTACTCCATATACCTATATATGTTAAAGACTTCAGTCATATATACACATAGTAAGATGCTGGATAATGGGTTATTTTCTTATATTAAATCTATAAGTGAAAATAGATCCGAAAAATAAAAAATAAAATATTAAAATATTAAAATATTAAAATATTAATCTTCACTAAAAATAAATCCCATGTGTGATAACTAGCTAATATGCATGTTGAATGACAATAAACTTAAATCTAGAAACATGGATATATTAAATGTATTGCAGTATGTAATAAGTACTTTCTATAAGGATTAGTGATGAATGACAAAAATCGCATATAAAAAATCGCATATAAAAATCGCATATAAAAATCGAATGGAGTTAATCCATAGATCCCAATCTACCTCAAATTGGTAATGCCTAATCAACTGTACATGTGGGATTTTCTCGACTAGTAGATCCGCTACCCACGCTTTCACAAAATATGGATATGTTCCTTAGCCCTGGTTAGAAATGATTCATCCTCAGGGGATTAGAAATAGATTACCGCTAGAAGTCATTGATAAAACAGTTTAAATCTAGTTCTATATTCAACCCCCTGGGGGCCAGACTCTTCAATAGAAATATCCACCTAGTTTCCCTCTGGGACAGATTCCTCACTCTATTAGAGCCCCTCCATGTTGGGTGAACTACATCTATCCCACAAAACTGCAATAAGGAGGGGTCCTGCTGATGTTTTTCCTTAAAATGCAGAGAAACACTATGGTACTTATAACCATTTTTTATATTGGTTAGATGCTCGGAGATTCTAATCCTTAAAAGCCTCTTTGTTCTCCCCACATATAAAAGGCCACAGGGGCACCACATGAGATATACTACGTGTGAGGAGTTACATGTACTGAACTCCTTAATATCAAAGGATTCTCCATTCCTATTAGTCACACTTTTTATCCCTCTGTGTTTCACTTTAACCGTCCTACAACAAATACATCTTCTGCAGCAATAAAATCCCCTGAAGTCAAATCTCAGGTCATACTGTCCTGGTGGATTCAGAATTTTCTTAACCACCAGGTCACCAAAACTTGGGGCCCTTCTATATATAAATTTAGGGTGGCTGGGTAGTACTTCACCCAGGTGCCTGTCCCTGCAAAGAATATGCCAGTATCTTTTAAAAATGTCTTCAATGTCCTTGTATTGACAGTGAAAACCAGATATAAAACCAAACTGATGTCGGTTATCTCCTACTCCCGTGTCTTTTTTAATCAGGCACTGCTCTCGAGGCATTTCCGCCACTTCCTGAATGACCCCATCCAATATTTCCTCTCCATAACCTCTTTGTACAAACCTATTTTTCAAGGTACTAGCCTGCTCAAAGAAATCCTCTAACTCTGTACAATTCCTACGTACTCGCAACATTTGTCCCTTCGGGATATTTCTTATCCATGTCGGATGGTGCCCACTTCTTATTGACAAATAACTGTTGCGATCGGTGGGTTTAAAAAATACCTTAGTTTTCAGGCCACATCCTTCTCTTGTTATCGTAACATCCAGAAAATTTACCGATTGGTTACTGATTTGATGCTCCAATTTGATATTATTATTGTTGGTGTTCAATTCCTGAATGAACTCAATGGCAGATTCCTCTGTGCCCTCCCAAATAAACAGGAGGTCATCTATGAATCTCCGATAAAATAACAATTGAGGCCTCCTTTGGCTAAAGACTTTTCTGTCTTCCCACTCAGCCATAAACAAGTTGGCGAGGCTAGGGGCAAATTTGGCTCCCATAGCCACGCCAACCTGCTGGGAATAAAATTGGTCGTTGCACCAAAAATAATTGTGGGACATGCAAAAATCTAATACATGTCCCAAAAAGCGTTTCTGGACCACCGGGATATCCTCCCTTTTACTCAATGCCCAATTGAGGGCCAGCGCAGCGTCTTCATGTTGTATAACGGTATATAAAGAGGCTACATCCGCCGTAACTAGATATACCATTGAAGAGGCCTCTAACTGTACATTACTGAGCAAGGCCAATAAATCACCAGTATCCTTCAAGTAGGCTCTAGTGGCCTTCACACTTGGTTGCAGGAATTTATCTAAGTATTCCCCCAGTCTGGCTGTGACTGATCCAATCCCATTGACTATGGGGCGTGGAGGGGGACATTGCGCATTTTTATGAACCTTGGGCAAGGTATAAATAATTGGGATTCTACAGGCACTTGGAACCAAATATCTTTTTTCTTTTAGGTTTACTGCATCAATCCTATAGCCCCATTCCACCAGGGTTGCTAATTGCGATCTATAAGCTTCAGTGGGATCAGAGGATAGCCTCCTATAAGTGGAACTGTCCCCCAGTAGCTCTAACAGTTGATTCAAGTAGAAAGATTTATCCAACAATACGACCCCACCACCCTTATCAGCAGGTCGTATTATGAGATCCTTTTTTTCTTCCAAGGATTTAATGCCTTCCCTGATGTATTGGGGATTTACTCCTTTACGTGGAACCAATTTTTCAATGTCATTCAATACTAAATTCTTAAAAACTTCTATAAAATGATTGCTTGGGTTCTGAGGATTAAAAATAGATCTGTAATTTATTAGACAGCTCCGGGGGTCTTCTTCCGACTTTGCCGCTGTCTCCGGCCTCTTCTCCCGGTGTCTGGTTCTTCTGCCGACTCCTCCACTATCTTCTGCCGCTCTTTTGCTTGCGGTGGCCCGGACCTCTGCATCGTCTTCTTTCCTCTTCTCTTCTTCCGATGTTGACACGACGCTTTCTCCCGCTGTAATGGTGTGTGAGCGGCGCATGATGACTTATATAGGCGGTGACCCCACCCCCTTATAAAGTCGCAGTCCCTGGGCATGCTGGGACTGTGACATCATAAGGGGCGTGGTCAACATCACCACGTAACCACGCCCCTTATGACGTCACAGTCATCTGACCGGCCGGGCTGCGTGCTCGGATAGGGGTCTGGTATGGATTTTGGGGGGACCCCACGCCGTTTTTTCAGCGTAGGGGGTTCCCCTTAAAATCCATACCAGACCCAAGGGACATAGTCGCCTCCCCCTTCGCGCTCACCGCAATAGGAAAATTTGAGATGCAGTATCCTGCCCTTGCGTCATATCTGGTCCGTCGGACCAGCATACGGACGAATGGGCTTTCTGCTTGGAACTGAGTCCGGCGGAGTTACGACGTAAAGATTTGAAGCAGGTTTCAAATCTAAAGTCCGAAACGGTCCGTCGGAAGTCTGATGCAGACCACACACGGTCGGATTGTCCGCCGGATTCGGACGGTCGGACCAGTCCAGTTGGAAAGTCCACCCGTGTGTACACGGCATTAGACTTAGACCCCATACACACTATTAGATTTTCTGCAGATTTTTGTCTTCAGATTTACCAAAACCATATAATACGAGGTCAAACCTTAAGAGTTTAAATTTGTATGCAACCAGGCAGGCTCTGCAGAAAATCTAATAGTGTGTATGGGGCTTTAGCCAATAGTATATGGGTTGTTACATGCATGAAGGGTTTGGGGATTTTTTTTCGATAGTTAAATTTAGTCCTGCAAGGTCATGTAAGCGAGGTACTGGGCTATTGGTCACGTCTGACATGATTTTAAAAATGGATTTCCAATAATCCTGGACATGGCTGCATGACCAGAATATGTGTATTATGTCGCCTTTGGCTACTTTACATCTCCAACAGGTGCCAGTAGTTTGAGGGCTAGTAAAGATGCTATTTTAGCAGGTGTCATATACCATCTAAGCGATAGTTTTTGGGTGAGTTCCCAGAGAGCAGAGCATTTTCGTAGCTTTATAGATGGTTTGTAAAGATTATTGCCATTGTTTGTCAGAGTAGCAGTGAGCCAGGTCTGACTCCCATTGGATATGTGGAAGTGTTTTAGTAAATGTGTCCTTTTGGTGTAGGAGATTATAAAAGTGGGAAATGCCTCTTGTAGGATTCGTTAAGATTTCCCATGTTGTTGGGGGTAAGACGTAAAGGGGAAGTGGCATTACTTGTAGGCAGTGGCATATTCTTATGTATGTGAAGAATTCTGATGAGGGAAGATTAAATTCCTTTTGCAGGAGGGAAAAAAGATTTGGGTTGTGTCCCCTGTATCAGGTTCTGTAAAAACCTTTTTGGGCCCATTGTGTCAATGATAAGTCTGGCGATAAGTGGTGAAGAACCTCTATTGGTATTTGGTTGGGAGGGGTAGTAGGGGAGTAGTCAAAGTGTTGTATATTTTTTTCCATGTTTGGACCGATGCCTTCATGGTTGGAGAGATGGTGGACGGGATGGTGGTTCCTAGAGGAGTGCTTAATAGCCAATTCTTTAGATTTGGACAGAGGAGGGAGATGTTTTCTATTTGACCCCATAGAATGTTTGGTTGGGTTTGGAACCAGTTTGGTAGTCGGGCTAGAATAGCCGCTAGATAGTAGTCTTCAAAGTCAATGGACCCTGTTCCGCCCGCTAATTTGTGTTTTATGAGTTTTGAGTGTGCGCATCTGGGTCTTTTACCTTTCCAGAGATATTTGTTGAAAATAGTTTGGAGGGATCTGAAGAATGAAATGGGAATGGGAATGGGGAGGGTTCTAAATAGGTACAGTATTTGTGGTAGGCATGTCATTTAAAATGCTGCAAGTCTCCCTGACCATGAAAGTTCTTGTTTCGCTATTTGTTGGGATTCTGTTCGTATTCTGTTGAGGAGGAGCATGACTAAATGTAATCACCCCTGCAGGACACGGTGACTACACAGGCGTAGTGTGTTACGTTTTCATTAATTTTGAATGACACCCTAACACACCAAGGCGACACACTGCTATGTGCTGCATTCCTCCCCCACATTACAATATATCCTCCCCCACATTACAATATTTCCTCCTCCACGTGCCCCTTCCCCTGACTTTTCTGTCAAGATCACATCTATCAGCCCATCCCCACATGCCAGGGTGCTAGGGATAGCCCTAGACTCTGAACTGACCTTTCAGGTCAGGCCCACATACAATCCCTGTCCAAATCATGCCGCCTTAGCCTCCGCAACATCTCTAGCCACTTGCCGTCAGCTGTCAGCTCATATACGTCGGCAGAATGGCACGGCTGGGCAAAGTAACGTACTTGTACGTTACTTTGAATCTCCCACCGTGCACGCGCGCGCGTGGCCCGTGGACTCAATCGCCGCTGGGATACCCGCGATCGTGTCACGGAGCTGAAGAACGGGAGGATGCTGATGTAAACAGCATCTCCCCGTTCTGCCTAGTGACAGGACACCAATCGTCTGCTCCCTGTCATCGGGAGCAGAGATCAGTGTCATGTCACAGCTAGCCCATCCCGCCCACAGTTAGAATCACTCCCTAGGACACACTTAACCCCTCCCCCGCCCCCTAGTGGTTAACCCTTTCATTGCCAGTGACATTTTTACAGTAATCAATGCAATTTTATAGCACTGATCGCTGTATTAATGCCAATGGTCCCAAAAACGTGTCAAAATTGTCCGATGTGTCCTCCATAATGTCGCAGTTATGATAAAAATCGCCGATTACTAGTAAAAAAAAAAAATATTAATAAAAATGCCATAAAACTATCCGATATTTTGTAGACGCTATAACTTTTGCGCAAACCAATCAAAAAACGCTTATTGCGATTTTTTTTTTTACCAAAAATATGTAGAAGAATACGCATCGGCCTACACTGAGGAAAAAAAATGTTTTTTTATATTTTTTGGGGGGATATTTATTATAGCAAAAAGGAAAAAATAATGCATTTTTTTCAAAATTGTCGCTCTTTTTTTGTTTATAGCGCAAAAAATAAAAAACGCAGAGGTGATCAAATACCACCAAAAGAAAGCTCTGTTTGTGGGGAGAAAAGGACGTCAGTTTAGTTTGGGAGCCACATCGCACGACCGCGCAATTGTCAGTTAAGGCGACCCAGTGCCGAATCGCAAAAAGTGCTCTGGTCAGCAAGGGGGTAAATTCTTCCAGGGAAGTGGCTAGAATACGCCCCTTTTTAACCTATGACACCACCAAGCTTCTAATTCTCTCCCTGGTCATCTCTCGCCTCGACTACTGCAACTCCCTCCTCATTGGATTACCTTTACATAGACTATCCCCCCTTCATAATGAATGCCGCTGCAAGACTCATCCACCATATCAACCATTCACTGTCCTCCACCCCTCTCTACCAATCCCTCCACTGGTCTCCATTCAGTGTCCTCCACTCAGCTCTGCCAATCCCTCCACTGGCCTCCATTCAGTGTCCTCCACCCCTCTCTACCAATCCTTCCACTGACCTCCATTCAGTGTCCTCCACCCCTCTCTGCCAATCCCTCCACTGGCTTCCATTCACTGTCCTCCACCCCTCTCTACCAATCCCTTCACTGGTCTCCATTCAGTGTCCTCCACTCAGCTCTGCCAATCCCTCCACTGGTCTCCATTCAGTATCCTCCACCCCTCTCTGCCAATCCCTCCACTGGCTTCCATTCAGTGTCCTCCACTCCTCTCTGCCAATCCCTCCACTGGCTTCCATTCAGTGTCCTCCACCCCTCTCTGCCAATCCCTCCACTGGCTTCCATTCAGTGTCCTCCACCCCTCTCTGCCAATCCCTCCACTGGTCCCCATTCAGTGTCCTCCACCCCTCTCTGCCAATCCCTCCACTGGCTTCCATTCAGTGTCCTCCACCCCTCTCTGCCAATCCCTCCACTGGCTTCCATTCAGTGTCCTCCACCCCTCTCTGCCAATCCCTCCACTGGCTTCCATTCAGTGTCCTCCACCCCTCTCTGCCAATCCCTCCACTGGTCTCCATTCAGTGTCCTCCACCCCTCTCTACCAATCCCTCCACTGGTCTCCATCCAGTGTCCTCCACCCCTCTCTACCAATCCCTCCACTGGTCTCCATTCAGTGTCCTCCACCCCTCTCTGCCAATCCCTCCACTGGCTTCCATTCAGTGTCCTCCACCCCTCTCTACCAATCCCTCCACTGGTCTCCATTCAGTGTCCTCCACCCCTCTCTGCCAATCCCTCCACTGGTCTCCATTCAGTGTCCTCCACCCCTCTCTGCCAATCCCTCCACTGGTCTCCATTCAGTGTCCTCCACCCCTCTCTGCCAATCCCTCCACTGGCCTCCATTCAGTGTCCTCCACCCCTCTCTACCAATCCCTCCACTGGCTTCCACTCACCCAATGAATAAAATTCAAAGTAATAACAACAATGTATAAAGCCGTTCACAACTCTGCCCCCCAGCTACATCACTAACCTAGTCCCAAAATACCAACCAAGCCGCTCTCTTCGGTCCTCCCAAGACCTCCTGAACTCTAGCTCCCTTGTCACCTCCTCCCATGATTACCTCCAGGACTTCTCCAGAGCTTCTCCCATCCTTTGGAACTCCCTACCCCAATCTGTCCGACTGTCCCCCAATCTATCCATCTTTAGACGATCCCCGAAAACCCTTCTCTTCAAAGCAGCTTATCCTGCTTCTAACTAATACACTGTTTTACTTCCTCCATCAGCTCATCCCCCACAGCTATTACCTTTTGTATCAATTGACCCTTCCTTTTTAGATTGTAAGCTCTAATTAGCAGGGCCTCTGATTCCTCTTTACCTAACTGTAATGTAACTGTAATGTCTGCCTTCATTTTGTAAAGCGCTGCGCAAACTGTTGGCGCTCTATAAAACCTGTATAATGATAAAAAATAATAATAATTCCTGCAAAAGGGAGAAGTGCAGTTTGCGCCATGCTGGGGTGCATTGACAGCATATTAAAAATGAATGGCCTGCCTTAATGCAAGGCACATTATTGCATAATGTAACACACGGTAATGCACAGCACAGTTGTGGTCCCGGCCTTAGGTCTCTTGCGCATGGCTATTCAGAGGTTTTAAAGTCCTCAGACAGGAAATCAAAGTTGCAGGTGCCATGTACAGCCACCGATACAAGTGAATATTTGTACACAGCTCTATTCTTGTAAACGCAATGGCTTCTGCATCAGCGTTGACCCACATATACATATATGACATATTTTCCTAAGTGGGAACGTAGCACTTTTGGGAAAACCACCATACGTGCCCTGGACAGGTAACTTCCATGCAGAGGGCAGTCTACCCAAGTATGGCCACATAAAGCTATACACTTATAAGGGCAGCTGTACACTGCACCCGTATCACGGATTTTACACTGGAGGACCTTTCAGTCTCTAGATGTTCGTGTGCATGAGGTCTTAGGGTCCCAGCATCAAAGCCCATCAGGTACAGCAGGCACTGTTATTTTAGAAGAAATTTTACGGAATGCACATGTGTACTGAGCCAGTGAGCTCTGCCACCCTCAGCAAATAGGGAGAGGTGATTGGATCTGATGGATGTGCACCAGGTTCCTGTCTCCTTTGGAAATGATGTATGTCTGTACTGCAGAGCAGCTTAGCATGCAAAATGTACAGTTGTGCTCATAAGTTTACGTACCCTGGCAGATTTTATGATTTCTTGGCCATTTTTCAGAGAATATGAATGATAACACAAAAACTTTTCTCTCACTCATGATTAGTGTTTGGCTGAAGCCATTTATTATCAATCATCTGTATTTACTCTTTTTATATCATAATGACAACAGAAACGACCCAAATGACCCTGATCAAAAGTTTACATACCCCAGTGATTTTGGCCTGATAACATGCACACAAGTTGACAAAAAGGGGTTTAAATGGCTATTAAAGGTAATCATCCTCACCTGTGATCTGTTTGCTTGTAATTAGTGTATAAAAGGTCAATGAGTTTCTGGACTCCTGACAGACCCTTGCATCTTTCTGTCAGAACCCATGAAATCAGACAGACAGAAGTACAGTTAAATCACACTTGTTTAATAATACAAGTTAATAGAACACACGTAGTCAAAACAAAGCCAGAGTTCAGGAACCGGAACGCATAGTCAGACAAGCCAAACGTCAGGGAGCTGGAGATGAGCTTAGTAAAACAGCAAGCAGAATCTGGAGCCAGAAGGGAAGTCAGCCAAGCAAGTCTTTAATAGGAATGCAGGAGATAGTCTCTGTGATGTTGACCAAGGCGAAGGCAGAGCTCCTCTGGACTGGACAGCTTAAGTAGGCAGGACTGACAAGCAGGATATCATCAACAGCTGAGTCACTGTGGAGAGATAGGAGCTGGCAATTAGCTGACAGCTGAGTGGCCAGCTGAGAGAAGGAAGGGCTGAGCCCAGCCCTGACACTTTTATGCAGTGCTGCACTGACGTTTCTGGATTCTGAGTCATGGGGAAAGAAAAAGAATTGTCAAAGGAACTGCCAGAAAAGGTAGTTGAACTGTATAAAACAGGAAAGGGATATAAAAAGATATCCAAGAAATTGAGAATGCCGATCAGCAGTGTTCAAACTCTAATCAAGAAGTGGAAAATGAGGGGTTCTGGTGAAACCAAACCAGGTAGACCAACTAAAATTTCAGCCACAACTGCCAGGAAAATTGTTGGGGATGCAAAGAAAAACCCACAAATAACTTCATGTGAAATACAGGACTCTCTGAAAACATGTGGTGTGGCTGTTTCAAGATGCACAATAAGGAGGCACTTGAAGAAAGATGGGCTGCATGGTCGAGTCGCCAGAAGAAAGCCATTACTATGCAAATGCCACAAAGTATCCCGCTTACAATACACCAAACAGCACAGAGACAAGCCTCAAACCTTCTGCCACAAAGTCATTTGGTGTGATGAGACCAAAATTTAGCTTTTTGACCACAACCATAAACACTACATTTGGAGAGGAGTCAACAAGGCCTATGAGGAAAGGTCCACCATCCCTACTGTGAAACACGGAGGTGGATCGCTGATGTTTTGGGGATGTGTGAGCTACAAAGGCACAGGAAATTTGGTCAAAATTGAAGGCAAGATGAATGCAGAATGTTATCAAAAAATACTGGAGGAACATTTGCATTCATCAGCCAGGAAGCTGCGCGTGGGATGTACTTGGACATTCCAACATGACAATGATCCAAAACACAAGGCGAAGTCCATCTGTCATTGGCTACAGCAGAATAAAGTGAAGGTTCTGGAGTGGCCATCTCAGTCTCCTGAACTATGGGCGTAGCATAAGGGGTTGCAGGGGTCACAATCGCAACCCTGCCCCTAGCTCCAGGGGGCCCCTGCAGCCTCCCTGTCATATTATCATATCCTCCACAATCTGATCTCTGATCTGCCCTAGGGCCCCACAGTCACGCTCCAGTACTGGGCTTCCACTTTGCCTTCCACAGTCCACACCCCTCTGTTCTCATTGGTTGGGAAGAAGATGTGAGTCATTTCCTGAATAGAGAGGAGCACGAGGTGAGAACTGCCCAGGATGGGGAAGTGTCTGTGCTGTATGCTGGCAACATGGAATGGTAACCGAGCTCAGCAAGTTAAGAGGAGGAGAGTGCCGTTCTGTAGCCACGATGGGACCGATGTCACTGGTGAGGTAAGACACTGCTCAGTGTTTTCTAGTCACTAGCTGGGATTCTCTGTACACCCAACCCCCCCCCCCCCCACCCGGAGATGTCCGCTTACCCCACTTCCCTGACAACTGGGGAAAAGACATACACCTCCGGGAGGTGACCTATCCCCAACACCTGCCAACACTGAAACCTTCAGAAATTGCTAGAACAAATCCCTTAACACCTCCTGAGGGGCTGCAGGCTCCAGATTTCTTGTCACATGGCTTTGCTGCCCCAGATCTACGTTCCCCCCCCCAAAGCCCCCTGACCACCTCCTCCACCCTAGATGCTATGCCTGTTGCTGAGCTTCTTTCCCAGTACAGCACTCTATACTGCTCCTTCTCTGCAAGGCTGAAATCACATTCCTTTACAACACAGCCAGTCAGCCATGATCTGCACAGGGTGTATCTGCCTACTGCAACTACACTGCCGTTACGACCTGGGGATTTCACAGGTCAAAACGGCAACATAAAAGCCAGATACACCCTGTAAAGGCTGATAGACTGCAGAGGCGGCTCTCTAATTAGGCAAATTAGGCGGTCGCCTAAGGCCTCGCACGCCCAGGGGCCTCGCTGCCGACTAATTTGCCTGATGTGTTTGGGAGTGAGAGGGAATGTCCCCCAGTCAGTGTCCCCAGGGCCGTCTCTCTGCCAGCTACTACTTTTCCCCTGCCAGGAGAGGACTGTTCCCTTGAGCACTGCCCGAGGCGAGGTCCCTGTCATCATCATCCCTGTCTTCCTCCTGTACCCCACCTCTGGCATCCTACCACCCTGCCTCCTGTCATTATCATCCTCATCCCTCCTGCACCCTACCTCTGGCATCCTATGAGCCTACCCCCTATCATTATAGGGGAGATATGATATCAACCTCTCACCCCAATGATGCTACCATCACCCCAAACTGCATCCTGCCATCTAACCAACTGTACCTCAACAGTTGCATCACACACCACAATACTGCCCTGCCACCCAGTGAGAGGCAATGATGTGCAGTAACCTCTAGCAACCAATGGTTGAGCAGTAATGATGTGCAGTAACCTCTAGCAACCAATTTATTGAGTGGTAATGTTTTGCAGTAACCTCTAGCAACCAATGGGTGAGCAGAAATGATGTGCAGTAACCTCTAGTAAACAATCATTGAGGGGTAATATTGTGCAGTAACCTCTAGCAACCAATCCGTGAGCGGTTTTGATGTGTAGTAACCTAGCAAGCAATCAGTGAGTGTGAACCAGATGTTTATGTTTACATTATTAAAGCTTTTTTTTAGATAAGTCTATGTGTGTGTTTGTTTTTGGGATGTTGGGGTGTAGAGCGAAACTGCTAGGAGTGGTGGGGCCCAGGAAAATGTTTGCCCAGGGTCCAATCAATATTAAAGGCAGCCCTGGGTGTCCCCAAGTGGGCGGTGTGCGTGGGACGGCACACACTGGGGTAAAGCCATGTAGGTTCCATCCAACTGTACCCCCCCCTCCACACTGAGAACATCTCTTCAGATGCAGCCAAAGGCAGGCTCTAACGCTGTCCTAACCTTCTCCCAAAGCTGGCACCACATTGCATGGCAGGAGTTATAGTTCTCCACACCACACACTAGACTTGGCCACCAGTGCCTGCGCTCTGCAGAGACTACACCTCCCAGAATGCACTGTTTGGCCTTCAAAGCGAATGTGTCAGCTTCTCCTGCTTGTAAGAGGGGACAGAGGAGTGTATAGAGGGATCATCTGTCAGCACCCTGTCTGTGGCGGGATTGTCTGTGGCTGTGGTTGTGGCTCTAGTGTTTAGTGGCAAAAATGTGGTGTTAGCGTGTTAGCTGGGTGAGAGTTTGCTTGTCATTACCATAATAGGAGAATCTCTTGTATCATGCACAGTTCGCACAGTCTCTGACCATCTCTTGTAACATGTCCATATAGTCTCTGACCATCTCTTGTAACATGTCCGTACAGTCTCTGACCATCTCTTGTAACATGTCCGTACAGTCTCTGACCATCTCTTGTAACATGTCCGTACAGTCTCTGACCATCTCTTGTAACATGTCCGTACAGTCTCTGACCATCTCTTGTAACATGTCCGTACAGTCTCTGACCATCTCTTGTAACATGTCCGTACAGTCTCTGACCATCTCTTGTAACATGTCCGTACAGTCTCTGACCATCTCTTGTAACATGTCCGTACAGTCTCTGACCATCTCTTGTAACATGTCCGTACAGTCTCTGACCATCTCTTGTAACATGTCCGTACAGTCTCTGACCATCTCTTGTTTTATGGCCGCACAGTCTCTGACCATCTCTTGTATTATAGCTGCACAGTCTCTGACCATCTCTTGCATTATAGCTGCACAGTCTCTGACCATCTCTTGTATTATAGCTGCACAGACTCTGACCATCTCTTTATCATGTCCACACAGTCTCTGACCATCTCCTGTACCATGTCTGCAGTCTTTGAGAGGGGAGCCTACAGAGGAGTCAAGAGCAGGAGCACTGCTAGAATGGGGGTC
The DNA here is from genome assembly GCA_037952835.1 of Lithobates septentrionalis. Classification (NCBI taxonomy): domain Eukaryota; kingdom Metazoa; phylum Chordata; class Amphibia; order Anura; family Ranidae; genus Lithobates; species Lithobates septentrionalis. The sequence continues at coordinate 108,670 of JBBDGP010003186.1, read as the reverse complement.
ACCAGATGTGTGTGGACTGTGGAGAGGATAATATAGGATGAAACCAAAGCCACCCAGCTGGAGCCCAGAGAGGACCGTCTGACTGAGCCCTGCACAGTGCACCTGAGAGGAGGTCAGTAGCGGTGCTGCAAGGCCAGTCTGAGGGAGGTCAGTGATGTAAGGGGGGGAGTGAATACAGTAAGGTAAGGGGGCACTGATATGAAGGTTCCTCCTTTCTATCAGTAACCCCTCCCCCCCTTACCTTAGTGCATTTACTCTGCGGAAGGTGCTCTGTGGTCACCAGAGTGTCCCCCCCCCCCCACATTAGAGTTCCCATTTTAAATGCAAGTTGGAACTCTGCAGACCCTGTAAAGGGGAACTCTGATGTAAAGAGGAATGATGTGCACTCTGAAATAAGGTAATCTCTGGTAAGGGCCCCCCTTACATCAGATTTCCCCTTTACACCAAAGTTTGCAGCATTCCTCTTTACATCAAAGTTCCCCTTGTAAGGGGTAATCCTGCAGACTCTGATGTAAGGAGGAACTCTGTGTTGGGTTATATTAACCTGACCTTCATGTAAATGGAGAAATATGGTTTTTGACTTTTGTTATAACTTAACCACTTAAGGACCGAGTCTCTTTTTGAGATTTATTGTTTACAAGTTGCTAGGAAATTACTTAGAACCCCCAAACATTATACTTTTTTTTTCTAACACCCTAGAGAATAAAATGGCGGTCGTTGCAATACTTTCTGTCACACCGTATTTGCGCAGCGGTCTTACAAGCGCACTTTTTTTGGAAAAAATACACTTTTTTGAATTAAAAAATAAGACAACAGTAAAGTTAGCCCCATTGTTTTTTATATCGTGAAAGATAATGTTACGCCAAGTAAATACCCAACATGTCACGCTTCAAAATTGCGCCCGCTCGTGGAATGGCAACAAACTTTTACCCTTAAAAATCTTCATAGGCGATGTTTAAAAAATACTACAGGTTGCATGTTCTGTGTTACAGAGGAGGTCTAGAGCTAGAATTATTGATCTTGCTCTAACAATCGCGGCGATACCTCATATGTGTCGTTTGAACACCGTTTACATATGCGGTCGCTACTCACGTATGCGTTTGCTTCTGTGCGCAAAGTCGGTGGGACGGGGCGCTTGAAAAAAACTTTTTTTTCTTATTTATATTACTTTTTATTTCTACACTGTTCTTTAAAAAATAAATGGTGTCACTTTTATTCCTATTACAAGGAATGTAAACTTCCCTTGTAATAGAAAAAAATCATGACAGGTCCTCTTAAATATGAGATCTGGGGGGTCAAAAAGACATCACACCTCATATTTACACTAAAATACAATAAAAAAAAATAAAATGTCAATAAAAATAAATAAATAAAATAAAAAAAGGCCCTTTAAGAGCTATGATGTTTTGACGTCGCTTCCGCCCTGCAATGGTATGGAGATGGGTGGGGGCCATCTTCTCCTCAATCCTCTCCATACCCAGCAAGGGAGAAGATCCGATCGCCTCCGCCGCTGCCGACGGCTTCGGTAAGCGCCGGAGGGCACCGGATCGCAGGCGGGAGGGGGGGGGCCCGCTCCCGCCGCCGTTAAAAGTGATCTTGCGGCGAATCCACCGTAGAGACCACTATTATTGAAAAGCAGACCTCCCGCCGAAGAAGAGGATACCGGGGTTATGGCAGCTAGTTAGGACGTATATCGGCCTGCGGCGGTCAGGAAGTGGTTAAACACATTGCTAGTAGCAGCTGCACAAATTTTATCTATATTTGGGCGTAACATATATATATATATATATATATATATATATATATATATATATATATATACAGTATACCCTATGTTTAATGATATTTGATTAAAGAGTAATTGGTTAGAGAAAATTCTAGAAACTGTGAATACATAGAATTTAAGGCTCTTAATATAGGCAATTTATACAGTTAATTTTTATCGCTTGAATTATTTTTCCCATTATGAGTGTGAGTGGGGCCTCATGTCTAAGATTTGCCTAATGCCCCATACACACGAGCGGAATGTCCGACAGAAAAAGTCCGACGGGAGCTTTTCATCGTATATTCCGATTGTGTGTATGTCCCATCGGACTTTTTACGTCGAAAATTCTGACGGACCTAGAAATGAAACATGTTCTAAATATTTCCGATGGAACCAATTCCTATTTGTCTGTACGCTGTTCCGACGGACCAAAAACGACGCACGCTCTGTAGCAAGTACGAGACGGAAGCTATTGGCTACTGGCTCTTGATCTTCCTTTTTCTAGTCCCGTCGTACGTGTTGTACGTCACCACGTTCTGGACGGTCGGACTTTGGTGTGATTGTGTGTAGGCAAGACAGTTTCAGCGGAATTCCGTCGGAGAAACCTTCAGAGTTTATTCCGATGGGAAAACCGGTCGTGTGTACGCGGCATAAGGCCTCACAAAGCTTAGAGCCGCCTCTGATGAGACTGCAGCGTGCTGGCAAGGAATAGGCTTTTCTACTCAGGCTGTGGTTGCTTTCTAAAGGAAATAAACTGAAGACTTTGCACACCTTGGTTTGGAAGCACCTGCAATGTATTTAGCGGATTTAAACTTAAAGCTCAGCTGTGCTTTACAGAGTCTTCACTGTCACAAACCTCAGAGCCAATCATCGCACTCAAGAAAAGAATGGCAGTGTAAATCTTTTTCCCGGGTTAAACAAAACTGAGACAACACGGAAATGTTTCTTCTACGTAATGGTATGTGTGCCGGTATTCATTATCTATGGAGATGGATGGAAAGAGACATACGATGGACTTACCTTCTGTTCCTCTAACAGCCCATATTTCAGGTGAAGGGTGTTGGGCTGTGACATCTCTGTAGAGGGTCTGTGTGCTGAGGGGTGTATAGGAACTTCCTTATAGCTGGACGTTGTTGGTGAAGGTTGTGATTTAGCACTCTTGCTGCGTGTCATTGGCCCTGTTTGGTCAGGTGGACCTGATGTTGCTCCACTGAGGTCATCACTTGGTCCAAAAGTGCTTTCACAGGCCGACTTCATGGCTTGGATAGCCGGGTCATTGTTATTCACCAGTCGGATTTCCTTTAGATGGGTCTGTGTCACAGGATAACAGAATGTGCTAATGGTCTTCACGATAATATCTGCACACCGTTGGACAGGAAACCCAAAGATCCCGGAGCTCACGGCTGGGATGGCCACAGATTTGATATCTTTGTGCCGATTCACATATCTCAGCACATTCTTAATGCTTTCGCTAAGCTCATCATCACATCTCTTGGCAGCTTCTTCGAACCATATCGGACCCACAACATGAAGGAGACACTTACAGGGGAGATTACCGGCACGTGTGATTGCGTACTCTCCGGTTTTTATCTCTCCATGGGACTTAATGTAATCTTTGCTGTCCTTTTCAATTAATGGTCCTCCCGCTTCCGCCAAAGCACGGGCCAACCCCCCGGCATGATTCAGGAGTTCGTTAGCGGCATTCACCACAACGTCGGCGTCCTGCTTAGTGAGGTCACCCTTCCATACACTGACCACAGGGCCCACCAAGGTTCTCTTCTCATAAACTTTTCCAGCCTTGACTGATACAGAGTGAGATTTGTTGGGTTCAGAACCGCTCAACTCCACCACACAACTGAACTTCCTGAGGAAGAGGTCGGTGATCTCATCCTTACACCCGAGAAGATGCCTGTAAGTGGATTCTGGAAGAGGGATCCGTCGGGAACAATCCATAATTCTGAAAGAAAAACCAGAGATCACCATTAAAGTCCCCCACCTCTGGAGACCGAGAACCCCGGAGAATGGTCCGGACATGTTTTATACAGTATATAACACAGACTGATGATGAAATAGTTTGCATTTGATGACTACAAAAATAATAAAGGGTAAAAAACATTCGAAATTGATGTTCCCATCTGTCTGTAGGATGGTGACACTTAGACAAGTGTGTGTCCGTGTAGGAGATGAGGGGTGAAAACGATCTCAGTTGGCAGATACAGACATACACTATAAGATTGTATTATACTTTGTAGATGATGCAAGAACTGGGGGGGCTTTTACAACAATGTACAATTGTTCACATGATTTTTAGATAAACGTGTATAAGAGATGAGCCGCATGTAAATATTCATTCACTGTTATGTAAACGATCACCTTATAAAACAACCAGTTGAAAATAGAAAGGAAAAACATTTGTGTATAGATATTAAAAAAAACATTATAATGACCTTTTTTCCCAATCCACAAGCCCTCTGTTCTCAGCTGTATACAGAGGAGTGGAGGGGAGTAGAAACAGCAGCATACTGGTCTTCCCAGTGAATGGCTGTGTGTGGAGGGGGAGAGGTCAGGACAAGTCTGATTATTGGAGGAGAGCAGGTCGAGTTCCCAGCACAGCTAGAAAACTGACCACACAGTGTTCTCCTGCTTAGTGTGGTCAGTTTTTAATAGGAAAGCAGAGGGACTGGATGGGAACACCAGGGATTTCACACAAAGGAAGTGATACAAAGAGAAGAGGAGACTTCGTCATACCAGGACACGGGACAGCAGACACATATCGGGGGGGGGGGGAATATTGGGATTACATATTCTTTAAAGGATAATTTCACCTTTTGGGGCGTGTTAGATGTTAAACCCATATTTATTCCCCATACACACGGTCTGACTTTCCAACGGAAAATGTTCAATGGGAGAGTGTTGTCAGAAATTCCGGCCGTCTGTAGGCTCCATCGGACATCTTCCATCGGAATTTCCGACACACAAAATTGGAGTTCTGGATCTCAAATTTTCCGACAACAAAATCTGTTCGCGCAAATTCCGATCGTGTGTACACAATTCCGACGCACAAAGTGCCACACATGCTCGGAATCAAGCAGAAGAGCCGCACTGGCTATTGAACTTCATTTTCCTCGGTTCGTCGTACGTCTTGTACTGTCACCGCGTTCTGGACGTTCGGAATTTCCAACAAGATTTGTGTGACCGTGTGTATGCAAGACAAGTTTGAGCCAACATCCGTCAGAAAAAAATCCATGGATTTTATTGTCAGAAAATCCTATCGTGTGTACAGGGCATTAGGGTATAATGTGTAACATGCACCATCTTTCATCGGCTCTTGGACGCCCGTGTGATTGTATCCAATCACAGCGGGGGGCAATCAGTGGGTCCCGCGGCTGCACCGGCCACCTGCGATCGTTCTCTGGAGAGACAGACCATTGTTCTGTCAGTGAGGGAGAGAGATCTGGGATTCATGCTAATCAGGAACACAGATGTCTCTCTTCCTCCAGTCAGTCCATCCCCCACACAGAAAGTAAATACTCCCAGGGAACACAGTTAGTCCTTTTGATTGCCCCTTAAGATAACCCCTCCTCTGCCAGTGTCATTAGTACAGTGACAGTGCATTTTTTTTAGCACTGATCACTGTATTGGTGTCTTTTTGACCGGACTGGTTTGGCGGACTTCCAATGGACTTTCCCAACGAACGGACTTGGCTACACACGATCACACCAAACAGATTTGTACGTGATGACGTACACCGGACTAAAATAAGGAAGTTGATAGCCAGTAGCCAATAGCTGCCCTAGTGTCGTTTTTGTCCATCGGACTAGCATACAGACGAGCGGATTTCTCGATAGGAACTGGGTCCGGCGGAGTTCCGACGTAAAGATTTGAAACATGTTCCAAATCTAAAGTCCGTCAGATTTTCGACCGAAAAGATACGCTGAAGGTCCGATGAAGCCCACACACGGTCGAATTGTCCGCTGTACTCGGTCCAGTCAAAAAGTCCGCTCGTGTGTGCGCGGCATAAGGGATTAAAATCGTGTGCGTTCATCTGAACTCACACAATTGCTTTCCCGCATGTCAGTCCGACTTCGGGGGGGCGATTTTAGAGACATCTGTGCGGGTTCCTATGTCTATTGATGTCTATTGAAATCGCACCAGAAGTCACCAAAAGTAGTACAGAAACTACTTTTGGGGTGCCGCGAAGTCGGCGTCGCACCGATTTGGACAGTGCCATTGCCGGCAACAGTTGCCGATTTGGCATGCTATTTGACATGCGTTCGTAATGGAGAATTAACTTTCGTGACGCGGCAATTGATGAAATGTGGAAATGCAGCGCACAATTCTCTTCTTCTATAATGGGATAATAATGAAGCTGCTTTGCATGTAGTTGTGCCAAACGTAATTTAAAAGGCATTTGTTTTGTACGATCTGAACATCGCGATTCGACGCTCACCAAACTTCTACTAACACGAAATTAGCAGAAGGGGCCCAAAGGGTGGCGCTTGAGAAATGAACTTCCTCTTTATACTCTCATCGTACGCCAGCTTGCGGATCGTTAGTATATCAGACAAAATCCCGCACACGCCCTTTTGACAAATATCAGACGCTCGGTCATCCAAAAATCAGACCGTGTGTACGAGGCCTTAGCCTTGCAGGTAAGAAAAAAGTGCAGCAGTTTACAACCGCTTTAAAGAAGAAGAGAGATAATGGGTGTGTGTGTGGGGGGGGGGGGGGGGGGTTGTGAAAGAGAATTGAATAAAGTATTTATATTTTGTATAACTTGAAAATTTATAAAAATTATAATAAAAAAAAAAAAGTTAGGCCCTCCATTATGGGTCCTCTAGGTCTCCACCACTCTGCTTGTTCTGCACCACCATAATTGATGCCACTGGGTCATTGGCGGTGCATCCATAAGGGAGCACGGGCGCTGCCCCCTCTCTCCAGCCACCCCCTCCATCACTAATGGATAGATTCATGCATTGCATGAATCTATCCATGGGCGCTGCTGCCACTCCCTATTCAGGCGCCTGGCCTCTTTTCGGGTGCAGGGCACCTGAATTCCAGCGGCGGGGGGGGTTTGAAGCACCTGATTAGAGCCATAGGCTCTAATAGGCGTCAAAAAAGGTAAACATGCTCGGCGCTCGCAGTTCATCCAGCTGTGTTAGTAAAGCAACTGAATATTCACTTTCCTAACACTGAACTGCCTCTCCGCCAATTAGTTGCTCGGGTCTGTTACCCGTCACCTGATTGGCTGAAACTACAAGCGATGTGATTGGAGGCCTATCAGGCATCCAATCATAGGAGAGGACGGGAGAAGACATCGAGAACATGGAGGGCACTGCTCGCCGCCCGCCGTCGTCACCCGCTGCCCCACCGAGACAGGGTAAGTGCCAGGCAGACGGCGGGTGGCACAGTGGGAGCATTCGATTGGCACAGTGGGAGCATTTGATGGGGCATAGTGGCAGCATTTAATGGGCACAGTGGCTGCTTTTAATTGGCACAGTGGCGGCATTTGATGGGCACAGTGACGGCATTTGATGGGCACAGTGACGGCATTTGATGGCACAGTGGCTGCCTTTGATGGCACAGTGGTGGCGTTTGATGGCACAGTGACGGCATTTGATGGCACAGTGGTGGCGTTTGATGGCACAGTGGCGGCAATTGATGGGCACAGTGGCTGCGTTTGTGCACAGCGGCGGCAATTGATGGGTACAGTGGCAGCATTTGATGGCACAGTTGCTGCATTTGATGGTACAGTGGCTGTGTTTGATGGCACAGTGGCTGTGTTTGATGGCACAGTGGCTGCGTTTGATGGGCACAGTGGCGGCAATTGATGGGCACAGTGGCGGCATTTGATGGCACAGTGGTTGTGTTTGATGGCACAGTGGCTGCGTTTGATGGGCACAGTGGCTGCGTTTGATGGGCACAGTGGCTGCATTTGATGGGCACAATGGCGGCATTTGATGGGCACGGTGACGGCATTTGATGGGCACAGTGATGGCATTTGATGGCACAGTAGCTGCGTTTGATGGCACAGTGGCTGCGTTTGATGGGCGCAGTGGCTGCATTTGATGGGCACAGTGGCTGCTTTGATGGCACAGTGGCTGCATTTGATGGGCACAGTGGCGGCAATTGATGGGTACAGTGGCAGTATTTGATGGCACAGTGGCTGCATTTGATGGTACAGTGGCTGCGTTTGATGGGCACAGTGGCGGCATTTGCTGGAACAGTGGCTGCGTTTGATGGCACAGTGATGGCATTTGATGGGCACAGTGACGGCATTTGATGGGCACAGTGACGGCATTTGATGGGCACAGTGGCTGCGTTTGATGGCACAGTGGCTGTGTTTGATGTGCACAGTGGCTGCGTTTGATGGCACAGTGGCTGCGTTTGATGGGCACAGTGGCGGCAATTGATGGGCACAGTGGCGGCAATTGATGGGTACAGTAGCAGCGTTTGATGGGCACAGTGGCTGTGTTTGATGGGCACAGTGGCGGCAATTGATGAGCACAGTGGCTGCATTTGGGCACAGCTGCGGCAATTGATGGGCACAGTGGCGGCATTTGATGGCACAGTTGCTGCGTTTGATGGTACAGTGGCTTTGTTTGATGGCACAGTGGCTGCGTTTGATGGGCACAGTGCGGCAATTGATGGGCACAGTGGTGGAAATTGATGGGCACAGTGGCGGCATTTGATGGCACAGTGGTTGTGTTTGATGGTACAGTGGCTGAGTTTGATGGGCACAGTGGCTGCGTTTGATGGGCACAGTGGCTGCGTTTGATGGGCACAGTGGCTGCGTTTGATGGGCACAGTGGCGGCAATTGATGGGCACAGTGGCGGCAATTGATGGGCACAGTGGCTGCTTTTGATGGGCACAGTGGCTGCGTTTGATGGGCACAGTGAGGCTGCAATTTTTTTTAGAATTTTTCAGTTTGTTTGCGCCCCCCCAAAAATGTTGAGCACCAACCGCCACTGTACTGGGTGACTATGGACAGCCTCCATCATGGACTCCACCACACCACCTAATGCCTGAGAGCTCCTCCGGAAGGTATAATAGAACTGGAGTTTTGGCTCCAGGCATCTGAGTATTTGTCGGTCATTCCGTAGTCTTTACAGAACCTACACACCACTCTCCGGAGCCGGCTGTGTGCTGGCGGTGACAATAATTTGGTGCATTGTATACAGGTGCCAAGACTCTGACCATTTGGCAGTTTTGGTGAGATAGTATTTTCGCTGCTGTTATTGCTACGAGAGTATAATATTTATCAGCAAGTTAGTCTCATCTGGGGTTCAGAGTTTGGGGGGACGCTAAAGGGTCACCATGTAACTAGGATATTGTTTTGTGCTTCATTTTGACTAACTTGTAAATTCCATATCTTGGAGTATGGGGAAAGACACAGGCAAAACATTCCTAGACCCTGGGTCATGGGCGTCCGCAGAACTTTTTTCAGGAGGGGGCATCGTTTTAAGGTCACCCATGCTCCACCCCTTTTCAGTGTACCTGGAAGTGTACCTGGTTTTGCCGTGGTGATCTGAGCCACATGCAAAATGTGCGACCAAAGCAAGTGAAGGTATAAATAAACATACAATTAGGCAATCGATCAATTACGAAAACAAACTACACCTACATGTTGCAGCATTGGCTTAAGCCAGTGGAGATTTTAAATTCTATATGGGCACAATAGCATCCCAATATAGCTGCTATTGTCCCTTATAGATGCTCTTGTGTCCATATACCTCCTATTGCGTCCATTTAAGTCCTATTGTGGCTATACAAATGCCACTGTCTCCTATAGTGCCCAATCACACTGACCTTGCATTGCTGCTGTGAATCCCGCGGGCCGCGGTTACCAGGATTTGGAGTGACCAGGAGGCAGAGTGATATCAACAGCATGCCTGAAATTCCAGCCAGAACTTTGGAAGAGTCATCGGCTTATGGAGCCGACAGATGCCTTCCGCGGAACTGCTGTCTCTGCAGCGCTGCTCCATTCATAGCTGGCGCCGGCTGCAGGCTGACTTCCTGGAGGCAGTTCCTCCTCCTCCCCAGCATGTTCATCCAGAGTGAGTAAGATGCCAGAGAGCAGCAGCAGTCAGCAGAGCAGAGTCAGTAAAATGTCCGCCCTGCAAGGACCGCTAACGGACACCAGTGTCCATGTGCAGACCCCTTGCTGATTCCGGGGGGGGGCACTCGCCCCCCCTTGCATACACCCATGCCCTTGTTTATAAGCTGGTACTTTCAGGTGGTTGGACACTGGCAAGATTTTGAGGATGCACCCACAAGGTGCCTCCTCTGTAACCCTGTCCTACTTCTTGAGTCCTTCGTTTTATAGCAAGCAATTCAGAGTAACCAAGGAATGGAAAGGAGGGTGGACCGTGTCTCGCTTTGTACTCCAAGGTATGGAATTTACAGATAAGTCAAAATTCCTTTTATTTTAATTGTACAGTACAGGAGACAGGCAAAGTATTCCTAGATACTGGGACGTCCCCTAACAATGAATGGAAAGGTGGACAACAACAACTAGGCAAACAGACCTGAGCCAATGAGGCCCAACAACAAGAGACCCACCTTCAGAGTGCCGCTGTGAGAACATTACGGCTGAAAGCTGCATCTGCAGAAGATTGGACCCCAACCTGGTGGAACTTTGGAAAAATATGAAGAGAGGACCAGGTGGTTACACAGCTGGGCTACAGAAGTTTGTTGTCAAAATGCCCAGGAAACTCCCAAATCCAGTGTAAAAACACCGAAGATTGGTCCTTGACAGGGTAAGCCAGGGGTGCTCAACGTTCTGAAGAGCAAGGACCACTTCGGTGATTCGGTAACTGGTCACAAGCCACAATGAAATGGTTCAGAGTTATTCATTTCTTTTTTATACTGTATTTTATTGTGTGAATGCAGCACATACACTGTATTACCAAAAACAGAATATTATGTTATGTCCTCCAATAAACAGCCCTTCACAGCCGTGAAGGTAAGATATACATAAATGGAGAAATAAACGCTGTGACATGATCAATAATAGCATAGTATGCTGCAGTACAGTTGCAAAACATGGTTCAGAATTTTTATTTTGAATGGCATAATAAAGATTTTAACCACTTCAGCTCCGGAAGATTTACCCCCCTTAATGACCAGGCCATTTTCTGCGATTCGTCACAGCATCGCTTTAACTGACAATTGCGCGGTCGTGCGACGTTGTACCCAACAAAAATTGATGTCATTTTTTTCCCCACAAATGGAACTTTCTTTTGGGGGTATTTGATCACCTCTGCAGTTTTTATTTTTTGTGCTATAAACATAAAAATAGCGACAATTTAAAAAAAAGAAACCATTTTTTTTAACTTTCTGCCAGGGGCGTTGCTAGGGGGTGGCTATTGGGGCTATAGCCCTGAATCTGGGGCCCATAGCCCCGAGTCTCTTGCCACAGGGTCCCTGCCTAACCAGCTGGTCGCGGCTGCTGCGGCAGGTGGGCTGGCTGCATGAGAGAGGCGGAGGAGAGGAGGGAAGCGAGTGGACGGACGAGCAGAGATGACACCTCTAACCGCCCGCTCCATATCAGCACTCTTCACAGCCAGGCCTCCTCAATTTGGGAGCAAGGTGTGGCGAGCGGCAGAGAGATGACTGCCTGCCACACATCAGCGCTCTTCCGCCCTCAAAGCACAGTGGAGTGGAGGTCATGTGCTTCCTGACATCTGGGGAACTCCACTTTTCAGACAGACACCCTTGCTTCAATTTCGGAGGTGCGGCGGTGAGCAGCGAGATGACATCATCTCTCACTGTCCACCCCGCATCACCGCTCTCCTGCTCTCACTAAATTGACCAGTGCTGCCAGCCTGCCACCAAAGCAGTGTCAATGCACATTTGGTGTCACTGGCTGGCATGGCAAGTGAGAACCTACATCTGGTGGACGGTGACGTGGCAAGTGACAATCTGCAAATGATGACAGGAGACGTGGCAAGTGACAATCTGCAAATGGTGGCAGGAGACATGGCAATCTGCAAATGGTGGCAGGTGACGTGGCAAGTGACAATCTACAAATGGTGGCAGGTGAAAGTGGCAAATGACAATCCACATCTGGTGGCAGGTGACGGTGGCAAGTGACACGCCCAGGGCTCCCACTGATTCTGCATTATGGTGAGTTGAACCACTTCATTATATATATTAGAATGTAACAATAGAAATAATGCACTTCAATCACCCTGACACCATATCAACCATTGTACCATGATGATTGAAGCGCCAACAGCAGCCATCGCCCGTGAAAAATTGCTTACCACCGTCAGGAGCCACGCAGGACCCCTTCATCAGGAGCCACGCAGGACCCCTTATCAGAAGCCACGCAGGACCCCATCATCAGAAGTCATGTAGGACCCTTTCATCAGGAGCCACGCAGGGCCCCTTCATCAGGAGCCACGCAGGACCCCTTCATCAGGAGCCATGCAGAACCCCATCATCAGGAGCCACGCAGGACCCCTTATCAGAAGCCACGCAGGACCCCATCATCAGAAGTCATGTAGGACCCTTTCATCAGGAGCCACGCAGGGCCCCTTCATCAGGAGCCACGCAGGACCCCTTCATCAGGAGCCATGCAGAACCCCATCATCAGGAGCCACGCAGGACCCCTTCATCAGGAGTCACGCAGGACCCCTTCATCAGGAGTCACGCAGGACCCCTTCATCAGGAGCCACACAGGACCCCTTCATCAGGAGCCATGCAGAACCCCTTCATCAGGAGCCACGCAGGACCCCTTCATCAGGAGCCACGCAGGACCCCTTCATCAGGAGCCACGCAGGACCCCATCATCAGGAGCCACCCAGGACCCCTTCATCAGGAGTCACGCAGGACCCCTTCATCGTCACATGCCTGATGAAGGGGTCCTGCGTGGCTCCGAAACATCACTTCTATTTAATTTTTTGATACTATGTGATTAAAATTTTGGACCCAATTTTAGAGATCCTGGTGTGCTGGTGACACTTCCTTCTCATGATTGCAGTTGGTTCCAGCCGTTGGTCATTTCAGCACCCAATTTAAGATACAGCCGTTTGTGCAGGAACGCGTGCGCTGGGAGTATTGCATTGGAGTGTCACGGTACTAATGACACTGGCAGGAAAGGGTTATCATCAGGGGCACTCAAAGGGTTAAATGTGGGCCTAAAATCTGCTTACTTGCTGTGGGGGAGGTGCTTGTACTGTGGGAAGGCAGAGATCCGTGTTCCAGCTTTGCAGAAACACAGGATCACAGCCTTTCCTCCTGCCAGAATGGCGATCTGCCTTGTTTACATAGGCAGACCATCGTTCTGCTTCTGTCCCGAACGATCTTTGGGTCCCGGCGGACATTGAGTCCGCTGGACCCGCTGATTGGCTCCCGCTGTGTCCAATCACAGTGGAAACAGGTCACCAGCAGCATACGTGCGCACCCCAGACCCAGGGGTGCAGGATCACATACAGGTACATGATCCTGCACAGGAGAGCCGCCTTGCCACCGTATATATGTACAGTATACAGTTGGCAAGCGGTTGAACAACAATCGAGATCATTTTCTGTGGGACCAATTCCCGTTGGATGTTTACTTGCTGTTTAATCACAATCACAAAAATCATCTAATTTTTTATGAACCAGATTACCATAAATCCCTCTCTGGCGCTCAGGTGTGACCAGCCAAAAAATCCTCCGAACCAGGACTCCAGCCTTCACGATATCAGGGTCTTTGTAGCCATCCCTTGATTTTCCAAACTGTGGTTGGATCTGCAAGAGTAAAGAGAGCCTTCAGAAGCGCCTTAAGCTTTATATTTGCAGCATCATTGTGTAGCGGCATCCCCGTGACGGCCCCTGGAACATGACTCTCCCCAAAGGTTGTCCTGACCTTGCAAGCCTCCCGACCCCTCTGACACCCTAAGTTCAGACATAATTCAGAGTGATAATAATGCAATTACACAGACACCAGATTGTAGCAATGCAAAAAAGTATTTTACTTAAGATTATTTTAAGTGGTTGTAGAGGCAGAAGATGCATTCTATGCATTAAGATAAAAAGCCTTCTGTGTGCCCCCCCCCCCCCCCCCCCCAGCATCCCTTAATACTTACCTGATTCCCTTTCTATCCAGCGATGTTCATGAATGTCTCAGCCGTCCAAGCCTCTCCCTCCTGATTGGCTGAGACACAGCAACGGCGCCATTGGCTCCCGCTGCTGTCAATCAAAGTCAGTTATCCAATCAGTGGAGAGGGGAGGCAGGGACAGGTGGTGGCTCCATGTCTGAATGGACACAGGGAGCTGTGGCTCGGATCAGGTGCTCCCATAGCAAGCTGGTGACTGTGGGGGCACTTGACAGGAGGGAGGGGGCAGGAGGGCACTGCATCTTTCCTCACAGCTCCCTAGCTGCATTTGTCCCTCCTGGACTACTTCTCAGGCTTTGGCCTCGGTCTGTCCCAACCTGGACAGCATGGTGCACCCGCACCTCATGCCTCCCTTCACACACTGACCCCCCTCAGTACGGAGCTCCATCTCTGGCTCCAATATGAAGCCAGCACAAACCTGAGCCATTAGTGTGCCTGCTTCCCCCAAAATCTGGTGTACACCACCATTTTACAGAGTAGCACAGGGTCACCCTGCTACAAATCCACCCCCCCCCCCCTTTTCTTTTCAAATCAGAGGGAGGAACACAAAAACCCATCACTATGGTTGGGACACCTCTGTGCCAGCCATTAGCTGCATACGCCCAACTCGTTTTCCCAAGCACTTCACCTTGGCACCTCTGTGCCGACCATAGGCGTGCATATGGGGTGTGCCGGGTGTGCCACCCTAATCACCCAGCGCTGTCCTTGCCGCTCTTATCTAAGCCTGCCTTCAGTATTTAGAAGTGATAGCTCCTCTCTGAGTGGATGCACTGAACCCTCCCCACCATCCCTGGGCACAGCTATTGTGATCTATAGAAATAGCGGGGTAGGGGTGAGTGCCATTGCAATCACTAGTGCCAAGCATCCATTGCCATGCAGTGATTGCCGACACCCGCAGCACCTCTCCCCGCTGCCTGTGCCACAGAGCCAACAGCTGAGAAAGCTTCCACTAGGCTCCTCCTCAGCTCTAACCTTATGGCAGACCACACGGAGGACCCTGGGAGGAAGAAAATATCCTGCACCGCGCAGAGCCACTCTGTACATAGCGCCCTCCTGAACCCTGCACTCTGTACATAGCGCCCTCCTGAACCCTGCACTCTGTACATAGCGCCCTCCTGAACCCTGCACTCTGTACATAGCGCCCTCCTGAACCCTGCACTCTGTACATAGCGCCCTCCTGAACCCTGCACTCTGTACATAGCACACTCCTGAACCCTGCACTCTGTACATAGCACACTCTTGAACCCTGCACTCTGTACATAATGCACTCCTGAACCCTGCACTCTGTACATAGCACACTCCTGAACCCTGCACTCTGTACATAGCACACTCCTGAATCCTGCACTCTGTACATAGCACACTCCTGAATCCTGCACTCTGTACATAGCACACTCCTGAATCCTGCACTCTGGACATAGCACACTCCTGAATCCTGCACTCTGTACATAGCACACTTCTGAACCCTGCACTCTGTACATAGCACACTCCTGAATCCTGCACTCTGTACATAGCACACTCCTGAATCCTGCACTCTGTACATAGCACACTCCTGAACCCTGCACTCTGTACATAGCACACTCCTGAACCCTGCACTCTGTACATAATGCACTCCTGAACCCTGCACTCTGTACGTAACTGTTTGTAGTGCACTCCTGAACTCGGCACGCTGTAAGTAACACACTCCTGAACGCTATGTAGTACACTCCTGATATTTAATGCCAATTCGGCCACACCCACCATTTGCTGCAGCATGCTCTCCTGCCCCACACGCACGTGTGTGTAGGGTGCACACCCTAATGAAATTGGCTGTGCACACCTACTGTATGGTGCCAACTATCAACAACAGAAGTCCTAGCCTGTCCAACCTTCTTCTAAAGGGGCAGTCCACCCACCTCTGTTTCCAGGTGTGCTTCCACAAGCACTTCTTCCTGAACCATGGGTGTGACGGGAGTCACTTTGGGTGGGGGGCTGGTGGAACCCAGCTTACCTTGAGGAGCTCTGGAAACTCCTTGTCCAGCTCCCCCGCCCCTTCTATGTGTAAGTTACCCTGTGTCTATTAGGGGCACAGGGTGAACCCCAGTTGGGTCTGCACTAACTGGACTCACCGTACAACCACACCGGAATCAACATTTCGTGTTACCCCTGTTATCCTGGGTTCTTTAACTTGGGACGGTAATATTTCTGAACAATATCCCTCAAGAAATATATTAAAATAAATGAATTCCAACTTTCCAACTGCTGGGATATTGTATGAACTTGTTCTCATAAACTGTTGTAGACTTTTTACTAGATCGTTTGAGGTATGGCTGTATCCCATTGCTCTACTGTTTCTGTCTGCCTTGGCAGCAAACTATTATGGGATGTATATGCTTATGTGGATTGGCTTACTTGTTAATGAAACAATTGTCAGCTATTAGAGTCTAGAGGGGGGGGGGGGGGGGGGGGTTTCTCCTACAGCCCTTCCTAAAGGCTGTCTGTGTGTCTCCTGTTACTGAATGTAGTTTACCACGCCCTGTGTCATTATGCAAAGAAGGGGGGTTGTCCCCGAGTGTATATCCCTTTGTACCAGTGTTTGAATAAAGAGTCTTATGTTTCCCACTCTACATTGATGCTTCGCCAAGTAACTGGGTGGGCTAAGGGACCTTGGATCATGCTGGTACCGGACAAAGGAAGAGCATACAGCAGACAGACTCTCCTTGAGTACGGGGGTCCTTGACAGTGGGCTCCCACTAATCTCTCTACTATCCCTTCTACCTTCTGGCCTCAGGATCCTACCTTTCTTTTTACCTATCCCAGACTTACTTTCGCTGGACTGCCTCTATGGCACCTGTCAGGGACTGACCTCTCTCACTACCTGACTCAACCTTAACCAACACCATCTGTTTTCTTGGTTCGCTAAGCCAGGAATGTGTGCAATGGGAATACGAACAATATTTTAAATAGGTGCCATCTTCCCAGAAGCGATAAGGGCAGATCCATCCAGTTCTCCAATTCCTGTACCAGTTTCTGTTTTAGAGGAGGGTAATTAAGAGTGTACAGGCAGGAAGGGGTACTCACAATTTGTACACCCAGATATGTAATGTGGGATTTCGTTATGGAGAAAGGGGAAGAGGTGATCCATGAGGGGTTGGGTACTGAGGGGCAGTATCTCACTTTTACTGTAATTGATGCGCAGACCGGAGCAGACCCTATACCTCTCAAAGACATTTTTGTTGGTGGCCACCTCGGAGGTAGTATTCACAGAAAAGATGAGCACATCATCCACTAATAGAGCAGTGCGGATTTCTGAATCACCAATACAAATCCTGTGCAGTGGGGCTATCTCAGAAAGGTATCTAGAAAAGGGTTCAAGGGCTAGATTAAAAAGTAAAGGGGACACCCTTACCTAGTGCCTTTTAAGAGGCAAAAGCTATCTGTTAGAAGGCCCGCAACCACCAGCCTGGCCGACGGAGAAGCTTGCATAGTCTCAACGGGGTGTCTGAACGCCCTTGAGAAGCCTAATCTGGAAAGAACTAGCGATGATCATTCAAAACTAACATCAAAGGCTTTCTCCGCACCCAGGGTGATGGTGGCAAAGTCTTTCCCCGGGTAGATTTTAGAGTGCACCATCATGACTTTGCGAATGTTGAGAGAAGCCATTCTCCTCTTCACAAAACCAGACTGTGCTGGATGGATTAATGAAGGGAATATATCTGCAAGCCTAGTAGCAGCAATTTTGGATAGGATTTTGACATCTATGTTTAAAAGGGAGATAGGTCCATATGAGCTTGGTTCTAGGGGGTCTTTCCCCTTTTTTGATAGATGTTTGATGATGGCTTGATTGCTTGATGGTAGATAGGAGCCTCCATCCCAAATCCCGTAATAAATCTCTAAAAGTGTTGGTTTGATAATACCTTGAAGAGATTTGAAAAGTTCACCTGTAAAGCACTCAGGGCCTGGGGCCTTGTTGGGGCTAAGTGTTTATTAGTATTGGAAAGTTCAGACATGGAAATGGGCGAATTTAGATGATTGAGTTGGGAATAAGAGATTGTGGGGAGATTTAGTTTGTCGAGGAAGCTCCGTGCTACGTCATGATCTATGGGATCATGAGCATACATGGAGGTGTAGAAATGGAGCATAACTTTACGAACTTGTGAGAATAGATTTTATGTTACTTGTGAAATCACGGAGAGAAGGGATAAACGTGGGTCTATTGGGGCCCCTACACAATTTGGCTAATAGTTTGCCCACTTTATTCCCAAATTTGTGGAGAGTAGCTTCCATATGTGCATGTTTCATCAATTCCAATTTCTCGGTCCAGGAGTCGAAGGCTCGTTTTGCATCGTGCCACTGGGATCTATGTTCGGGAGTGTTATTGGATGCTATAGAGCGCTGAGCTATAGTAAGGCGGGAACTGGCTTCCTGATAGTTTGTCAAGGCCCATTTCCCGAATGAAGCAGCATAGGAGATTACCCGGCCCCTGAGAAAGGCTTTGCCAGGCTCCCAAAAAAGATTGGGGTTGTCTTTATCAGCTGAGTTAGTGCATGAGAATTCCTCCCAAGCTTTCCCCATAAAGGTGTGAAAATAGGTATTGTTCAAGAGGTAGGAAGAGAAGCACCATAGGCTGGGCTTGTTTTGGGAAATGGGGTCTTCGATTGACACTGATATCAGAGCATGGTCTGAGATTGCAATGTCATGGATATCCGCATTTGTTATTTGAGATAGTCAGTACTAAAGATATAATCAATTCTAGAGAGCTTTTTATGCAGGGGAGAGAAAAAATTGAATACTCTGTCTGCAGGATGGAGAAGGCGCCAGACATCTGTCAAGTGTAGAGAGTCTATAGTAGAGGCAAAAGGTATTGGCAAGGGGTTTGTATTGCTCCTAGGGGGGTGTTTAGAGACAGACATGTCATCAATGGGGTGCATGACCGTGTTAAAGTCGCCTTGGATGATATGTGGACAATGGGGGAGTGTCAAAAGTTTAGTCGATAACTCACAAAAGAAGGATTGGCCTGGACTGTTGGAAACGTAAACATTGGAAATCTGGAGATCTTTATTTACAAGGCGTTGCTGAGCTGTAATAAAACACGCTTGATTATCAGTGTCAACAAAGGTTATTTTGCAACAAAGGTTTTTGTGTATTAGTATGAATACCCCGGCTATCCTTTCAACTGCCTCTGAACAAGGAGCGTGCCCACCCATAATTTTTTCATGCGTATGAAATCAGTAACTTTAAGATGTGTTTCTTGGAGTAGGGTGATGTCGGTTTTTAATCTCTGGAGCTGGGGGAAAATTTTTAGATGGGGGATCTGAGCCCCTTCACATTCCATGAGGTGACTCTCATGGGGGTTGTTAAGAGCAAAGATGTGAGGAAGCAGGTGTAATTACGAGGAGGGCTGGGGATATAAGTAAACCGAAAGAAGAATTATCCCCTAACTGGGCTTTTAAGGCACTAAAATTCCATTATAAGTAGAAAAGTATAAATAGCGTAATTACTTCATGAGATACAGAATAAAAATAGGTGGAATGTTAACAACAATGCACATAAGTTTTGACAGTCTCCACAACGATTGACAATATTTTCTTATGGTTCACCAAGCGCATTTCGGAGTTTTCAAAATCTCCTTCTTCGGGGGTATCGTGAAAGAGTCAATCATATGTCTATAATATATTAACAGGCAGATTAGGCATACAACCCTGGTGACAACATGAAAGCATAGCAACATAGATTGTTAGTAGTGAATATGTATAACATGTGTACTTACATGTTTTCTGAAACTGTCATATGCATAACATTCCAACAAAATATTAATAACAACAAGAAGGTTGAGCGGAGTTGTGTCTTGCATATGCCCGTCTATGCTTTTTTTGATGTCACACTAATGCCCTGTACACACGATCGCACATTCCGACAACAAAATTCATGTTTTTTTTCAGACGGATGTTGGCTCAAACTTGTCTTGCATACACACGGTCACACAAATCTTGTCGGTAATTCTGATTGTCAAGAACACGGTGACGTACAACACGTACGACGAGCCAAGGAATTCAATAGCCAGTGCGGCTCTTCTGCTTGATTCCGAGCATGCGTAGGAATTGTATGCGTCGGAATTGTGTACACACGATCTGAATTTCCGACAACAGATTTTCTTGTTGGAAAATTTGAGATCCAGATCTCAAAATGTTGTTTGTCGGAAATTCCGACGGAAAATGTCCGATGGAGCCTACACACGGTCATAATTTCCGACAACAGGCTCACATCGAACATTTCACGTCAGAAAATCTCACCGTGTGTACATGACATTAGTGTGGATGTGAGGAGTGGCCAGATCAACCCGGAAAAAGATAGGGGATATAAGTAAGGGAGAGAAGGGGCCGAAAGTTCCATCCAAGGGGTCAGGAATGTACTAGTGACAACTAAAAAGTGTACAATACTCTAGGGCTCAACAACAGAACAGGTGATAAGAAACATGGGTAGGTTAAGAAAAAACCAATTGAACAGACCAAGTGGTAACTTCGTTTTTTTGTCTACTCCAATGTTTTACTCGCTGGTGTACCTAAATTCACTATTAATCAACTTCATTATGTTCAAAATTCTGCAGCCAGAATCCTGACTAGGCCCGGTACAAGTCATCATATTACCCGGATTCTGGAGTCTTTGCACTTACTACCCATCAGGTTTCGCATGGACTTTAAGATCCTCTTGCTCTCCTATAAGGCTCTTCATGGCTGGGCATCCCATTATCTCTCTTTTATCAACTTATTCCTGCCCTGGTCCTCCGCTCCTCAAATTCTGGTCTTCTGTGTGTCCCCCCTACTCACCTACACTCGATGGCTTCACCCACTACGCTACAAAACTCTGGAATTCACTTCCAAAGAACATCAGAGAACCATCTTCTCTAAACTCATTCGAATTAATTCCAAACAAAATGTTTTCTTTAGACAAGATTTCCCAGAATTGTCCCTTTTTCCTTTATTTTATCCTGTCTATTCCCTGTGATTACTTTGTAAAGTTATTTGAGAAGCTACCTTTAAGAATTACACCCGACATACAGGACAAGAGAAGTAGTACTGTGCAGAGTCCATACATACAGAATAAGAACAGATACCGAGAATTACACCCGACATACAGGACAAGAGAAGTAGTACTGTGCAGAGTCCATACATACAGGATAAAAACAGATACCGAGAATTACACCCGACATACAGGACAAGAGAAGTAGTACTGTGCAGAGTCCATACATACAGGATAAGAACAGATACCGAGAATTACACCCGACATACAGGACAGGGGAAGTAGTACTGTGCAGAGTCCATACATACAGGATAAGAACAGATACCGAGAATTACCCCCGACATACAGGACAGGGGAAGTAGTACTGTGCAGAGTCCATACATACAGAATAAGAACAGATACCGAGAATTACACCCGACATACAGGACAGGGGAAGTAGTACTGTGCAGAGTCCATACATACAGGATAAGAACAGATACCGAGAATTACACCCGACATACAGGACAAGAGAAATAGTACTGTGCAGAGTCCATACATACAGAATAAGAACAGATACCGAGAATTACACCAGACATACAGGACAAGAGAAATAGTACTGTGCAGAGTCCATACATACAGAATAAGAACAGATACCGAGAATTACACCCGACATACAGGACAAGAGAAGTGGTACTGTGCAGAGTCCATACATACAGAATAAGAACAGATACCGAGAATTACACCCGACATACAGGACAAGAGAAGTAGTACTGTGCAGAGTCCATACATACAGAATAAGAACAGATACCGAGAATTACACCCGACATACAGGATAAGAGAAGTAGTACTGTGCAGAGTCCATACATACAGGATAAGAACAGATACCGAGAATTACACCCGACATACAGGACAGGGGAAGTAGTACTGTGCAGAGTCCATACATACAGAATAAGAACAGATACCGAGAATTACACCCGACATACAGGACAGGGGAAGTAGTACTGTGCAGAGTCCATACATACAGAATAAGAACAGATACCGAGAATTACACCCGACATACAGGACAGGGGAAGTAGTACTGTGCAGAGTCCATACATACAGGATAAGAACAGATACCGAGAATTACACCCGACATACAGGACAGGGGAAGTAGTACTGTGCAGAGTCCATACATACAGGATAAGAACAGATACCGAGAATTACCCCCGACATACAGGACAGGGGAAGTAGTACTGTGCAGAGTCCATACATACAGAATAAGAACAGATACCGAGAATTACACCCGACATACAGGACAGGGGAAGTAGTACTGTGCAGAGTCCATACATACAGGATAAGAACAGATACCGAGAATTACACCCGACATACAGGACAAGAGAAATAGTACTGTGCAGAGTCCATACATACAGAATAAGAACAGATACCGAGAATTACACCAGACATACAGGACAAGAGAAATAGTACTGTGCAGAGTCCATACATACAGAATAAGAACAGATACCGAGAATTACACCCGACATACAGGACAAGAGAAGTGGTACTGTGCAGAGTCCATACATACAGAATAAGAACAGATACCGAGAATTACACCCGACATACAGGACAAGAGAAGTAGTACTGTGCAGAGTCCATACATACAGAATAAGAACAGATACCGAGAATTACACCCGACATACAGGATAAGAGAAGTAGTACTGTGCAGAGTCCATACATACAGGATAAGAACAGATACCGAGAATTACACCCGACATACAGGACAGGGGAAGTAGTACTGTGCAGAGTCCATACATACAGAATAAGAACAGATACCGAGAATTACACCCGACATACAGGACAGGGGAAGTAGTACTGTGCAGAGTCCATACATACAGGATAAGAACAGATACCGAGAATTACCCCCGACATACAGGACAGGGGAAGTAGTACTGTGCAGAGTCCATACATACAGGATAAGAACAGATACCGAGAATTACCCCCGACATACAGGACAGGGGAAGTAGTACTGTGCAGAGTCCATACATACAGAATAAGAACAGATACTGAGAATTACACCCGACATACAGGACAAGGGAAGTAGTACTGTGCAGAGTCCATACATACAGAATAAGAACAGATACTGAGAATTACACCCGACATACAGGACAAGAGAAGTAGTACTGTGCAGAGGGTGTGGCTGCTTGTGGAGCAGCTGAAGTCTGTGTGGTGCTGAGCTCCTCTGATGTCTGGTACAAGCCCAGGGTTGGGCTCCCCTGGGCGGGGATCTCTCTCAGGAGAGTCCCAGGCTTTCCGGCCTACACAAGGACTGTCAGGTGAAGCTGTGGTTGGTGGTGAAGCCGGAGGACGGAGCTCTGGGAATGGGAAGCAATCTGCAGAGACTGTAAGTAGACATGGAAATGTTTGTATGAAAAGTACCGATAATACTGATAAGAGGAAGTCTGGTGATGATATTCAGCAAAAGAGTTCTCAGTCCAGCCAGCCATTGCAGGCCCAGCAAGCCCAGCACAGTGCAGCTCAGTCTGTTCAGAGACATGTTATTATCGCTCAGCACAATCCAAACTCTGGAAGTGCAACTCAAAGAACCCCTCAGAGTGGGGCTCATTCAGTCCAGGAACATACTAATACCACCCAGTACAGTCCAAGTTCTGGAAATGTGATCCAATCCAGCCAGCCATTGCAAGCCCAGCACAGTGCAGCTCAGTCTGTTCAGAGACATGTTATTATCGCTCAGCACAGTCCAAACACTGGAAGTGAAACTCAATCCAGCCAGTCATTACAGTCAATGCAAACCCCTCAGAGTGGGGCTCATTCAGTCCAGCAACTTACTAATACCACCCAGTACAGTCCAAGTTCTGGAAGCGTGATCCAATCCAGCCAGCCATTACAACCACAGCAAGCTCAGCAGAGTGCAGCTCATAGAGCTCAGAGTGGAGCAGAGACATCGGTTTCTCCCAGTACTCCTCGCAAATACACCAGAACTTCCTTAGAACAGAAAACCATTAAAGAGAACTTACAACAGTGTGTAATGGTGGGCAGCAGCCAGAGACGTTCATCGCGCTCTAAGCTGCAGCAGAATAAAGAGGAGGGTGGTAATAATTTTCCACAATCCGCCCCAGTGAAACCATCTACACCCAGGAGAGACCCTCAGACCAGCACTGGTAATGGGAAGGTGGATCAGAATTTCAAGCGTCCTGCAGCCGCAAAGCAGAAAGTGTTAAAGTCTGAACCTGCGCTGCACCTGGCTGACAAGATTCCTTTCCTTGTAAAAAGAATGGAGTCCCTGAGAAAAACCAAGACTAAGATCCAGAAGCAGATTGAATGTGTTTATCGACTTAAAGCTGCCAACCCCAAGAAGGAATTTTTATATGACAGCAAACTGAACTCCCTGGGCATTGAACTGGCCGGTGTGTCAAAGGACATTGATGCTGTTCTGGAAGAACTGGGACCAGTGGCGGAGGTGTACTACAATCGTGATCGATTTGAGGCGGGATTGAGTGGAAGGATTGAGTCTTCTACAGAGTCAGACTCTGGGGATTCGGTCCAACGCACACAGCCACCACATGTGTCTCCTGAAGGGAAGACTGTGCAGCCTCTGGAGGACAGTGAGGTTGGAGTAGATCCTCCTGCTGGACTTCCAGCTCTGGAGGGTGGTGGGAACATCAGTATAACCCAGCAGACATTCACAGTACAGGAGACTCAGAGGAGTGACATGGTGGACTCCCAGCACATGGATTGTGAGAACAGTGCTGCTGCCACTAGTACTCCTGGTGGGAGCCATGCTGGGGGGACTGGTGTTCATGGGGGGAGCCATGCTGGGGGGACTGGTGTTCATGGGGGGAGCCATGCTGGGGGGACTGGTGTTCATGGGGGGAGCCATGCTGGGGTGACTGGTGTTCATGGTGGGAGCCATGCTGGGGTGACTGGTGTTCATAGTGGGAGTAACACTGGGGTAACTAGTAATGATGCTGCTAGTAATGATGATATGAGGTGCAGTGATGATGTCACTAATATTGATGTGGTGAATGATTCTAATGTTATCAATGCTGGTATATCTGAATGGGGTCATCAGCAGTCTGAGGGCTCTGAGAATGTAGCGATGGAGGAGTCAGTTCAGATTAACTCTCAGGATTTCCCCCCTTTGGTGGATCCACCACCTGCTCCACAAGGGAATGCTGGTCCATCTGGTCATGTCCCTCCTCGGAATGCCTGGAGCCGTGGGGCCCCTTCTTTTTCCACCAGTAACAGTTCTACTGGTCAGGCCTTTAAGAGAAGGAATGTGGTCAGATTGAAGCATAGGGGTTCCAGAGAGGAGCTCCCTGATAGGAGGTTTGTAGTAAGGGAGTTGCTGTGTCATCAGATGGGGTTTGCTCCTGCAGACATACTGGCAGTCATCAATCTCCCTGACAGACAAGGTTATGATGTCAGCTTTAAGCTCATGTCTGACTTAGACAGGTTCTGGGCCAGTTTCAGTGGTTTGCGGGACAAAGAGGGTTGGAGGAATTTCATCTTTATTCCCATCTCCAAACCTGACACAGCAAATGTTACCATCATGTTCTGGAATGAGTCTGTGCCCCCCCAGGACTGTGCCCCCCCAGGACTGTGCCCCCCCAGGACTGTGCCCCCCCCAGGACTGTGCCCCCCCAGGATGTTGTCATCTGGCTTAGAAGACATTGTGAAATGGTTTCTGAGTTGACAAAAACTAAAGACAGTGATGGGATCTGGACGGGTGGTTGGAGGGTTCTTGTCAAGTTGAGGCAAAGTAACAATGTTACCCATCACCTACCAAACTCTTTTTTCATTGGGCGGGAGAGAGGAGTTTGCTTCTATGCAGGTCAGCCCAGGTTATGTTATAAATGCGGTAAATCCGGCCATGTGGCGAATGTTTGTACGATCCTGAAGTGTAATCTTTGTGGGGAGGTTGGCCACATCAGTTCTACCTGTGAGAAGGTTAAGTGCAATCTATGTGGTGGGCTTGGCCATTTCCATAGGGATTGCCCGGAGGCCTTCCATAATAAGGATGGGGAATCTGCAGACAATGAATTGTTGGCTGCAGCAGAACAACTAGAGGAGGAAGCCATAATGAATGGGGCTGTATTGACTAGGGAGGAGGTGGTCCCGGAGGTCCAGGAGACTACTCCCGGGCGGACGGACAGTGTTCAGCAGGCTGAGGAGCAGCCGGTCCCACACTCCTATTCTGTTCCAGTTCCTGTCTCTGTGAAGATCACTGGTCAGAAGAGGAGGAATAGGAAAAAAGATAAATCTACCCGTAAACCCGAAAGTGACTGGACATTAGTGCAGAAGCCAGCTAAAAAAGTGAAAGGGGCACCAGAAGTGGGTACGGCACTTTCCACCAATAGGTATGAAGCATTATCAGATTCGGATGCTGACTTCTATTCTCTGGAGGACCAGGAACTGGAGCAGAAATTAAAAAGAGTGGGAAAGGAGTATGTGATTGGCTCAGAGGATGACCCGCCCATTAAAAGGCGTCCGCCCCCTGATCCTGGATCCGCAGAATCTGATATGGAAACTGGTAGTCAGCAGAGTGACTCCGATTCTGACTTATAATGAAATGTTGGAGAAGTATAGATTTATGGAAAGGAGTCTTATTGTCACATTTATTACTATTGATGCCCTTTAACTGCTAAGTTTTTGACCTAAACAACATGTCAGTAATTGTTGTATTTATGTTATTTTCAGTCAGTTAGTTTGTTATTATGTATCTTGTTTGTTTTTTACAAATAAAAATCTCCATACATACAGAATAAGAACAGATACCGAGAATTACACCCGACATACAGGACAAGGGAAGTAGTACTGTGCAGAGTCCATACATACAGGATAAGAACAGATACCGAGAATTACACCCGACATACAGGACAAGAGAAGTGGTACTGTGCAGAGTCCATACATACAGAATAAGAACAGATACCGAGAATTACACCCGACATACAGGACAAGAGAAGTAGTACTGTGCAGAGTCCATACATACAGGAGCAGAGAAGTTGTACTGTGCGGAGTCCATACATACAGGAGCAGAGAAGTTGTACTGTGCGGAGTCCATACATACAGGAGCAGAGAAGTTGTACTGTGCGGAGTCCATACATACAGGAGCAGAGAAGTTGTACTGTGCGGAGTCCATACATACAGGAGCAGAGAAGTTGTACTGTGCGGAGTCCATACATACAGGAGCAGAGAAGTTGTACTGTGCGGAGTCCATACATACAGGACCAGAGAAGTTGTACTGTGCGGAGTCCATACATACAGGACAAGAGAAGTAGTACTGTGCAGAGGGTGTGGCTGCTTGTGGAGCAGCTGAAGTCTGTGTGGTGCTGAGCTCCTCTGATGTCTGGTACAAGCCCAGGGTTGGGCTCCCCTGGGCGGGGATCTCTCTCAGGAGAGTCCCAGGCTTTCCGGCCTACACAAGGACTGTCAGGTGAAGCTGTGGTTGGTGGTGAAGCCGGAGGACGGAGCTCTGGGAATGGGAAGCAATCTGCAGAGACTGTAAGTAGACATGGAAATGTTTGTATGAAAAGTACCGATAATACTGATAAGAGGAAGTCTGGTGATGATATTCAGCAAAAGAGTTCTCAGTCCAGCCAGCCATTGCAGGACCAGCAAGCCCAGCACAGTGCAGCTCAGTCTGTTCAGAGACATGTTATCACTGGAAGTCCAACTCAAAGAACCCCTCAGAGTGGGGCTTATTCAGTCCAGCAACATGACACCCAGTACAGTCCAAGTTCTGGAAGTGTGATCCAATCCAGCCAGCCATTGCAAGCCCAGCACAGTGCAGCTCAGTCTGTTCAGAGACATGTTATTATCGCTCAGCACAGTCCAGACTCTGGAAGTGCAACTCAATGCAGCCGGTCATTACAGTCAATGCAAACCCCTCAGAGTGGGGCTCATTCAGTTCAGCAACTTACTAATACCACCCAGTACAGTCCAAGTTCTGGAAGCGTGATCCAATCCAGCCAGCCATTACAACCACAGCAAGCTCAGCAGAGTGCAGCTCATAGAGCTCAGAGTGGAGCAGAGACATCGGTTTCTCCCAGTACTCCTCGCAAATACACCAGAACTTCCTTAGAACAGAAAACCATTAAAGCTAACTTACAACAGTGTGTAATGGTGGGCAGCGGCCAGGGACGTTCATTGCGCTCTAAGCTGCAGCAGAATAAAGAGGAGGGTGGTAATAATTTTCCACAATCTGCCCCAGTGAAACCATCTACACCCAGCAGAGACCCTCAGACCAGCACTGGTAATGGGAAGGTGGATCAGGATTTCAAGCGTCCTGCAGCCGCAAAGCAGAAAGTGTTAAAGTCTGAACCTGCGCTGCACCTGGCTGACAAGATTCCTTTCCTTGTAAAAAGAATGGCGTCCCTGAGAAAAACCAAGACTAAGATCCAGAAGCAGATTGACTGTGTTTATCGACTTAAAGCTGCCAACCCCAAGAAGGAAATTTTATATGACAGCAAACGGAACTCCCTGGGCATTGAACTGGCCGGTGTGTCAAAGGACATTGATGCTGTTCTGGAAGAACTGGGACCAGTGGCGGGGGTGTACTACAATTGTGATCGATTTGAGGCGGGATTGAGTGGAAGGATTGAGTCTTCTACAGAGTCAGACTCTGGGGATTCTGTCCAACACACGCAGCCACCACATGTGTCTCCTGAAGGGAAGACTGTGCAACCTCTGGAGGACAGTGAGGTTGGAGTAGATCCTCCTGCTGGACTTCCAGCTCTGGAGGGTGGTGGGAACATCAGTATAACCCAGCAGACATTTACAGTACAGGAGACTCAGAGGAGTGACATGGTGGACTCCCAGCACATGGATTGTGAGAACAGTGCTGCTGCCACTAGTACTCCTGGTGGGAGCCATGCTGGGGGGACTGGTGTTCATGGGGGGAGCCATGCTGGGGGGACTGGTGTTCATGGGGGGAGCCATGCTGGGGGGACTGGTGTTCATGGGGGGAGCCATGCTGGGGGGACTGGTGTTCATGGGGGGAGCCATGCTGGGGTGACTGGTGTTCATGGTGGGAGCCATGCTGGGGGGACTGGTGTTCATGGGGGGAGCCATGCTGGGGTGACTGGTGTTCATGGGGGGAGTAACACTGGGGTAACTAGTAATGATGCTGCTAGTAATGATGATATGAGGTGCAGTGATGATGTCACTAATATTGATGTGGTGAATAATTCTGATGTTATCAATGCTGGTATATCTGAATGGGGTCATCAGCAGTCTGAGGGCTCTGAGAATGTAGCGATGGAGGAGTCAGTTCAGAATAACTCTCAGGATTTCCCCCCTTTGGTGGATCCACCACCTGCTCCACAAGGGAATGCTGGTCCATCTGGTCATGTCCCTCCTCGGAATGCCTGGAGCCGTGGGGCCCCTTCTTTTTCCACCAATAACAATTATACTGGTCAGGCCTTTAAGAGAAGGAATGTGGTGAGATTGAAGCATAGGGGTTCCAGAGAGGAGCTCCCTGATCGGAGGTTTGTAGTAAGGGAGTTGCTGTGTCATCAGATGGGGTTTGCTCCTGCAGACATACTGGCAGTCATCAATCTCCCTGACAGACAAGGTTATGATGTCAGCTTTAAGCTCATGTCTGACTTGGACAGGTTCTGGGCCAGTTTTAGTGGTTTGCGGGACAAAGAGGGTTGGAGGAATTTCATCTTTATTCCCATCTCCAAACCTGACACAGCAAATGTTACCATCATGTTCTGGAATGAGTCTGTGCCCCCCCAGGATGTTGTCATCTGGCTTAGAAGACATTGTGAAATGGTTTCTGAGTTGACAAAAACTAAAGACAGTGATGGGATCTGGACGGGTGGTTGGAGGGTTCTTGTTAAGTTGAGGCAAAGTAACAATGTTACCCATCACCTACCAAACTCTTTTTTCATTGGGCGGGAGAGAGGAGTTTGCTTCTATGCAGGTCAGCCCAGGTTATGTTATAAATGTGGTAAATCCGGCCATGTGGCGAATGTTTGTACGATCCTGAAGTGTAATCTTTGTGGGGAGGTTGGCCACATCAGTTCTACCTGTGAGAAGGTTAAGTGCAATCTATGTGGTGGGCTTGGCCATTTCCATAGGGATTGCCCGGAGGCCTTCCATAATAAGGATGGGGAATCTGCAGACAATGAATTGTTGGCTGCAGCAGAACAACTAGAGGAGGAAGCTTTAATGAATGGGGCTGTATTGACTAGGGAGGAGGTGGTCCCGGAGGTCCAGGAGACTACTCCCGGGCGGACGGACAGTGTTCAGCAGGCTGAGGAGCAGCCGGTCCCACACTCCTATTCTGTTCCAGTTCCTGTCTCTGTGAAGATCACTGGTCAGAAGAGGAGGAATAGGAAAAAAGATAAATCTACCCGTAAACCCGAAAGTGACTGGACATTAGTGCAGAAGCCAGCTAAAAAAGTTAAAGGGGCACCAGAAGTGGGTACGGCACTTTCCACCAATAGGTATGAAGCCTTATCAGATTCGGATGCTGACTTCTATTCTCTGGGGGCCCAGGAACTGGAGCAGGAATTAAAAAGAGTGGAAAAGGAGTATGTGATTGGCTCAGAGGATGACCCGCCCACTAAAAGGCGTCCGCCCCCTGATCCTGGATCCGCAGAATCTGATATGGAAACTGGTAGTCAGCAGAGTGACTCCGATTCTGACTTATAATGGAATGTTGGAGAAGTATAGATTTATGGAAAGGAGTCTTATTGTCACATTTATTTCCTATTGATGCCCTTTAACTGCTAAGTTTTTGACGTAAACAACATGTCAGTAATTGTTGTATTTCTGTTATTTTCAGTCAGTTAGTTTGTTATTATGTATCTTGTTTGTTTTTTACAAATAAAAATCTCCATACATACAGAATAAGAACAGATACCGAGAATTACACCCGACATACAGGACAAGAGAAGTTGTACTGTGCGGAGTCCATACATACAGGACAAGGGAAGTAGTACTGTGCAGAGGGTGTGGCTGCTTGTGGAGCAGCTGAAGTCTGTGTGGTGCTGAGCTCCTCTCTGATGTCTGGTACAAGCCCAGGGTTGGGCTCCCCTGGGCGGGGATCTCTCTCAGGAGAGTCCCAGGCTTTCCGGCCTACACAAGGACTGTCAGGTGAAGCTGTGGTTGGTGGTGAAGCCGGAGGACGGAGCTCTGGGAATGGGAAGCAATCTGCAGAGACTGTGAGTAGACATGGAAATGTTTGTATGAAAAGTACCGATAATACTGATAAGAGGAAGTCTGGAGATGTTATTCAGCAAAAGAGTTCTCAATCCAGACAGTCATTGCAGGCCCAGCAAGCCCAGCACAGTGCAGCTCAGTCTGTTCAGAGACATGTTGTTATCGCTCAGCACAGTCCAAACTCTGGAAGTGCAACTCAAAGAAGCCCTCAGAGTGGGGCTCATTCAGTCCAGGAACTTACTAATACCACCCAGTACAGTCCAAGTTCTGGAAGCGTGATCCAATCCAGTCAGCCATTGCAGGCCCAGCACAGTGCAGCTCAGTCTGTTCAGAGACATGTTATTATTGCTCAGCACAGTCCAAACTCTGGAAGTGCAACTCAATCCAGCCAGTCATTACAGTCAATGCAAACCCCTCAGAGTGGGGCTCATTCAGTTCAGCAACTTACTAATACCACCCAGTACAGTCCAAGTTCTGGAAGCGTGATCCAATCCAGCCATCCATTACAACCACAGCAAGCTCAGCAGAGTGCAGCTCATAGAGCTCAGAGTGGAGCAGAGACATCGGCTTCTCCCAGTACTCCTCGCAAATACACCAGAACTTCCTTAGAACAAAAAACCATTAAAGAGAACTTACAACAGTGTGTAATGGTGGGCAGCGGCCAGGGACGTTCATCGCGTTCTAAGTTGCAGCAGAATAAAGAGGAGGGTGGTAATAATTTTCCACAATCCGCCCCAGTGAAACCATCTACACCCAGCAGAGACCCTCAGACCAGCACTGGTAATGGGAAGGTGGACCAGGATTTCAAGCGTCCTGCAGCCGCGAAGCAGAAAGTGTTAAAGTCTGAACCTGCGCTGCACCTGGCTGACAAGATTCCTTTCCTTGTAAAAAGAATGGAGTCCCTGAGGAAAACCAAGACTAAGATCCAGAAGCAGATTGAATGTGTTTATAGACTTAAAGCTGCCAACCCTAAGAAGGAATTTTTATATGACAGCAAACTGAACTCCCTGGGCATTGAACTGGCCGGTGTGTCAAAGGACATTGATGCTGTTCTGGAAGAACTGGGACCAGTGGCGGAGGTTTACCACAATCGTGATCGATTTGAGGCGGGATTGAGTGGAAGGATTGAGTCTTCTACAGAGTCAGACTCTGGGGATTCGGTCCAACGCACGCAGCCACCACATGTGTCTCCTGAAGGGAAGACTGTGCAGCCTCTGGAGGACAGTGAGGTTGGAGTAGATCCTCCTGCTGGACTTCCAGCTCTGGAGGGTGGTGGGAACATCAGTATAACCCAGCAGACATTTACAGTACAGGAGACTCAGAGGAGTGACATGGTGGACTCCCAGCACATGGATTGTGAGAACAGTGCTGCTGCCACTAGTACTCCTGGTGGGAGCCATGCTGGGGGGACTGGTGTTCATGGGGGGAGCCATGCTGGGGTGACTGGTGTTCATGGGGGGAGCCATGCTGGGGTGACTGGTGTTCATGGTGGGAGCCATGCTGGGGTGACTGGTGTTCATGGTGGGAGCCATGCTGGGGTGACTGGTGTTCATGGGGGGAGTCATGCTGGGGTGACTGGTGTTCATAGTGGGAGTAACACTGGGGTAACTAGTAATGATGATATGAGGTGCAGTGATGATGTCACTAATATTGATGTGGTGAATAATTCTGATGTTATCAATGCTGGTATATCTGAATGGGGTCATCAGCAGTCTGAGGGCTCTGAGAATGTAGCGATGGAGGAGTCAGTTCAGAATAACTCTCAGGATTTCCCCCCTTTGGTGGATCCTCCACCTGCTCCACAAGGGAATGCTGGTCCATCTGGTCATGTCCCTCCTCGGAATGCCTGGAGCCGTGGGGCCCCTTCTTTTTCCACCAGTAATGCCGCGTACACACGGTCGGACTTTTCAGCTACAAAAGTCCGACAGCCTGTCCGACATACTTCCGGCGGACTTTCTGCAGACTTGCGGCGGACTTGTGGCAGACTTTCTAACGAACGGACTTGCCTACACACGACCACACAAAAGTCCGACGGATTCGTACGTGATGACGTACACCAGACTAAAATAAGGAAGTTCATAGCCAGTAGCCAATAGGTGCCCTAGCGTGGGTTTTTGTCCGTCGGACTAGCACACAGACGAGCGGATTTCGGGGTCCGTCGTAGTTACGACGTAAAGATTTGAAGCATGTTTCAAATCTAAAGTACGTCGGATTTGAGGCTAAAAAAGTACGTTGAAAGTCCGGAGAAGCCCACACACGATCGGATTACCAGCCAGCTTTAGTCCGTCAGCGTCCGTTGGACTTTTGTAGAGGAAAAGTCCGACCGTGTGTACGCGGCATAACAGTTCTACTGGTCAGGCCTTTAAGAGAAGGAATGTGGTCAGATTGAAGCATAGGGGTTCCAGAGAGGAGCTCCCTGATCGGAGGTTTGTAGTAAGGGAGTTGCTGTGTCATCAGATGGGGTTTGCTCCTGCAGACATACTGGCAGTCATCAATCTCCCTGACAGACAAGGTTATGATGTCAGCTTTAAGCTCATGTCTGACTTAGACAGGTTCTGGGCCAGTTTCAGTGGTTTGCGGGACAAAGAGGGTTGGAGGAATTTCATCTTTTTTCCCATCTCCAAACCTGACACAGCAAATGTTACCATCATGTTCTGGAATGAGTCTGTGCCCCCCCA
Source organism: Lithobates septentrionalis (assembly GCA_037952835.1). Classification (NCBI taxonomy): domain Eukaryota; kingdom Metazoa; phylum Chordata; class Amphibia; order Anura; family Ranidae; genus Lithobates; species Lithobates septentrionalis. The sequence goes on along the minus strand of JBBDGP010003186.1, from coordinate 74,978 downwards.
GGACTGTGCCCCCCCAGGACTGTGCCCCCCCCAGGACTGTGCCCCCCCAGGATGTTGTCATCTGGCTTAGAAGACATTGTGAAATGGTTTCTGAGTTGACAAAAACTAAAGACAGTGATGGGATCTGGACGGGTGGTTGGAGGGTTCTTGTTAAGTTGAGGCAAAGTAACAATGTTACCCATCACCTACCAAACTCTTTTTTCATTGGGCGGGAGAGAGGAGTTTGCTTCTATGCAGGTCAGCCCAGGTTATGTTATAAATGTGGTAAATCTGGCCATGTGGCGAATGTTTGTACGATCCTGAAGTGTCATCTTTGTGGGGAGGTTGGCCACATCAGTTCTACCTGTGAGAAGGTTAAGTGCAATCTATGTGGTGGGCTTGGCCATTTCCATAGGGATTGCCCGGAGGCCTTCCATAATAAGGATGGGGAATCTGCAGACAATGAATTGTTGGCTGCAGCAGAACAACTAGAGGAGGAAGCTTTAATGAATGGAGCTGTATTGACTAGGGAGGAGGTGGTCCCGGAGGTCCAGGAGACTACTCCCGGGCGGACGGACAGTGTTCAGCAGGCTGAGGAGCAGCCGGTCCCACACTCCTATTCTGTTCCAGTTCCTGTCTCTGTGAAGATCACTGGTCAGAAGAGGAGGAATAGGAAAAAAGATAAGTCTACCCGTAAACCCGAAAGTGACTGGACATTAGTGCAGAAGTCAGCTAAAAAAGTGAAAGGGGCACCAGAAGTGGGTACGGCAGTTTCTACCAATAGGTATGAAGCCTTATCAGATTCGGATGCTGACTCCTATTCTCTGGGGGCCCAGGAACTGGAGCAGGAATTAAAAAGAGTGGAAAAGGAGTATGTGATTGGTTCAGAGGATGACCCGCCCACTAAAAGGCGTCCGCCCCCTGATCCTGGATCCGCAGAATCTGATATGGAAACTGGTAGTCAGCAGAGTGACTCCGATTCTGACTTATAATGGAATGTTGGAGAAGTATAGATTTATGGAAAGGAGTCTTATTGTCACATTTATTCCTATTAATGACCTTTAACTGCTAAACAACATGTCAGTAATTGTTGTATTTCTGTTATTTTCAGTCAGTTAGTTTGTTATTATGTATCTTGTTTGTTTTTTACAAATAAAAATCTCCATAGATCTTCATAGATCTCCTGAGGATTATACTTGATGAATATTTCTATCCCAAGTGAAGGAACCTCTCCAACCCAGTCTGCAGGAGGACCACCAAATTCCCTCTGACCATTAACCTGTACAAGATTAATATTATACCTTTATATCCACTCCAGAAGGTAATCTTTATTGTCTCTATTTAGAGAAGTAATCAAAACCACAACTCTCAGTGTCCATTAAGTGGTGGTCCATCATTAGAGAATGATCTGATCTCTCCGGGGCACATACTCAGTTGGTAGGGATGAGCCCGATATTCGACTCGAACATCAGGTGTTCGCCTGTTCAACGAACAGCGAATAATATGCGGTGTTCACGGCAAATTCGAAAGCCGCCAGAACAGCGTTAAAGTCTATGGGACACGAACATGAATAATCAAAAGTGCTAATTTTAAAGGCTTATATGCAAGTTATTCTCATAAAAAGTGTTTGGGGACCCGGGTCCTGCCCCAGGGGACATGGATCAATGCAAAAAAAAAAGTTTTAAAAACTGACGTTTTTTCGGGAGCAGTGATTTTTTTTTAATGCCTAAAGTGAAACAATAAAAGTGTAATATTCCTTTAAATATCGTACCTGGGGGTGTCTATAATATGCCTGTAAAGGGGCGCATGTTTCCTGTGTTTAGAAAAGTCCCTGCACAAAATGACATTTCTAAAGGAAAAATTGTCATTCAAAACTGCTTGCGGCTGTAATGAATTGTCGGGTCCCGGCAATATAGATACAGATTATTGAAAAAAAGAGCATGGGATTCCCCCCCCCCCCCCCTCCATTACCAGGCCCTTTGGCTCTTCTCACCATGGGCCCCTGGCACTGCTGCAGGGCAGAGGTCCCAGCGCTTCAGCTGGGAAAGTCTCTGGTAACTCCACAGATGCGGCTGTTGGTGCTGGGCAGAGCTTAGTGAAGTTTGGCCCTAATACCAGCTCTTCTGCTGGAGGCTCACCAGGTTGTTCTTCTTCAGCAGAACAGTCTATCAAATCCCCAATCTCTCTGTTCGGTTGCCAGTGATTCAGCTGGGAGTAGAAGCTTCACTACACCTTCTTGTCGCTGGGGAGAGGGGCCGACTGTCCTGTGTCCCTGGAACTCTGTAGTTGTTGCCGGTGCTGGGCAGAGGTTGGTAGCACACTACCCTGTTGCCAGCACTTCTGCTGTGGACTCCACATCATCCACTCCAGCTAACTGTTGGGGAGTGACCGTCACCTTCTCACCATGGGCCCCTGGCACTGCTGCAGGTGTGGGGCAGAGGTCTTGGACCCTCTGTCCGGTGACCAGCGTTTCAGCTGGGGAAGTCTCTGGTAACTCCACAGATGCGGCTGTTGGTGATGAGCAGAGCACAGTGAAGTTTGGCCCTAATACCAGCTCTTCTGCTGGAGGCTCACCAGGTTGTTCTTCTTCAGCAGAACAGTCTTTAAAATTCCCAATCTCTATAACTGGTGTCTGGGGATAGAGATTGACCATCTCCTGTCCTTAGAAGGAAGAAGAGGTTACTGGTGCTGGGCAGAGCTCAGTGATGTCTGGCCCTGATGCCAGCACTTCTGCTGGGTTGGTGGCATCATTCTGGGGTGCCATCTGCTACTGGGAAGGGGAGCTGGCTGCTCAATCTCCCTTACTTTCATCTGGCTGCTGGGACGACATGTCTGTGGTACTGTCTCCCAGGTGCATGGATCTTTGCTGGGGAGGAAAGGTCGCTTCCTCCACCCTGGCCAACTGTTGGGAATAGAGGACGAACACCTCCTCTCCCTTCTCCCCCTTGATCTTAATCTGCTGCTGGGAAGTGACCATCTCCTTCTCACCCTGGGCCTCCGGAACAGACACAGGTGTGGGGCAGAGGTCTTGGACCCCCTGTCCAGTTGTCAGCGTTTCAGCTGCATAAGTTTCTGGTAATTCCACTGATGCTGCTGGCAGAAAATCCCACGTCTCTGTCAGTATTGTGGAAGAAAGGCCAACTGCCTCTTCTCTCCGGGAAGCTGAAGCTGATGTTGGTGCTGGGCAGAGGCTAGCAGAGCTCTGCCCTGTTGTCAGCACTTCAGCTTTGGAGATGGCAATCTCCGGAGTTTCCACTGCCGATTTTCTGACATGCTGCTGAACGTATTCTAGCAGTTTTCTGTATGCCCTTTCCAGATGCCTGAAGTTTGCATGTTCTCCCTGTGCCTGCGTGGGTTTCCTCCGGGTACTCCGGTTTCCTCCCACACTCCAAAGACATGCTGGTAGGTTAATCAGATCCTGTCTAAAAATTGGCCTTACAATGTGTATATGTGTTTTTGTAAGCGCTTCGGGACCCTGCGTGGTAGAGGACCACGCTATATCAAGATGCAACTCAACTCAACTCATTCACAGCCAGGAAGCACAATCCCGCTGCTGTCAACCAGTTGTGACAACCCCTTGTCCTCAACAGGATTGAACAGGATTATGTCCGCCATAAATGCTTCCTTTGTCCAGAACCATCACTATCCAAGACCATTTAGCTCATCAGTCACCAGCCGTAACACAGTGTAGGGTGAACAACAAACTGCTTTATTCAAGCACATGTTACAACAGATATACAACTCAGAGACACTCCCCCCAACCCTTGGATTCAGGGCGTGGTAAACTGTCCAATCACAATAGACACACAGGTCAGGTGTATTCAAATTTCTCATCAGTAAACATCTTATCTGTCTTATCAGCAGGGAGAGCTGTTGGAGGAATTTGCCTCCATCAATCTCACAGCTAATTTACATACACATACTATAATATCCAAGGCAGACAGACACAATAGAACATTGGAATACAACCACACCCCAAACGATCACAGCATAGAGTCCACAACAGCATGAGACAATACACAATATTATACATATATACAACATTCCAGTGTGGCTGTACAGTGTGTCTAAATTGCACAGATCATAGTGGGGTTCTCCGTCACCCTGTGCCCCTAATAGACACAGGGTGATTTACACATAAGAGGGGCCGGGGGGAGCTGGACATGGAGTCTCCAGAGCTCTCCAAGGTAAGGGGAGCTCCACAAACCCCCCACCCAAAGTGACTCCTGTCACAGTGTCCTATAGACTTTAACCACTTAAGCACCAGCCTCGTTTTGGATTTTAGGTGTTTGCATGTTTAAAACAGTTTTTTTTGCTAGAAAATTATTTAGAACCCCCAAATATTATATATATGTTTTTATTTCTAACACCCTAGAGAATAAAATGGCGGTCATTGCAATACTTTTTTTTTGCACTGTATTTGCGCAGCGGTCTTATAAGCGCACTTTTTTTGGAAAAAATTCACTTTTTTGAATAAAAAAATAAGACAACAGTAAAGTTAGCCCATTTTTTTTTATATTGTGAAATATAATGTTATGCCAAGTAAATTGATACCCAACATGTCACGCTTCAAAATTGCGCCCGCTCTTGGAATGGCGTCAAACTTTTACCCTCAAAAATCTCCATAGGCGACGTTTAAAAAATTCTACAGGTTGCATGTTTTGCGTTACAGAAGAGGTTTAGGGCTAGAATTATTGCTCTCGCTCTACTGGTCGCGGCAATACCTCACATGTGTAGTTTGACCACCGTTTTCATATGCGGGCGCTACTCGCATATGCGTTCGCTTCTCGTCGGGACGGGGGTTTTTTTAAAAAAAAAAAAAAATTATTATTTATTTTACATTATTTTATTTATTTTTACACTGTTTTAAAAAAAAAAATTGTGTCACTTTTATTCCTATTACAAGGAATGTAAACATCCCTTGTAATAGAAAAAAGCATGACAGGTCCTCTTAAATATGAGATGTGGGGTCAAAAAGTCCTCAGATCACATATTTACACTAAAATGCAATAAAAAAAAAAAAAAATGACATTGAAAAAAATATGCTTTTAAGAGGCGTGGGCGGAAGTGGCGTTTTGACGTCACTTCCGCCCAGCAGTGTCATGGAGACGAGTGGGCGCCATCTTAGCCTCACTCGTCTCCAGGCACAGAAGGGAGATGGATGCCGCTACTGACGGCTCCGGTAAGCGGCGGAGGGCACCGCATCGCGGCGGGAGGGGGGGCCCTCTCCCGCCACCGATAAAAGTGATCTTGCGGCGAATCCGCTTTTATCAGAAAGCCGGCCGCCGCACGAAAACGGGGATACCAGGGTTATGGCAGCTAGCTGCTGCCATAACAATGATATCCACCGGCAAAGTTTGGACGTACATCGGCGTGCGGCGGTCCGGAAGTGGTTAACGGTGTTCGTGTGTTCTGCCAAATTTTTTGCATGTTCTGCTGCGAACCTAAAAAAAAAGGCTCATCCCTATCAATGGGTAATAGGCTTGTCCCTAGTCCTCTCCAAAAGCCCCTGTCCTGGTTGGGTCTGTCACAAACAGATACCGAGAATTAAACCTGGCATACAGGACAAGAGACGTGGTACTGTGCTTATTGGCACTGGCGGTGGCTGGTCATTGTGTGCCAGTTTTATTTACCCAAAGGTGAGTTGCTCGCTTACTTTGTGCTAATTCTATAATCAGTCTGCACTCTTCTTCTTTTGCATGGTTCTGGAGATAGCTTCTAATTCCTTTCCAGGGGCTTACCCTGAGCTACAGACAGTATTGTGCCCCAAAGACCCCATGATTGGATGGACTATATATATATATATACATTTTTTCACTTAGGCTCAGTTCCCAATGGTGCGATGCGGGAAACCCTGAAAATCCACTGTGGGTTCCCTCATCGCACCTGAATCACAGGCGGTTCACCCTGTCCTATGCGAACTGCTGGGAGTGTCAATACAAAGTTAATGACACCCCCAGATTGTTTCGCAGATCTCAGTGCGTACTGTGAATTCGGATTGGAATTGGATCGCATGGGTGTGAACAGCCATGCGATTCGATTCTGGTGTGGACAAAAAAAAAAAGGGGTCCTGATCTTGCTTTGCTATCCTAGTTATATATCGATTTGTTACATTTAGCACAAAGCCAGACATCCCCGTATCACAATACAGAGAACCCCCTCCTGTATTATAATAATAATAATAATAATAATAGGAATTCTTCTCTGGGATGTTTATATATAAATATTATTAAACTTTTAGAAACAAAAACAACAACACAACATTTCCTGTATTATATACAAAGTAACAGAATGTATCAGAGAGACACCCGGAGATCCCTGGAGGGTTCAGGGGTTTGGTACACCCTGGGGGGTGATAATCGGGGAGATTTTAGGGTGGGACAGGGGGAAATGATCACTCACTGTGCTCAGCCCGGGTGTGCAGGAAGTTCGGTTGACTCGGGACTTGGAGGAGGAATTTACTTTCTGTTCCCCTCCAACCCCTCCCTTCAGCGGAAATAGAAAGTAAAGTCACACAGACAGAGAGGAGGGCAGCCTGGTACAGAGAGGATAGAGAGGACAGCCTGGCATAGAGAGGATAGAGAGGAGGACAGCCTGGCATAGACAGGAGGGCAGCCTAGCACACAGAAGGTAGCGAGGAGGGCAGCCTGGCATAGAGAGGAGGGCAGCCTGGCACAGAAGATAGAGAGGACTGCCTGGCATAGAGAAGATAGAGAGGAGGGCAGCCTGGCAAAGAGAGGATAGATAGGAAGACAGCCTGGTACAGAGAGGATAGAGAGGAGGGCAGCCTGGCATAGAGAAGACAGAGAGGAGGACAGCCTGGCACAGAGAGGATAGATAGGAAGACAGCCTGGCACAGAGAGGATAGAGAGGAGGACTGCCTGGTACAGAGAGGATAGAGAGGAGGACAGCCTGGCACAGAGAGGATAGAGAGGAGGGCAGCCTGGCATAGAGAAGATAGAGAGGAGGGCAGCCTGGCACAGAGAGGATAGAGAGGAGGACAGCCTGGCACAGAGAGGATAGAGAGGAGGACAGCCTGGCACAGAGAGGATAGAGAGGAGGGCAGCCTGGCATAGAGAAGATAGAGAGGAGGGCAGCCTGGCACAGAGAGGATAGAGAGGAGGGCAGCCTGGCACAGAGAGGATAGAGAGGAGGACAGCCTGGCATAGAGAAGATAGAGAGGAGGGCAGCCTGGCACAGAGAGGATAGAGAGGAGGGCAGCCTGGTACAGAGAGGATAGAGAGGAGGATAGCCTGGTACAGAGAGGATAGAGAGGAGGGCAGCCTGACGCGGGGGGAGACAGATACTAGGTGGAGCAGCAGAGACAGTCCTAGACAGAGTGACAGGAGCTTCTAAAGTAGATCTAATGTCCAGTAAGAGAGTCCCTACAACTTCAATTGTGCAGAGGGATGGACAGACAGTGGGGGGGCAGAGGGATGGACAGACAGTGGGGGGGCAGAGGGATGGACAGACAGTGGGGGGGCAGAGGGATGGACAGACAGTGGGGGGGCAGAGGGATGGACAGACAGTGGGGGGGCAGAGGGATGGACAGACAGTGGGGGGGCAGAGGGATGGACAGACAAGTACATTGGGTTCTCCAGGATATGATATTAGGGAGGAGGGATATCCTGATCAGGAGGAAGAGGAGAAATTGATGGACAGGGGACACCCCATCCTGGTGAGAACTTTACCTTCAGAAAAAGATTTATCGCTAAAACTGCTGAAATATTTTGGATCCAATTCTAAGTCTGGCGGAGGAGAGTGCGATGTGACCAGGGTGGATGGACAGACATACTGCGCCATCTTCCAGAATCAGGATGGTAAGTCCCATTATCTCCAGCTGCACTGGAGACTGAAAACCAGAATTTGGTAGTTCTGGACATCACATTGGTCTTCATACACATTGGACAGTATATGACACTGAGCTCTCCTCTCTAACCTGTGCAGTGTGTGATGTCACACCCCACCCCCTGCCCTCTGGAGCTCAGAAGTGTTGTTTAAATTCTGGACTTTAAATGGCTGTAGAGAAGACCCTCACATATCCCCAGAGCAGTGACCGGCCTCAGGTGATACACAGAGATGAAACAAATCTCCCTACATAAGTTTTACATGTATGTCTGCTGTCTTCCGCTTTATATACTGTTTAGAAAGTTCAGATCGTGTTACAAATTTTGTTTTCTCATTCAGCAGTGGGAGGGGAGTCTGGGCATACACTGTGTGTGAGATGATTGGAGGAAAGGCACACACTCCACCTCCATATAGGCAGAGGAATGAAGGAACTTGTAGAGCTGTGCTGTGAATAGACAAACTCTCTGCTTATCTGTCGCTAAGCTCCCTCCCTGTTACAAATTTCCAGCTGCTGTTATCGCCTGTGTCGGAGAACTTGTCAGAAGTTATCATGCTGATAACAGAGGAACAGATCAGCAGAAAGACACAGGACTCAGGGCTTTGGAGAGAGATAAGTAAACACTACAGATACAGTATCTGACAAAAGACACCCCTCAGTCACATTTGTGTAAATATTTTCTTGTATCTTTTCATGTGACAACACTGAAGAAATGACATGTGTTGCCCTTTCACCACGCTTTTCAGACCGGCAAATTTTTCTTGGTAAGTGACACCGAACTCCTGTAGCTCTGCAATTTGCTGCCTGAAAGGAGCCACAGCATTTGCTATAGCAGCCTGTCACGATCAGGCATCAGGCTTGAAGACCAGTTGCAGGACTACCACCAACCAGCAGGATAGGTACACAGGCAGTCACCCTGGCAGATGACACAGTCTCACCTGAGGTGTGGAGTCTAAGTACTAACCAGTGTTCACCAGAGCTCCTGATGGTGGGGATGGATTTAGCTGTGCATTAGTACCAGGTCGCGGCCCTCAGGTTTGCCCCACAAGGGTATGAGTAAGCCGGGGTCCAGTATGATGAACAGATGAGGCTCAAACAGCAGTGTGGTCAGTAAACAAGCCAAAAAGGTCAGTAACAAGCAGTTGCAGGTTGGAATCAGGCAGTAGAGTACTCAAGGAATAAGCCAAGGGTCGATCATGAGTGGTAGCAAAATACAGATGGCAGCTGGGAAGACAAGAGCAAGGCACTTGCTGAGAAGGCACAATAACCTGGCAAAGAGGAAGTGCTGAGACAAGGCTTACATAGGAAGTTCTTGGGAGGAGCAAGGAGTTCAAGGTTCAACAGGAATCGAGACATAAGGCAGGGTTGTCCAATGGATCAGGTAGGGAGCTTTCCAGCATCCCAAATAGCTCAGTGGGAAGAGTCAATGCTGGACACAGAAGAGGTCCCAGGTTCGAGCCCAGGTCCTGACATTTAGTCAGGGAGGTGTCCAAGAACCCGATGCTCGCTTTGACAGAGCTCCAGTGTTTCTCTGTGGAGAGACATCAGGCAGAAAAACAACCATTTCTGCAGCACTCCCCTAATTAGTAAAAGGCACACGACAACCCACCTGGAGTTTGCCAAAAGGCACCTGAAGGGCTCTCAAGCCATGAGAAACAAAATTCTATGGTCTGATGAAACAAAGATTTGGCCTGAATGAAAAGAGTCATATCTGGAGGAAACCAGGTGTAAGAGAACTATTGGAATATGTCTGCTGCACGTGCTCACAGGCGACTGCAGATTCCTATAGGCACCAATGCGCATGCGTGGCAGAATGCGGGAGCATGTCCCTAGTCCCAATTGGCGCCAGACAGACTATTTAAAGGGTGCCATGACTCCTGATCAATGTTGACTGGTCTCCAGTTGTTTCTCGATACCCTGAATCCTGCTTGATACCTGTTTCTGAACTTGGCTCTCCTTCACCCTGCTTTTGGACTCTGTTACATGCTTGATTACTGGTTCTTGATCCCGGCTTCCTACTGCCTCATGCCTTGGTACCGCCTGCTAACGAACTCGGCTATCCTAGTGACCTCGCTCCTGTTCTAGGTAGTATACATAGGTTTCTGTAGTGTAGGTAAATTTAGTCTTGGCTGGCAGCCAAGCCTGTGTTTTGAATCTGGGTCAGGGTGAGTGATCCAGGGAGGCTGGATGACTCATTAGGCAGCATCTCTGGTACCTCCCCCTACTTTTTGTGTTCCCGTGCATTTGGCTGCCCATTGAATTGAATAGGCTGCCAAGAAAAATGCACCACGCAGGAACACGCAAAAAACTCAACGTGAAATTTACATAGGGCTAACAATCCTGACTTTCCCCAGAAGGAAACTCCCAAAACTTCTATTACACTAGCCCATGCTCCTGGGGAGACCCCCCGGAAGACCCCCCCCCCCCCCCCAAAAACACACCAGTGTGCTGTTGTTTTTCCTACCCAGCTCTCTGAGCTCCTTTTGCAGCTGAGGACAGAGGTAGCAGAGGGAATGTGATCACTTATAAAAAGGGGAAAAAAGGTATTTAGAATATTTTTTTTTTTATCTATAATCAACTGTTTTGCCTTTCATTTCTATTTTAAATTGAATGGGTTGTTTTACAAGGTGATTGTTACATAGACTTTAATTTTAAAATACTATATACTCCAGAATCTTTCTCATAATAAGGACAGAGACATAGTGAAGAATTGTTCATTAGTAAAATATCATTTGTATACTTGTTTAGCTAGCTAAAACTTTTAATCACTCGTCTACTTGGCACCCCCCCCCCCCCCCCCCCCTCCTGCCCAGACCAATTTTTAGCTTTCAGCGCTGTCACACTTTGAATGACAATTACGCAGTCATACAACATGGTACACATAGGACATTTTTATCTTTTTTTCACACTAATAGAGATTCTTTTGGGTGTATTTAATCACCACTGGGTTTTTTTTGTTTATTTTTTGTGCTATAAAACTAAAAAAGACAGAACATTTTGTAAAGAAAAAAGTTTTTTCAAAGTTTATTATAAAATTATGCAAATGGGTAAATTTTCTCCTTATGATGTACGCTGATGAGGCTGCACTGATGGGCACTGATAGGCAGCACTGATAGGCGCGCACTAGCTGTGCTATGATTAGTCAATGGATGACTTATATAGGCACTGGGCGTGCTCACCGGGTGATGTCATCCGGTCACCCTGCCCCTTATGACGTCACTGCCCAGGACATGATCGGACATGATGTCATAAGGGGCGGGTCACCGGATGACATCACCCGGTGACCACGCCCAGTGCCTATATAAGTCGTTGCGCACCGCACACACGGCATTACAGCGGGAGAGAGTGTCGTGTCAACATCGGACGAAGAGCAGAGGGAAGAAGACGACGGAGAAGACTGGGCAAGAGCTAGCAAAAAATGGGCAAAAGACCCCGGCAGAAGACAGCGAGGGAAGAGGCCGGAGAGAGCGGAGAAGTCGGAAGAAGACCCCCGAAGTCGGAAGAGACCCCCCAGAGATGCATAATAAATTACTTTAAAAACCTGTGTAGTGTGTTTTATTTTTGACACTTTTCATGCCAGGTGAATGAGTAGGGGAACGATGTACCCCTACTCATTCACGTTGGGGGGGCCGGGATCAGGGGGGTCCCCTTATTGAAGGGGGCTCCCAGATTCCGATAAGCCCCCCGCCCGCATACCCCGACAACCAACGGCCAGGGTTGTCGGGAAAGAGCCCTTGTCCTCATCAACATGGGAGCAAGGTGCCCGCACCCACCCCCCATGTTGAGGGCATGCGGCCTGGTATGGTTCAGGAGGTGGGGGCATGCGCTCGTCCCCACCCTCCTTTCTGACCTGCCGGGCTGCGCGTTCAGATAAGGGTCTGGTATGGATCATGGGGGGACCCCCACGCCATTTTTTTTTGGTTGGGGCTTTCCCTTAAGATCCATACCAAACCGAAGGGTCTGGTATCGTCTTGGGGGGGAACCTCAGGCACATTTTTTTAAAAATTTTTTGCGGGGTTCCCCCTTCAAGATTCTCAGCACACAAGTCGCACCGCAAGTCAGATCTTCCTGATCCGACTTCTGGTGCGACTTCTATTTAAATCAATGGGCTCCCATAGGGAACCATTGAATTTGAATAAAGACAGAAAAACGTAGCTGAAAGCTAGCGTGGGTAAACGTGCATCAAATTCAATGCAAAACGCGGATAAAATCGCATTTTTAACGCCGCTTTTTTCCTGGCATCTGTACTGACTTTGCAGCCTGTTTTTTAAAACGTCCGTGGGCATGTAGCCTAATGGTTAATAGAAAAAAAATAGCTAAGAGAAGAAGGGAAGGAAGCCATTAACCGGTTCCCGCCCACCCTTTAGCAAGATGACGCAGGCTGGAACCTTTCGTCCTTCTGGGTGGACGTCATATGATGTCCTGCCTTTGGGGCCGTGCAGCGGCGTGATCTGTAATCTGTCATGATCTTTCACATCTGATGACCGATCAGAGTACTGGCTCGCTGCCGGTACCATGTGACCCGCTGGTACCATGTGATTGCCGTGACCAATCAATGCAGGTGATGACATGACAGTTGTAAACAATGGATGACTTCCTTTCATGCAGTCTATTGGATACAACTGTGTTGCTAGCTGTGATTGGTCACAGTGATCACATGGTACAGACAGGGCCAATCACAACTAATCAAAACAAAACAGACTGAATGAATCCGTTTCATTTAGTAAAATGCTTGTATATACAGTAGCAATGTAATTTATAAACAAATCATGTGTAAAAAAAAATAAATAAATCCTGACCACTTTCCCAGAGTAGTACAATGTTACTATGGTAACTTTATATTGCTCTGGTCACAGTGTGTTAAAAAAAAAAATTGTAAAAAAAAAGAAAACTTTTTTTTAATAAAAAAAAAATAAAATAACAATTTTTAATTTTTTTTTTTTTTTTGTACTGTCACCAGTCAGGGTCCTTGATCGCCTCCACACCAGTTATATGATGACGCTGTGCTGCACTGCGGACAGGATGTAAAAATGAAAAAATACAATTGTGAAAATACTTTTTTTTTAATTTCTTCATTTTCCAAAACATTTTGACAAAAAAATTACAACTTCAATAAACTCACCATGCCTCTTAAAAAATATCTTGGACTGTCTACTTTCCAAAAAGGGGTGATTTGGGGGGTATTTGTACTGAGGGGGTGATTTGGGGGGTATTTGTACTGAGGGGGTGATTTGGGGGGTATTTGTACTGAGGGGTGATTTGGGGGGTATTTGTACTGAGGGGTGATTTGGGGGGTATTTGTACTGAGGGGGTGATTTGGGGGGTATTTGTACTGAGGGGTGATTTGGGGGGTATTTGTACTGAGGGGGTGATTTGGGGGGTATTTGTACTGGGGAGTGATTTGGTGGGTATTTGTACTGCGGGTGTGATTTGGGGGGTATTTGTACTGCGGGTGTGATTTGGGGGGTATTTGTACTGGGGGGTCATTTGGGGGGTATTTGTACTGGGGGTGATTTGGGGGGTATTTGTACTGGGGGGTGATTTGGGGGGTATTTGTACTGGGGGGTGATTTGGGGGGTATTTGTACTGGGGGGTCATTTGGGGGGTATTTGTACTGGGGGGTCATTTGGGGGGTATTTGTACTGAGGGGGTGATTTGGGGGGTATTTGTACTGAGGGGGTGATTTGGGGGGTATTTGTACTGAGGGGTGATTTGGGGGGTATTTGTACTGAGGGGGTGATTTGGGGGGTATTTGTACTGGGGAGTGATTTGGTGGGTATTTGTACTGCGGGTGTGATTTGGGGGGTATTTGTACTGCGGGTGTGATTTGGGGGGTATTTGTACTGGGGGGTCATTTGGGGGGTATTTGTACTGGGGGTGATTTGGGGGGTATTTGTACTGGGGGGTGATTTGGGGGGTATTTGTACTGGGGGGTGATTTGGGGGGTATTTGTACTGGGGGGTCATTTGGGGGGTATTTGTACTGGGGGGTCATTTGGGGGGTATTTGTACTGAGGGGGTGATTTGGGGGGTATTTGTACTGGGGGGTCATTTGGGGGGTATTTGTACTGGGGGTGTGATTTGGGGGGTATTTGTACTGAGGGGTCATTTGGGGGGTATTTGTACTGGGGTGTGATTTGGGGGATATTTGTACTGGGGGGTCATTTGGGGGGTATTTGTACTGGGGGGTGATTTGGGGGGTATTTGTACTGGGGGGTGATTCGGGGGGTATTTGTACTGAGGGGTCATTTGGGGGGTATTTGTACTTGGGACCGATTTAGGGGGTATTTGTACTGGGGGTGTGATTTGGGGGGTATTTGTACTGGGGGGTCATTTGGGGGGTATTTGTACTGTCCTGGCATTTTCGGGCCTCAAGAAATGAGATTGGCTGTCAGTACAGCAGGATTGATCGATTTTCAGATATATATCCCAAAGTTTGTAAACTCTATAACTTTCCTACAGACGAAATAATATACATAAAGAGTAGCAGATTACATTTTGGGCTAAATTTATGAAGAACAATTATTTATTTGAAAAATTTTTACAGAAACTAAGAAAAACTGGGTTTTTTTTTTTTCTAAATTCTTTTTTCGTTTATTTAGCAAAAAATAACACCCCCGCAGAGGTGATCAAATAACACCAAAAGAAAGCTCTATTTGTGGGAAGAAAATGATAAAAATGTAGTTTGGGTACGGTGTTGTATGACCGCGTAATTGTCATTCAAAGTGGGACAGCGCTGAAAGCTGAACATTGCCCTGGGCAGGAAGGGGGAAAGGTGCCCCGTATTGAAGGGGTTAACTAGGAGTGATTGGGGTCATGTGATGCCCTGTACACACTGTCGGATTTTCCAACGGAAAAAGGGCAATCGGATTGTGTTGTCGGAAATTCCGATCGTGTGTGGGCTCCATCGGACTTTTTCCATCAGAATTTCCAACACAAAGTTTGAGAGCAGGATATAAAATTTTCCGACAACAAAATTCGATCGTTTAAATTCCGATCGTGTGTACACAAATCTGATGCACAAAGTGCCACGCATGCTCAGAGTAAATTAAGAGATGAAAGCTATTGGCTATTGCCCCGTTCATAGTCCCGACGTACGCGTTTTACATCACCGCGTTCAGATTTTCCGACAACTTTGTGCGGCCGTCTGTATGCAGGACAAGTTTGGCCCAAAATCCGTCGGAAAAAATCAGATGGATTTTCTGGTTGGAATGTCCGATCAATGTCCGATCAATGTCCGATCAATGTCCGATCGTGTGTACAGGGCATAAGTGTTAAAAGCTGGGAACAAAGTCTATCAAAAAAACAAAAATGACTATTAGGGTTGCTATTAGAGCCCTTTCACACTCGTTTTAGAGATGCTTTACCGTTGTTTTAGCGGCACTTTTCGGCTGCTAGCGGGGCGCTTTTAACCCGCGCTAGTGGCCGAATAAAGGGTTAAAAGCGACTGCAAACCGTCGCTGCTGAGGTGCTTTGCAGGCGCTTCGGCGGCGCTGCCCATCGATTTCAATGGTCAGGGATGTTTTAGGAGCGCTGTATACACCCCTCCTAAAGCGCCTCAAAAAAGCTTCTTGCAGGAATTTTTTTGACGTCCCGCAAGCGCAGCGCCCCCCTGTGAGAACGCTCGGACTTTCACACTGGGGCTGCAGGGGAGGCGTTTTTCAGGTGCTTTTGAGGCGCTATTTTTAGCGCTAAAGCGCCTGAAAAAGGCCTCCAGTGTGAAAGGGGTCTAACTGACATCACATGCAGATCAATGACTAACAATATATCAATAATGTTCTTCTGTAATATTTTTTGAAGCATCTAAACTCTGATCAGACAATGTTGCGGTAGAAATTGCTTATCCGGGGAAATCGCGGAGATTGAAAGACGTCGGCCAGCAGGAGTCTGTATGACCATTTCTAGGTGCTGGGAAATGGTTGGATCTCCTCCTGTCAGTGGGACATGTTTAGCTTTTGATCGATTTTCTTTCCTTCACACAGATCAGAGAAGAGTTCTGGGAAGAGGAAATCATATCATAGAGATCACTGTGCCGGTGACAGTTCAGGATATCGGAAGAGAAGATCTTGCCAGGATCCGGCGGTTGTCCGGTGATGAAGAGAGAATGAAGGTGTTGCAGCAGTTGGCTGTCAGTGCTGGAAATTCAGCCCCTCGTCTGCCAGACGCCCAGATATCTCCACACACCTCCGTCACTGAACAGACCCTCTTATCATTGGACGCTGCTGATCAGGTGAGCAGGAAAGGTTCACTGCAAATATACAATATATACAGGAATAACTTGTATTTTCTTTCAAAGGATGGCTTCAGGTTTTTGTTACTGATAAAACAGCTTTGCTGTAAAATAAATACCTGGAGAGCAAGAGAGACCAGATTACACACACTGCTCAATGACTCAAAGGAAGGACACACTCCGCCTTCAAGTGGAATTAAGCCCTCCTATTGGTCACATGCAGAGATGTCACCATTTTAACCTCTATTTAGATCTGCAGTTGATCGGGTGCTGCACATGTCACCGTCTATCACACCGGCCATGTGAGGACTTGAAGGTTCAGTTACAAAGGTACATAGTTAGGAGGGTTGAATAAAGACACCAGTCCATCCAGTTCAACCCGTGTGTATGTATTTATGTCACCACCATTTCCCATATCCCTGTATATTGTGTTTGCTAAAATAATAAAAGATTTTTGAAAATGTCGACAATTATGGAGGGGCGTTCCACATCCTTACCGCTCTAACAGTAAAGAACCCCTTAAACTACTTCTCATCCAACTTTAGTTGAGATGTTGAGAGATTCCATAAGCCCACTGGCAACTGTGACAGTTCCCACCAGTATGTAATGGTATGTAGTTTGGGAACCAGTTGAATCTCTTCCGCTGAGTGTCATATACTGGGCAAAACACTCCCCTTCATGCTTCTTGGCCATTCCTAATGGACTGTTATCATCATTGTGATTGGCCAATAAGAATATGTGAGAATGGGGCTTAATGGCAAAGTTTGACACAACCCGGAATTGTAGAAAAATCCCCGGATCTGACAATGACCGTACCCCGAATTGTAGGAACAGCCTGGGATCTGACAATGATGGTAGGGTTATGAAAGCTGCTGCAAGTACAATGGGGACAGAAAGTATTCAGACCCCCTTAAATTTTTCACTCTTTGTTATATTGCAGCCATTTGCTAAAATCATTTAAGTTCATTTTTTTCCTCATTAATGTACACACAGCACCCCATATTATACACACAGCACCCCATATTGTACACACAGCCCCCCATATTGTACACACAGCACCCCATATTGTACACACAGCCCCCCATATTGTACACACAGCCCCCCATATTGTACACACAGCACTCCATATTGTACACACAGCACCCCATATTGTACACACAGCACCCCATATTGTACACACAGCCCCCCATATTGTACACACAGCCCCCCATATTATACACACAGTGCCCCATATTGTACACACAGCCCCCCATATTGTACACACAGCCCCCCATATTGTACACACAGCACCCCATATTGTACACACAGCCCCCCATATTGTACACACAGCCTCCCATATTGTACACACAGCACCCCATATTGTACACACAGCCCCCCATATTGTACACACAGCGCCCCATATTATACACACAGCACCCAATATTGTACACACAGCACCCCATATTGTACACACAGCCCCCCATATTATACACACAGCACCCCATATTGTACACACAGCACCCCATATTGTACACACAGCACCCCATATTATACACACAGCACCCCATATTGTACACACAGCACCCCATATTGTACACACAGCTCCCCATATTGTACACACAGCCCCCCATATTATACACACAGCCCCCCATATTATACACACAGCACCCCATATTGTACACACAGCCCCCCATATTGTACACACGGCCCCCCATATTGTACACACGGCCCCCCATATTGTACACACAGCACCCCATATTATACACACAGCACCCCATATTGTACACACAGCCCCCCATATTGTACACACAGCCCCCCATATTGTACACACAGCACCCCATATTATACACACAGCACCCCATATTGTACACACAGCACCCCATATTGACAGAAAAACACAGAATTGTTGACATTTTTGCAGATTTATTAAAAAAGAAAAACTGAAATATCACATGCTCCTAAGTATTCAGACCCTTTGCTCAGTATTTAGTAGAAGCCCTTTTTGATGAGTCTTTTTGGGAAAGATACAACAAGTTTTTCACACCTGGATTTGGGGATCCTCTGCCATTCCTCCTTGCAGATCCTCTCCAGTTCTGTCAGGGGGGATGGTAAACATTGGTGGACGGCCATTTTTAGGTCTCTCCAGAGATGCTCAATTGGGTTTAAGTCAGGGCTCTGGCTGGGCCATTCAAGAACCGTCACGGAGTTGTTGTGAAGCCACTCCTTCGTTATTTTAGCTGTGTGCTTAGGGTCATTGTCTTGTTGGAAGGTAAACCTTCGGCCCAGTCTGAGGTCCTGAGCACTCTGGAGAAGGTTTTCATCCAGGATATCCCTGTACTTGGCCGCATTCATCTTTCCCTCGATTGCAACCAGTCGTCCTGTCCCTGCAGCTGAAAAACACCCTTACAGCATGATGCTATGATGCTAGATTTAAAGGGGTCTGAATACTTTCCATCACCACTGCAATTAGGCCACTTATCAGCAGTAAGTGCGTAAGTGAATGTCTGTGAGCATGTGCTCGTGCATGTCGGCATGCGTGTGTAATCATACATGCAAGGAAATGAGCAATCTGTATTCTATGCTAATGCCTATGCGCACTTGTATTAGCCAAACAACATGTCCTAGCCTGACGGCCGGTACCACATTCCCGACACATTTGTAGATTTCTTTCACTTTCGGAAAAAAACAGGACAAATAGAGAGGGTGAATCTCCCTAACACGGGCACAGGCAACAATAAAAACCTGACAGGGGTTCTAATCTGGACCCACTCCATCCAAAAAAAAAAAAAAAAAAAAAAGTTTCCCCTTTAGTTATACTTTAACCATTCTACAGCCTGGCTCTGTGCTCCACTTTTAACCTCAGTTGGCCAAACCAGTTTTACAATTTTTCACTTTTCTTTTTTTTCACTTGCAGCTTTCAGAGTTTGTAAAAGACCCCAGAAAACATTTATTTTCTGAAAACAGAGGAATAAATAGAAGGTGCCACGTCACATGATAAACATGTGCAAATGTTTATCAAAAACAATAATTTGGATAAAAATACACCAAAACCATTATTAGTGTTCACAAAACCATACAGCTGACAACATTTCGAAACCAAGGGTGCAATTAGGACGGCTAAGATAGAACATGAAAAGACACATAGCGGAGGAGAGCAAAAAAAATCCCAAGAAATTCTTTAAGTA
Organism: Lithobates septentrionalis; assembly: GCA_037952835.1. NCBI lineage: Eukaryota > Metazoa > Chordata > Amphibia > Anura > Ranidae > Lithobates > Lithobates septentrionalis. Next base: position 55,760 of record JBBDGP010003186.1, on the reverse strand, counting down.
TGTAAACAGTAAAAAAGGGAGGACAGACCATATTGGCCCCATAAAGAATGAGGAAGGACATCTGGTTACAAAGGATGGGGAGATGGCAAAGGTATTGAATTTATTCTTCTCCTCAGTCTTCACGAGTGAATCGGGGGGCTTCAGTAACCAAAACTGCAGTGTTTATCCTCAGGACACAACACAGGAAGCACCTCCATGGTTAATAGAGAACAGAATTAGAATTAGACTTGAGAAAGTTAACATTAATAAATCACCGGGACCAGATGGCTTGCATCCGAGGGTACTTAGGGAACTCAGTCAAGGAATTGCCAGACCGTTGTTCCTAATTTTTACTGACAGTCTACTGACTGGAATGGTGCCAGCTGATTGAAGAAAAGCCAATGTAGCACCAATATTTAAAAAGAGCCCAAAATACATCCCTGGGAATTACAGACCAGTTAGCCTAACATCAATAGTATGTCAACTCTTGGAGGGGATGATAAGGGACAATATACAAGATTTTAGTAATGAGAACGGTATCATTAGCAGTAATCAGCATGGATTCATGAAGAATCGTTCTTGCCAAACCAATCTATTAACCTTCTATGAGGAGGTGAGTTGCCATCTAGATAAAGGAAGGCCCGTAGACGTGGTGTATCTGGATTTTACAAAAGCATTTGACACAGTTCCCCATAAACGTTTACTGTACAAAATAAGGTCCGTTGGCATGGACCATAGGGTGAGTACATGGATTGAAAACTGGCTACAAGGGCGAGTTCAGAGGGTGGTGATAAATGGGGAGTACTCAGAATGGTCAGGGGTGGGTAGTGGGGTTCCCCAGGGTTCTGTGCTGGGACCAATCCTATTTAATTTGTTCATAAACGATCTGGAGGATGGGATAAACAGTTCAATCTCTGTATTTGTGGACGATACTAAGCTAAGCAGGGCAATAACTTCTCCGCAGGATGTGGAAACCTTGCAAGAAGATCTGAACAAATGAATGGGGGAGGGGCAACTACATGGCAAATGAGGTTCAATGTAGAAAAATGTAAAATAATGCATTTGGGTGGTAAAAATCTGAATGCAATCTATAGACTGGGGGGAGAACCTCTGGGGGGATCTAGGATGGAGAAGGACCTGGGGGTCCTAGTAGATGATAGGCTCAGCAATGGCATGCAATGCCAAGCTGCTGCTAACAAAGCAAACAGAATATTGGCATTAAAAGGGGATCAACTCCAGAGATAAAACGATAATTCTCCCGCTCTACAAGACTCTGGTCCGGCCGCACCTGGAGTATGTTGTCCAGTTCTGGGCACCAGTCCTCAGGAGGGATGTACTGGAAATGGAGCGACTACAAAGAAGGGCAACAAAGCTAATAAAGGGTCTGGAGGATCTTAGTTATGAAGAAAGGTTGTGAGCTCTGAACTTATTCTCTCTGGAGAAGAGACGCTTGGGAGGGGATATGATTTCATGTACAAATACTGGACTGGTGACCCCACAATATATAAATACCGGACTGGTGACCCCACAATATATAAATACCGGACTGGTGACCCCACAATATATAAATACCGGACTGGTGACCCCACAATAGGGATAAAACTTTTTCGCAGAAGAGAGTTTAATAAGACTCGTGGCCACTCATTACAATTAGAAGAAATGAGGTTTAACCTTAAACTACGTAGAGGGTTCTTTACTGTAAGAGCGGCAAGGATGTGGAATTCCCTTCCACAGGCGGTGGTCTCAGCGGGGAGCATTGATAGCTTCAAGAAACTATTAGATAATCACCTGAATGACCGCAACATACAGGGATATACAATGTAATACTGACACATAATCACACACATAGGTTGGACTTGATGGACTTGTGTCTTTTTTTTCAACCTCACCTACTATGTAACTATGTATATCAGGTTAACAAATATTTGTAAATGTTAAATTGGACCTTTTTATGAAATGGTGACAACTGAAGGAACACAAAACTGTAAATAAGCAATCTGGAGGTTGGCTTTCTCCTATGCATTGTGCTCACACCCAATCACAGTGTGCGCTGCATTGGTATGCGCGGGATAAATGTTATTGCAGGTATGTGTCACAATGTACTGCAATACTTGGTTAAATGGATGTCATTAAAAAAAAAAACTAAATTAAAAAGAGAAACAAATTCTTGAATGGGGTACCCAACAGGAGTGCTCTCTCCCCCCAACTTTATTTGTTTTTGCCCTACAAACCCCTAGCACTTCTCATCAGAGAGAACCTCAACATCCATGACATTTCATCAGGTCGCCACATTTACAAAATAGCTGGTGATCTATTACTGACCCGACCCACAATATCACAACCAAATCTGTTCTCTGTCCTTAACTTTTTCTCAGGGATCTCTAATCTCCGTGTCAATGAAAATAAATAAATCTGTAGCTCTCAATATCTCCTTACCCAACTCCATACTCCCTACTAGGGATGAGCTTCGTGTTCGACTCGAACCCATGTTCGACTCGAACATCGTCTGTTCGCCGAATTGCGAACGATATGGGCCGTTCACGACAAATTTGTGTGGCGCGTCACGGCCCATAATTCACTGCGGCATCGCAGTGCATTGCTGGCTGATGATTGGCCATAGCATAGCATGCACTATGACCCGCATGCTTGGCCAATCACAGCGCCGTCTGTAGAGAGTGCTGTAATTGGCCAAAGCCAGGGTGGCTTTGGCCAATTATGGCTCAGGGGGTTTAGTACACGCCCCACACTATATAAGGCCGTCTGCACGGTGGCCCTGTGTAGTGTGTGTTCTGGCGTTGATAGAGAGATAGATAGACACAGAGACAGTGTCATTTCATTTCAGTTAGATAGATTAGGCAGGACAATCAGTGAGTTAGCTGCACTTACAGTGTATTGTGTATATATATATATATATATATGCATCCCAGGTGTTGTGTGTATATATATATATATATATATATATACACTGTATTCAGTTTAGCTAGATCCGTTCCTGTTATCTTCCTACTGACAGGCAGGCTTGTCTTGTTACAGTATTTACAGCTACCTGAAGAAAATTGCTGGTGTTCTTTTGATCCTATTAGTACCACGGTCAGGCAGCTAGACTATTTACAGTTAGTGCAGTGCGTCCTGCTCACAGTGTTCAGCTAAACCTACAAGTTAGTGCAGTGCATCCTGCTCACAGTGTTCAGCTAAACCTACAAGTTAGTTTTTTGCAAGCTCTGCACAGTGTTCAGCTAAAGCTACCTGTAGAAGGTTGGTGGTGTTCTCATACTACAGGCAGGCAGTTGATTTTGCTAGCTGCAGTATCAGTATATATATATATCCCAGCTTAGTGCAGCTACAGGCCATTAGTATGTCTGGAAGGCCAAGAAGGAGAGGCAGACAGTCACAAGCCAATAAGAGAGGGCAAGCAGGCTCTGTGTCTAGTGCTGGTCGTGGAGACGGTGCATCCTCATCAGCACGTGGCCGTGGGACACGCTTGGCCTTTTTTTCGGCAGCTGGCCATGTTGAGCCGCAACATGCGGAAGACTTGGTCGAGTGGATGACCAAGCCGTCCTCCTCCTCATCCTCTCTCACCCATGCTCAGAGTACTTTGTCTGGCAAAGCAGCGGCCTCTTCCCTCAGCTCAATGTCATCAGTGACTCCTTCCCTAGCCCCACCATGTCCTCCTGAGGAGTCCCTCGAACTGTTTGACCACAGTGTTGGGTACATGCTCCAGGAGGATGCCCAACGTTTGGAAGGCTCTGATGATGATACTGAGCTAGATGAAGGCAGTAACATGAGCACGGACAGAGGGGGTGCCCAAGAAGGACAGCAATCTGGCAGTCATGCTCCCCCTGCTGCAGCATACTGCCAGGTTTGCTCCAGTGATGAGGAGGGAGGGGATGATGAGGTCACTGACTCAACGTGGGTGCCTGATAGGAGAGAGGAGGAGGAGGAGGAGGAGGAGGCGGCACATCACCAACGAGGCAGAATGCCCTCCAGGGGCCAGCCTAAGGGCAGCACATTGACTGCATCACACCCCAAAGCTCCACATGTGCAGGGTGCTGCAGTCTCTGCGCGTTATTCAAAAAGTTCTTTGGTGTGGGCCTTTTTTGAGATGAGTGCATCAGATCGCACCGCTGCTATTTGCAACATATGTCTCAAGCGTATCTCGCGTGGCCAAAACATCTCCCACTTGGGCACCACATGCTTGACCAGACATATGTTGACCTGCCATACAGTTCCTTGGCAAGCGTACCTAAAAGACCCACACCAAAGAACAAAGAGGACCTCTCCTTGCGCCTCATCAGCTGAGATTTCCAACCCCACTAGACCTTCAGTCCTCTCTGAGACCTGCACTGAGAGGAATGAAGGTGTAGAATTAGGTGTGTCACAGCCAAGTACTTGTGGGCAATCTGCTTTTGGTACACCGACATCAGATTGTACCAGGCAAATTTCCCTGCCCCAGCTGTTGCACCGCAGAAAGAAGTTTGCTCCCAGCCATCCACATGCGCAGCGGTTGAATGCTAGCTTGGCAAAATTGCTAGCACTTCAACTGCTGCCTTTTCAGTTGGTAGACTCTGCCCCCTTCCGTGAGTTTGTGGAATGTGCGGTTCCTCAGTGGCAGGTACCCAAACACCACTTTTTCTCACGGAAGCCGATTCCGGCTCTCTACCGGCATGTGGAAGGCAATGTCCATTCCTCGCTGGACAGGGCGGTCAGCGGTAAGGTGCATATTACCACTGACTCATGGTCCAGCAGGCATGGACAGGGACGTTACCTAAGTTTCACGGCGCATTGGGTGACTCTGCTGGCAGCTGGGAAGGATGCAGGACAAGGTGCAGTAGTGTTGGAGGTTGTTCCGCCACCACGCCTCCAAAATGCTAATGATTGTGACACACCTCTCTCCTCCACCCCTCCTCTTCTTCTTCCTCCATGGCCTCTTCCTGTGCTTTGTCCTCGGAACCAGCGGTGCTCCGTAGCCGTTCAAGGGGTTAAGCAAGTACGCAGGCCAAAAGATGCCATGAGGTGCTTGAGCTGGTGTGCTTGGGGGACAGGAGCCACACTGGGGCAGAGGTTCTGTCAGCTCTGCAGGGGCAGGTTCAGAGGTGGTTGACGCCACGCCAACTTAAGGCAGGTATGGTGGTTTGCGACAATGGCACCAACCTCCTCTCTGCCCTCCGACAGGGACAAATGACCCACGTGCCCTGTTTGGCTCACGTCCTTAACTTGGTGGTGCAGCGGTTCTTGGGCAGGTACCCAGGCTTACAGGATGTCCTGAGGCAGGCCAGGAAAGTCTGTGTGCATTTCCGCCGGTCATATAATGCCAGTGCTTGGCTGGCGGACCTCCAAAAAAGGAGTTTAACCTGCCTAATCTGTGACATGCCCACCAGGTGGAACTCAACATTGGCCATGCTGCAGCGGCTGCACACGCAGCAGAGGGCCATAAATGAGTACCTGTGCGACTATGGCACCAGGACAGGGTCAGGGGAGCTTGGTTTTTTTTCCCCCGCCAGTGGGCCATGATCAGGGACGCATGCACTGTCCTGTCACCATTTGAGGAGGCCACGAGGATGGTGAGCAGTGACAGTCCATGCATCAGTGACACTGTCCCCCTTGTCCACCTGTTGGAGCACACGCTGCGTGGAATAATGGACAGGGCACTTGAGGCAGAACAGAGGCAGGAAGAGGAGGACTTCCTTAGCTCTCAAGGCCTCCTTTATCCAGACAGTGTTCCTGCGTGCCCGTCGATCACACAGGAAGAGGACGAGGAGGAGGAGGAGGAAGATTGTGTCAGTATGGAGGTGGAGCCTGGCACTCAGCATCAGCAGCAGTCTTTAACCACTTGACGACCGCCTCACGCCGATGTACGTCGGCAAAGTGGCACGGACAGGCAAAATCACGTACAGGGTACGTGATTTGCCTTCCGCGGGTGGGGGGTCCGATCGGACCCCCCCCCGGTGCCCGAGGCGGTCGTCTTTTGTCCAGCGGCGATCGGTGATGAGGGGGAGACCATCCGTTCGTGGCCCCCCCCTCGCGATCGCCGCCGGCCAATGAGAACACTCCTTTGCTGCTGTATGCTAAACAGCAGCAAAGGAAGTGATGTCATCTCCCCTCGGGTCGGTATTTTCCGTTCCGGCCCGAGGAGAGACGACATCTATGTGAGTGCACAACACTACACACACACAGTAGAACATGCCAGGCACACAAAACACCCCGATCCCCCCCCCGATCGCCCCCCGATCCCCCCCCAATCACCCCCCCCTGTCACAAACTGACACCAGCAGGTTTTTTTTTTTTTTTTTTTTTCTGATTACTGCTAGGTGTCAGTTTGTGACAGTTACTGTGTTGGGACAGTTAGTATTACCCCCCTTTAGGTCTAGGGTACCCCCCTAACCCCCCCTAATAAAGTTTTAACCCCTTGATCACCCCCTGTCACCAGTGTCGCTAAGCGATCATTTTTCTGATCGCTGTATTAGTGTCGCTGGTGACGCTAGTTAGTGAGGTAAATATTTAGGTTCGCCGTCAGCGTTTTATAGCGACAGGGACCCCCATATACTACCTAATAAATGTTTTAACCCCTTGATTGCCCCCTAGTTAACCCTTTCACCACTGATCACCGTATAACCGTTACGGTTGACGCTGGTTAGTTCGTTTATTTTTTATAGTGTCAGGGCACCTGCCGTTTATTACCGAATAAAGGTTTAGCCCCCTGATCGCCCGGCGGTGATATGCGTCGCCCCAGGCAGCGTCAGATTAGCGCCAGTACCGCTAACACCCACGCACGCAGCATACACCTCCCTTAGTGGTATAGTATCTGAACGGATCAATATCTGATCCGATCAGATCTATACTAGCGTCCCCAGCAGTTTAGGGTTCCCAAAAACGCAGTGTTAGCGGGATCAGCCCAGATACCTGCTAGCACCTGCGTTTTGTCCCTCCGCCCGGCCCAGCCCAAGTGCAGTATCGATCGATCACTGTCACTTACAAGGCACTAAACGCATAACTGCAGCGTTCGCAGAGTCAGGCCTGATCCCTGCGATCGCTAACAGTTTTTTTGGTAGCATTTTGGTGAACTGGCAAGCACCAGCCCCAGGCGTCAGGTTAGCGCCAGTACCGCTAACACCCACGCACGCACCATACACCTCCCTTAGTGGTATAGTATCTGAACGGATCAATATCTGATCCGATCAGATCTATACTAGCGTCCCCAGCAGTTTAGGGTTCCCAAAAACGCAGTGTTAGCGGAATCAGCCCAGATACCTGCTAGCACCTGCGTTTTGCCCCTCCGCCCGGCCCAGCCCACCCAAGTGCAGTATCGATCGATCACTGTCACTTACAAAACACTAAACGCATAACTGCAGCGTTCGCAGAGTCAGGCCTGATCCCTGCGATCGCTAACAGTTTTTTTTGTAGCGTTTTGGTGAACTGGCAAGCACCAGCCCCAGGCAGCGTCAGATTAGCGCCAGTACCGCTAACACCCACGCACGCACTGTACACCACCCTTAGTGGTATAGTATCTGATCGCATCAATATCTGATCCGATCTGATCTATACTAGCGTCACCAGCAGTTTAGGGTTCCCAAAAACGCAGTGTTAGCGGGATCAGCCCAGATACCTGCTAGCACCTGCGTTTTGCCCCTCCGCCCGGCCCGGCCCAGCCCACCCAAGTGCAGTATCGATCGATCACTGTCACTTACAAAACTCTAAACGCATAACTGCAGCGTTCGCAGAATCAGGCCTGATCCCTGCGATCGCTAACAGTTTTTTGGTAGCGTTTTGGTGAACTGGCAAGCACCAGTGGCCTAGTACACACCGGTCGTAGTCAAACCAGCACTGCAGTAACACGTGGTGACGTGGCGAGTCCCATAAGTGCAGTTCAAGCTGGTGAGGTGGCACGCACAAGTAGTGTCCCGCTGCCACCAAAAAGACAAACACAGGCCCGTCGTGCCCATAGTGCCCTTCCTGCTGCATTCGCCAATCCTAATTGGGAACCCACCGCTTCTGCAGCGCCCGTACTTCCCCCATTCACATCCCCAACCAAATGCACTCAGGTGCATGAGAGGCATTTTTATGTCCTCCCGAGTACCCCTACCCAACGAACCCCCCAAAAAAAGATGTTGTGTCTGCAGCAAGCGCGGATATAGGCGTGACACCCACTATTATTGTCCCTCCTGTCCTGACAATCCTGGTCTTTGCATTGGTGAATGTTTTGAACGCTACCATTCACTAGTTGAGTATTAGCATAGGGTACAGCATTCCACAGACTAGGCACACTTTCACAGGGTCTCCCAAGATGCCATCGCATTGTGAGAGACCTGAACCTGGAACCGGTTACAGTTATAAAAGTTAGTTACAAAAAAAGTGTAAAAAAAAAAAAAAAATATGAAATAAAAAAAAATAGTTGTTGTTTTATTGTTCTCTCTCTCTCTATTCTCTCTCTCTATTGTTCTGCTCTTTTTTACTGTATTCTATTCTGCAATGTTTTATTGTTATTGTTATTGTTATTATGTTTTATCATGTTTGTTTTTCAGGTGTGTAATTATTTACACTTTACTGTGCTTTATTGTTAACCATTGTTAACCATTTTTTTGTCTTCAGGTACGCCATTCACGACTTTGAGTGGTTATACCAGAATGATGCCTGCAGGTTTAGGTATCATCTTGGTATCATTCTTTTCAGCCAGCGGTCGGCTTTCATGTAAAAGCAATCCTAGCGGCTAATTAGCCTCTAGACTGCTTTTACAAGCCGTGGGAGGGAATGCCCCCCCCCCCCACCGTCTTCCGTGTTTTTCTCTGGCTCTCCTGTCTCAACAGGGAACCTGAGAATGCAGCCGGTGATTCAGCCAGCTGACCATAGAGCTGATCAGAGACCAGAGTGGCTCCAAACATCTCTATGGCCTAAGAAACCGGATGCTACGAGTATTTCATGACTTCGATTTCGCCGGATGTAAATAGCGCCATTGGGAAATTGGGAAAGCATTTTATCACACCGATCTTGGTGTGGTCAGATGCTTTGAGGGCAGAGGAGAGATCTAGGGTCTAATAGACCACAATTTTTTCAAAAAAGAGTACCTGTCACTACCTATTGCTATCATAGGGGATATTTACATTCCCCGAGATAACAATAAAAATGATTAAAAAAAAAAATATGAAAGGAACAGTTTAAAAGTAAGATTAAAAAAGCAAAAAAATAATAAAGAAAAAAAAAAAACAAAAAAAAAACACCCCTGTCGCCCCCTGCTCTCGCGCTAAGGCGAACGCAAGCGGCGGTCTGTCGTCAAACGTAAACAGCAATTGCACCATGCATGTGAGGTATCACCGCGAAGGCCAGATCGAGTGCAGTAATTTTTCCAGTAGACCTCCTCTGTAAATCTAAAGTGGTAACCTGTAAAGGCTTTTGAAGGCTTTTAAACATGTATTTATTTTGTTGCCACTGCACGTTTGTGCGCAATTTTAAAGCATGTCATGTTTGGTATCCATGTACTCGGCCTAAGATCATCTTTTTTATTTCATCAAACATTTGGGCAATATAGCGTGTTTTAGTGCATTAAAATTAAAAAAAGTGTGTTTTTTCCCCAAAAAATGCGTTTGAAAAATCGCTGCGCAATTACTGTGTGAAAAAAAAAATGAAACACCCACCATTTTAATCTGTAGGGCATTTGCTTTAAAAAAAATATATAATGTTTGGGGGTTCAAAGTAATTTTTTTGCAAAAAAAAAAAAAACTTTTTCATGTAAACAATAAGTGTCAGAAAGGGCTTTGTCTTCAAGTGGTTAGAAGAGTGGGTGATGTGTGACATAAGCTTCTAAATGTTGTGCATAAAATGCCAGGACAGTTCAAAACCCCCCCAAATGACCCCATTTTGGAAAGTAGACACCCCAAGCTATTTGCTGAGAGTCATGTCGAGTCCATGGAATATTTTATATTGCGACACAAGTTGCGGGAAAGAGACAAATTTTTTTTTTTTTTTTTTTTTTTTGCACAAAGTTGTCACTAAATGATATATTGCTCAAACATGCCATGGGAATATGTGAAATACACCCCAAAATACATTCTGCTGCTTCTCCTGAGTACGGGGATACCACATGTGTGAGACTTTTTGGGAGCCTAGCCGCGTACGGGACCCCGAAAACCAAGCACCGCCTTCAGGCTTTCTAAGGGCGTGAATTTTTGATTTCACTCTTCACTGCGTATCACAGTTTCGGAGGCCATGGAATGCCCAGGTGGCACAAAACCCCCCCAAATGACCCCATTTTGGAAAGTAGACACCCCAAGCTATTTGCTGAGAGGTATAGTGAGTATTTTGCAGACCTCACTTTTTGTCACAAAGTTTTGAAAATTGAAAAAAGAAAAAAAAATTTTTTTTTTCTTGCCTTTCTTCATTTTCAAAAACAAATGAGAGCTGCAAAATACTCACCATGCCTTTCAGCAAATAGCTTGGGGTGTCTACTTTCCAAAATGGGGTCATTTGGGGGGGTTTTGTGCCACCTGGGCATTCCATGGCCTCCGAAACTGTGATAGGCAGTGAAGAGTGAAAGCAAAAATTTACACCCTTAGAAATCCTGAAGGCGGTGATTGGTTTTCGGGGCCCCGTACGCGGCTAGGCTCCCAAAAAGTCCCACACATGTGGTATCCCCATACTCAGGAGAAGCAGCTAAATGTATTTTGGGGTGCAATTCCACATAGGCCCATGGCCTGTGTGAGCAATATATCATTTAGTGACGACTTTTTGTAAATATTTTTTTTTTTTTTTTGTCATTTTTCAATCACTTGGGACAAAAAAAATAAATATTCAATGGGTTCAACATGCCTCTCAGCAATTTCCTTGGGGTGTCTACTTTCCAAAATGGGGTCATTTGGGGGGGTTTTGTACTGCCCTGCCATTTTAGCACCTCAAGAAATGACATAGGCAGTCATAAACTAAAAGCTGTGTAAATTCCAGAAAATGTACCCTAGTTTGTGGACGCTATAACTTTTGCGCAAACCAATAAATATACGCTTATTGACATTTTTTTTACCAAAGACATGTGGCCGAATACATTTTGGCCTAAATGTATGACTAAAATTTAGTTTATTGGATTTTTTTTATAACAAAAAGTAGAAAATATCATTTTTTTTCAAAATTTTCGGTCTTTTTCCGTTTATAGCGCAAAAAATAAAAACCGCAGAGGTGATCAAATACCATCAAAAGAAAGCTCTATTTGTGGGAAGAAAAGGACGCAAATTTCGTTTGGGTACAGCATTGCATGACCGCGCAATTAGCAGTTAAAGCGACGCAGTGCCAAATTGGAAAAAGACCTCTGGTCCTTAGGCAGCATAATGGTCCGGGGCTCAAGTGGTTAAGGGATCAGTCCCAAGGAACACATGGACTTGTACGTGGCTGGGAGGAGGTGGCTGCGGACCATGTCGTCCTTAGTGACCCAGAGGACTCCGGACCGAATGCCACAGCAAACCTACGCTGCATGGCCTCCCTGATCCTGCAAAGCCTGCGCAAGGATCCTCATATTCGTGGTATCAAGGAGAAGGAACAATACTGGCTGGCAACCCTCCTTGATCCACGTTACAAGGGTAAGGTTGCGGACCTTATCTTGCCATCGCAGAGGGTGAAACATCTTTGGGAGGCCTTGCAGAAAGGTCTGTGCAACGCGTTCCCAGAGACTGGGAGGTTACAAACTCCTGTTTCTGGACAACGTGTTGCTGAGGCTTCGGTCAGTCAAAGAAGGAGCGGTGGAGAAGGTGGCCGTCTGACCGATGCGTTCAGACAATTTTTTGGTTCGCAGCCCCAAGGTATGATCGGTTCCAGCAACCATCGCCAGTGTCTGTTTTACAGGTGCAGGAATACCTAGGGGCAAGATCTGACTTGGACACCTTTCCCACCGAAAATCCTCTGGGTTACTGGGTCTTGAGGATGGATCACTGGCCAGAGCTTGCACAGTATGCAATTGAGCTACTGGCCTGTCCTGCATCCAGCGTTCTTTCGGAAACAGGGGCATGTAATTACAATTCTTGATCTATTATTTCTCAGCAGGGCCCTGTGAGGGCTTACAGTGTTGTGGTCACAACAACACCTAAGGCCCAAATTTCTGCTGAGTATATAGGGCAGGCCCCTACTTTCAAACATCTAACTTGCAAACGACTCCTACTTGCAAACGGAAGGAGACAACAGGAAGTGAGATGAAATCTACCCCTAGGAAGGGAAATTCTCTCCTGTAAGAGTTAATATGGGAAAAACATTTCTCCTTTCCACTGATGCTTTCCAATCCTTGTTCCACAAAAAAACCCAAATTTTTAAAAAAACATTTGTCATTGGGACAGAAAGTGAGGTGAAATCTTCTGAAGGAGGAGCACAGACAGCAAAACAAATGTCACAGGGGTGATAACCCTTCCCTATGTTTTCCAAAAAGCTTAAAAAAGATTTTTTGGCTGGAGCTAAACACATTAAAAATGTACCAGTTCAAAATTACAAAGAGATTCTACTTAACAACAAACCTACAGTCCCTGTCTTGTTTGCACCGCCTGTATACTGCTGTTCAGAGTATATAGGGCCTGGTGGCCCCACACCTTTCCTTATTTTAATTTGGGTGCGGGGTTCCCCTTAATATCCATACAAGACCCAAAGGGCCTGGTAATGGACTGGGGGGTACCCATGCCGTTTGTCTCACTGATTTTCATCCATATTGCCAGGACCCGACATGACATTAAACCCGCAAGCAGTTTTAAATGAGATTTTTTCCTTTAAAAATGACATTTGGTGCAGGGACTGTTCTAAACACGGGAAACACGCGTCACTTTACAGGCATACTATAGACACCCCCCAGGTACGATATTTAAAGGAATATTTCACTTTTTTTTTTTTCACTTTAAGCATCATTAAAATCACTGCTCCCGAAAAAACGGCCGTTTTTAAAAGTTTTTTTTGCATTGATACATGTCCCCTGGGGTAGGACCCGGGTCCCCAAACCCTTTTTAGGACAATACCATGCAAATTAGCCTTTAACCACTTACCAACCGGCCCATAGCCGAATGACGGCTGCAGGGCGGTTGGATAACTCTGGGAGGGCGTACTGTGACGTCCTCCCAGAATTCCCCTCTCGCGCGCCCCCTGGGGCGCGCACCCGAACACATCCGTGACCGCCGGGTCCGGAGGACCCGGCGCATCACGGATCCCGGTAAATGGCCGCTGATCGCGGCCGTTTACCATGTGATCGCGCCGTCAAATTACGGCGCGATCACATGTAAACAGACCGGCGTCATCTGATGACGCCGGTTCCTCTCCTCCCCCTCTCCTCCCCGCCTGTGTACCGATCGGTACACAGTGAGCGGGGAGGGGGATGGATGGATGTCTGCAGCGCTGTGGGCTGTATGTGTAGTGCCCACAGCGCTGCACAGAGACATCCAGGCATCCATCCATCCCTGCTCAGCCATCCCTAACGCTCTGCAATGCTGTGCAATACTCTGCAACACCCCCACAATACTCTGCAATACTCTGCAATACCCCCACAATACTCTGCAATGCTGTGCAATACTCTGCAACACCCCCACAATACTCTGCAACACCCCCACAATACTCTGCAATGCTGTGCAGTACTCTGCAATGCCCCCACAATACTCTGCAATGCCCCCGCCATACTCTGCAATGCCCCCACAATACTCTGCAATGCCCCCACAATACTCTGCAATGTTGTGCAGTACTCTGCAATGCCCCCACAATACTCTGCAATGCCCCCGCCATACTCTGCAATGCTGTGCAATACTCTGCAATTCCCCCGCCATACTCTGCAATGCCCCCGCCATACTCTGCAATACCCCCACAATACTCTGCAATGCCCCCGCCATACCCTGCCATGCCCCCGCCATACCCTGCCATGCCCCCGCCATACCCTGCCATGCCCCCGCCATACCCTGCCATGCCCCCGCCATACTCTGCCATGCCCCCGCCATACCCCGCCATACTCCGCAATACCCCGCAATACCCCGCCATACTCTGCCATACCCTGCAATACCCTGCAATACCCCGCCATACTCCGCCATACTCTGCAATACCCCGCCATACTCCGCAATACCCCGCCATACTCCGCCATACTCTGCCATACTCTGCAATACCCCGCCATACTCCGCAATACCCCGCCATACCCTGCCATACTCTGCAATACCCCGCCATACCCTGCCATACTCCGCAATACCCCGCCATACCGAGCCATGCTCAGCTGTACTCGGCCTCTGTATGTGGCCAGGCTGTGGAAGTCTCACACATGTGGTATCGCCGTACTCAGGAGGAGCAGGGGAATCTATTTTGGGGTGTCATTTTTGGTATGTACATGTTATGTGGTAGAAATATTGTATAATTGGACAACTTTGTGTTAAAAAAAAAAATGCGTTTTAACCACTTCCCGCCCACCGGCCATCATACAACGTCCTTGACTTTGTGCGGAGATATCTGAATGATGGTTGCAGCTACAGGCATCATTCAGATATCGGCTTTTTCAGCCGGCGATTCCCTACACCATAAGAATGATCATAGCGGCTGTTCCACTGCTTGATCGTTCTTACGGGAGGCGAGAGGGGATGTCCCCCCCTCCCGCGCTTCTACCGACTCACCGCTACGATCGAAGCCAGGATCGTTTTTTTTTTTTTTTATTTCAGGCTTCCCAGCCCAGAGGTGAGATGTGGGGTCTTATTGACCCCATATCTCACTGTAAAGAGGACCTGTCATGTCATATTCCTATTACAAGGATGTTTATTTTCCTTGTAATAGGAATAAAAGTGGTCAAAAATTTTTTTTTTTGGAAAAAAGCAGCAAACTAAAATAAATAAAGTAAAATGAACAATAAAAAAAAAAAAAAAAAATTTAAAGCGCCCCTGTCCCTGCGTGCTCGCATGCAGAAGCGAACGCATACGTAAGTCCCGCCCACATATGAAAACCGTGTTCAAACCACACATGTGAGGTATCGCTGCGATCGGTAGAGCAAGAGTAATAATGTTGGCCCTAGACCTCCTCTGTAACTCAAAACATGTAACCAGTAAAAAATTTTAAAGCGTCGCCTATGGGGATTTTTGAGTAGCAAAGTTTGGCGCCATTCCACAAGCGCGTGCAATTTTGAAAGGTGACATGTTGGGTATCTATTGACTCGGTATAACTTCATCTTTCACATTATGCAAAAACATTGGGCTAACTTTACTGTTTTGGTTTTTGTAAAGCACAAAACAGTTTTTTTCCCCAAAAAAACGCGTTAAAAAAATTGTTGCGCAAATACCGTGCGAGATAAAAAGTTGCAACGACCGCCATTGTATTCTCTAGGGTCTTTGCTAAAAAAACATATATAATGTTTTGGGGTTCTATGTAATTTTCTAGCTAATAAATGATGATTTTTACATGTAGGAGAGAAATGTCAGAATTGGCCTGGGTGCTCCAGAACGCCTGAAGGTGCTCCCTGCATGTTGGGCCTCTGTATGTGGCCACGCTGTGTAAAAGTCTCACACATGTGGTATCGCCGTACTCGGGAGTAATAGCAGAATGTGTTTTGGGGTGTAATTTGTGGTATGCATATGTGGTGTGTGAGAAATAACTTGCTAATATGACAATTTTG
Organism: Lithobates septentrionalis; assembly: GCA_037952835.1. Classification (NCBI taxonomy): domain Eukaryota; kingdom Metazoa; phylum Chordata; class Amphibia; order Anura; family Ranidae; genus Lithobates; species Lithobates septentrionalis. The sequence continues at coordinate 40,207 of JBBDGP010003186.1, read as the reverse complement.
TGGGAAAAAAAAAAAGTAAAAAAAAAACCTTGATTTTGCAAAGAATTGTGGGAAAAAATTACAACTTCAAAAATCTCACCATGCATCTTTCTAAATACCTTGGAATGTCTTCTTTCCAAAAAGGTATCATTTGGGGGGTATTTGTACTTTTCTGGAATGTTAGGGTCTCAAGAAATTAGATAGGCCGTCAGTACTTCAGGTGTGATCAATTTTCAGATATTCGCACCATAGCTTTTGGACTCTATAACTTTCACAAAGACCAAATAATATCCACCGATTTGGGTTAATTTTACCAAAGATATGTAGCGGTATAAATTTTGGCCAAAATATATGAAGAAAAATTACTAATTTGCAAAATATTATAACAGAAATGAAGAAAAATGCAATTTTTTACAGATTTTTCGGTCTTTTTTCTTTTACGGCGCAAAAAATAAAGAACCCAGCGGTGATTAAATACCACCAAAGGAAAGCTCCATTTGTGTGAAAAAAAGAACAAAAATTTCATATAGATACAGTGTTGCATGGCTGAGTAATTGTCATTCAAAATGTGAGAGCACCAAAAGCTGAAAATTGGTCTGGTTAGGAAGGGGGTTTAAGTGCCCAGTTGTCAAGTGGTTAAAATGAGCACTTTTGATTTCGAACGTTCGAGTCCCATAGACGTCAATGGGGTTCTAACGTTCGTGCAAATTTTCGGTCCCTTTGCAGGTTCTGGTGCGAACCGAACCGGGGGGTGTTCGGCTCATCCCTACTCCCTACACTTAAAACTTAGTTTAAACTTACTCAACAGCTAAATTATTTAGGTATTCGTCTCACCCCACTTCTCTCCGATTTGTATCAGATTAACTACCTCCCGACTTTTCACTCCCTCAAAAATGGAATTTCCTCCTGGCCCACTTATCCCATCTCTAAAATGTAGCATTTTTTTTGTACCATCCCAATTCCAATCTTCTCCTTTACCATCAGATCTTTTCAAAAAGTTGGCATATCTTTCATTTGGCGCTCCATCCACCCGTACCAGGAAGGTCTAAACATCCCAAACCCTATAAAATATTATCAAGCAGCTCAGATCACTACCCTCATAGCTTTATATGCAGCTAAATAGCTCCCCCCTCCCCCGTAGGTGGATTTAGATGCAAATTCCTGCGGCTCTGTCAATCTACAATCTTTACCATGGACATCTCCTACCCTACAGTACATCCTTCTACATTGAGCCCTCTCATAAAACACACACTAAAAGCAGTGGTGGTGCGTCTATTAGGGGCACTCTGGCACCTCTCCCTCTCTCCAGCCACCCTCTCTGTGTACTATGGATAGATTCATGCATTGTATGAATCTATCTGTGGCCTTACAGCGGCGGAGGGTATTTTTGAAGCACCTGATTAGAGCCATAGGCTCTAATAGGCTCTAAAAAAGGTGACCTGTGAGCGCAAACCATTGCACTCGCAGTGCACACAGGTGTGTTAGGAAAGCAAATGAATATTTACTTTGCTAACACAGAACCGCCTCTCAGCCAATCAGGAGGCCTGATTGGCTGAAGGTAGAGGCAATCTCATTGGCCGCCTAGCAAAACAGGAAGAAGACACGCACGGAGGACGCATGGAGGACATGGAGGACATGGAGCCATCGCCGCGCTGCCTATCCCACAGCTCGCCGCCTGATCCACCACTACGATGAGGTAAGTGCCGGGCAGACAGCCGGTGGGTGGGGGGGCACAAAGGCTGCAATTGATGGGCACAGTTGGCTGCTTATGATGGGCACAAGTGGCTGCTTTTGCTGGGCACAGAGTCTGCATTGCTGGGCACAGTTGGCTGCATATGATGGGCACAGTGGCTGCATATGATGGGCACAGTGGCTGCTTTTGCTGGGCACAGAGTCTGCATTGATGGGCACAGTTGGCTGCATATTATTGGCACAGTTGGCTGCATATGATGGGCACAGAGTCTGCATTGCTGGGCACAGTTGGCTGCATATGATGGTCACAGTGGCTGCATTTGATGGGCACAGTGGCTGCAGTTAATGGGCACAGTGAGGCTGCAATTGATGTTTTTGTTTCAGTATTTTTCAGAATTTTGCAGTTCATTTGCACCCCCCCCCCAAAAAAAAAAAAATTTGAGCATCAGCTGCCATAGACTAAAAGATTGGGATGATATTAAATACTCAAGTAACTCCCCCCCCCCCCTCCTAACTTGAGTAATCCCCTCTTTCTGCCACGTCTTGACTCTCCTCTAGTTTTATGCTGGTGGACCATGCATAGTTTCAATTCTGTCCTCTCCTTTTTGGAGAAGGGCTCAATTCTTTCATGGCAAAGCATTGGAAACGCTTCAGAGCCCCCGCATTCGAGCTCCTGTTGATATCCACAGATTAGGCACTGACTTACTGGTTTCATCCATCATCGATTTTTCGAACATACCTGGCTTATTTTCTCTTTAATATAATCTCAACTTAACTGACTACCCAAGCTGACAGCTCATACCTATGTGGCTCGGTGGGAGGAAGATTTAAAAGCTCACAAGTCCATCTTCTTGGATTGGCAGGTCAACTGGTCCTCTACCGCTTCCTGTACCATCCATATCACCACATTTGAATCTGCCTATAAACTGATGACTAGGTGGTCTATGGTTACCTCCACACTAGCTTATATTTTCCCTAGGCATTCCTGTCTAGGGTTTTGAGAATACCAAACCATTGATGAAGTTGTCCATATTTGGTAGACCTGTTCAATTTTGGGATGTTTTTGGTCCAGGGTCTTCTCATTATTAAATACACTACTTGGAATACAGCTTACTAAGGATCCCTTGCTGGCCGTCCTGCACTTCAAACCCCTGAACATTACTAAATGCCAATTTAAATTAGTCCACTTTGTCTTGCTAGCCTTCAAGCTTACAATTGCTAAAGTGTGGAAGAAGCAATTTACCCATTTCTCTGAAGCTGAATCCCGCTTAGATGATATTTTTAATAACAAACAACTGACTAGCATCCTCACTAATTCTCATGCCAAGTTCCTTAAAATTTCGAGCCCACAACGCACATCCGACACCCAACAATCTTTTTGGGCGAGCCTGGCTGCTGCATAAGAAGCTTCCCCGTTGGTCGGATACTCCCTGCGTTACACTTCACCATTTTTCCCCCTCCGCCCTCTCTTCCCTTCTCCCCCCCTCTCACAATCCCTTTCCAATTTTTCTCCCTTCCTCTCTCCTCTTTTTCCTCTCTTTTTTTCTTCTTTCCTGAACCCAATTGTTTCGATGATGGATTGATGCCACGTCAATTGCCGAGGTCAATTTGCTGTTTTGGCCTTACAGCTTTCACTCTTTTCTTTCCTTTATTGTATTGAGTAAATGTAAATAATACAATTTTAGTGTCTGTATTACTTTTGATGTGATCAATATTTTGTTGATACCAGTGGCGGCTGGTGGTATATTTTTTTTGGGGGGGTGGCAAAAATCCATCTGCCATTTTTTTGGGCGTGGGGGTTCCCCTTAAGATCCATACCAGACTGAAGGTTTTGGTATCGTCTTGGTGGGGAACCTCACACAAAAATTTTTTTTCATTTTGGTGGGATTCCCCTTCAAGATTCTCAGCACACAAGTCGCACCGCAAGTAGGATCATCATGATCGGACTTGTGGTGCGACTTCTATTCAAATCAATGGGATCCCATAGGGAACCATTGATTTTGAATAGAGGCAGAGAAATGCCAGACGAGGCTTAAAGCTATGTTACGCAATTACCAGTTAAAGTAGCGCAGTGCTGAATAGCAAAAAATGGCTTGATTATGAAGGAGGGAAAATCTTCCAGAGCTGAAGTAGGTAAAAAAGTCACTGAGAGAAAGGAACTCATACCCCTAAAAAAAAGTCCTACTCTTACAGCTACAACCTCTACTCAGTGGAAAGGACCTTTTTTTTTGCTCCTCTCAGGAGTCAACTTTAAAATCAAGGCACTTTCCTTTTGTCACGAACCCTGGACCCCTACGCCCATCCTTACAATGAAAGGGCATCATCAATCCCCAGCGTTGAGGGGACATCTATTGCTTTGCTATGGATCGGATATGTCCCAGACCTATAGGTCCAAGCTGTCATTTCAAAGGGGTACAAAATATAATTTCTATTTCTGCCCCATCCTTGTTTTCTACCCTCCAGTCTGCCAGCTTCAACTTAAAAGCATGCAGATCTACTGGATGTCTTATGCCAAGTTCAGTCTCAAGGGGTGGTTGTACCAGTTCCTTCATAGGAAAGGTTCAAAGGTTTCTATTCAAACGTATTCACAGTCACCAAATCAAATGGCGGCAATCGCCCTATTTTGGACCTAAAATCTCGAAACAGATTTCTGTGCCAAAATTCTGGATGGACTCAGCAAGATTGGGCGGCACAGTGCTGTTGTGGGTGGCACAGTGGTTTAGTGGGTAGCACAGTGGTGTAGTGGGCGGCACAGTGGTGTTGTGGGTGGCATAGTGGTGTAGTGGGCAGCACAGTGGTGTAGTGGGTAGCACTCTCGCCTAGCAGTAAGAAGGGTCGCTGGTTCGAATCCCAACCACGACACTACCTGCCTGGAGTTTGCATGTTCTCCCTGTGGATGTGTGGGTTTTCTCCAGGTACTCCGGTTTCCTCCCACACTCCAAAGACATGCTGGTAGGTTAATTGGATCCTGTCTAAAATTGTCCCTAGTATGTATGAATGTGATTTAGGGACCTTAGATTGTAAGCTCCTTGAGGGTAGGGACTGATGTGAATGTACAATGTATATGTAAAGCGCTGCGGAAATTGACAGCACTATATAAGTACCTGAAATAAATCAAATAAAAAAAAATAAATCTCTCAGACAAGGAGAATTTCTTTCATCAGTAGACATACAAGACGTCTTTCTACATATTTCCATCCTCCCTCCACATCAACTATGCATTTTGCTTTTGGAGACAAGTTTCTCCAAACTGTGGCACTGCATTTTGCTCTCCTCTGCACCCATAGTATTAACAAAAGTGCTTGCCCCGCTTTTTGCTCTTCTGTGGATCCAGGGCAGTCATGTCACAGGACACTTAGATGACCTTCTCTTGAAGGACTCCTTCACCACAGCATTGTCTACCAACATCCGAAGGGCCTTTCAGTTCCTTCAAACCTTCGGCTGGTTAATCAACTTTCCAAACTTTACTCTCCAGCCCTCACACCTTCTGGAGTACCTTTGTCTAATCTTGAGCGCAGCCCAAGCCAGGATCTTCCTTCCTCTAGAGGTCCCAAACAGACCCTCTGATTCATGAGGCACCCTTCAGTATGCTTTTTTATGAGGGTTCTGTTTTTAATGGTGGCCCCCTTCGAAGAAGTACCTTTTCCTCAGTTTCACTCCAGGACTCTTTAACTCAACAGACTCATAGCTAGGAACAAACCAATCCATTCTCTGGACTATACTAAGCTTCTATTTATTCAGCCAGGCACAGATCTTCCTGGCATGGTGGATATCAAACCCTACCCTGGAGTTGGCAAGGTCATTCCTTCCCATGCCCTGAAAAGTGGTGACAACAGATTCCAGCCTTACCAGTTGGGTGAGTATTTTTTTGGCTCCCTTACTATCCAGGGAAGCTGGTCCCCAGCCATCAGGGAATCACCAGAAGTTAAGCCCCCTGAGAGAATAAAACTTGTTCCACTCCTAGCTTAAGATTCACATCCCAGCTCTCTCTGCTGTCCACATTCCAGAGGTTGACAACTGCCAAGCTTTATAGACCTGGGGGAATGATCTCTGCACCCAGAAATATTTCAGAGTCTCTGTCAATGACAGGGAATACCGGATATGGACATCCTGGCCTCCAGATTCAACAACAAACTGAACTGATTTGTGAGACTTGTTCTTTGGTTGCTGAGCACGATAGAGGTAGAAAGGGTTTTGGTAATCCTCATTTCACCAAATTGGTCCAGAATGACGTGGTACACAGACTTACTCAGACTTATGGTGGACTAGGCCATGGTCTTTTCCAAACAAGCCAGATTTACTTGCACAGCTCAGTCACAGGCTTTAATGGCATGGCTGTTAAAACCAATGTCTTGAAGGATAATGGCATATCTGATTCAGTCACCTTGCTCAGAATGAGAAAATCTACCTCTCACAAGATCTACCATTGCACATTTTTCACCTGGAGCAAGGAAAGACATCTGAGTCCCAGAGGATACTGTTGCTTGTATCCTGGCCTTTCTTCAATCTGGTCTCAACCAATGCTTGGCACTGAGAACACTTAAGGGACAGATCTCTGCCCTATCCTTTATTTTCCAGAAAACTTTTGCTTCACAGTCCCTAATGAGGACAGGAGGCGGCCCGTCCATAAGGGGCGCAGGGGCGCCACCCCCCCTAATCTCTATGCGCCCAGCCCCTAATCTACATGCAGTGAGCTGGATGCATAGGAGTTCTACAGGGTTTATTTTATTTTTGTGAAGCACATGATTAGAGCCTGAGGCTCTATATAGCTTAAAAAAGGATGGGCATGGGGCGCAGAGCACTGCGCCCTGATCCCACCCACTTGTGACAATAGCGAATCAACATTCGCTATTGTCTTCCTGCTTCTCCTCCTGGCCAATGAGGATAGGAAGTGGGTCCTATGACCTGATTGGCTGGGAGGAGAAGCGATCGGTTTTGGCCCGGAGGAGAAGGGGGCTGACGAGCAGGCTTGCAAGCGAGGCTGATGGGGGGATTGGTTGGGGGGGGTTTATTTGCTGCCACCCCCAAAGAATCGAGCACCAGCTGCCACTGATCAGGACCTTTTTGCAAGGTGTTGCTCATCTCCCTGTTGTAAATCCCCCATTTCCACCTTCTGTGCCACCTTGCAATCTGAATCTGGTGCTCTTAGTATTCCAGAGACCTCCCTTTGAGCTGATTAGAGATCTCACATGTTCTTTCCTGTATCTTTGCAATTGACATGATATTTTTTCCTATTTTTCTTATTTTTCTGTTTCAATCATTTTTTTTTCTTGATTAGGATATTAATATGGGAAAGAACTTTGCATTGAATATACATGTGTTGGTATGGGGACTTTTGGAATACTTTATACATTTGCATAATACTTTCAAGCAAGCATATACTGTATATACTCGAGTATAAGCCGAGTTATTCAGCACATTTTTTAGGCTGATTCCCCCCCCCCCCTCGACTTATACTCGATTGAATGTCCAACTTAAGAAAAAATGTCCCGAAATAGAGCCGAAAAAGGGGCAGGGCCGTCCCACTGGGTGCCTCACATGAATCTGCCCAGCGCCCCCTGTCAGTTTCCCCTCCCATGATGTCTGTTAGTGTGTGCAGCCGCATAACGATGTCCCGCCTCCAAGACCACCTCTTGTGATAGATGGCACATTGTTCCAATGCTAGGAATCATTGTGCCGTGTGTCATGGGAGGCGGGACATTGTTACCGCGGCTGCACGGCGATTCAGATCTGACACAGCGGGACATCGTGACATCCCATTACCAGGAACTGGCAGGCTGTATTTCATGGGCACTGGCAGGCTGCATCTCACCCTAGGCTTATACTCGAGGCAATATGTTTTCCCAATTTTTTGTGGTAAAATTAGGTGCCTCGGGTTATATTCGGGTCGGCTTATACTCGATTATATACGGTAGATGAATTTCCCTTTTCTTTCTCCCTCAGCATATTGATCCTAAACATTCCAAGGTAATTATAATCTAGGAATAGATCTGTTTATCTAGACTGGAAAGTCCCTCAGAATGCATAGTTGCCAACTGTCCCGGATTTCCCGGGACTTGGACTCCATTCCCGAATTTTTGGTGTCCCGGGAAATGTCCAGAGAAATCCGGTTCTCGATTTTCGCCGCCGCCGCTAGAGGTCCGCGGCCGGCGGAGACATTGTCTCCGCCGGCCGCCATCTTAGAGAAGTTCAGGAAGACAGCTGGGGGGGGCTAGACGGAGCTCCTGCGTCGCCGCCCACCCTCTGCCCCGCTCCGCCTCGCCTACCCCCCCGCCCCGCTGCCAGCCAGTCTGTTATGTAAAGGGGCGGGGTTCTAGCCATGTGGCCGGCAGACACAAGGACACCTCTGAGGTAGGGGGGGCACACCACCGCTTCCGATGTAACCACCTCTGAGGTAGGGGGGGCGCACCACTGCTTCTGGGGACACCTGATGTAAGGGGGGCTCCACTGGGGACACCTGATGTGAGGGGGGCTCCACTGGGGACACCTGATGTGAGGGGGGGCTCCGCCGGGGACACCTGATGTGAGGGGGGGCTCCGCCGGGGACACCTGATGTGAGGGGGGGCTCCGCCGGGGACACCTGATGTGAGGGGGGGCTCCGCCGGGGACACCTGATGTGAGGGGGGGCTCCGCCGGGGACACCTGATGTGAGGGGGGGCTCCGCCGGGGACACCTGATGTGAGGGGGGGCTCCGCCGGGGACACCTGATGTGAGGGGGGGCTCCGCCGGGGACACCTGATGTGAGGGGGAGCTCCGCCGGGGACACCTGATGTGAGGGGGAGCTCCGCCGGGGACACCTGATGTGAGGGGGAGCTCCGCCGGGGACACCTGATGTGAGGGGGAGCTCCGCCGGGGACACCTGATGTGAGGGGGGGCTCCGCCGGGGACACCTGATGTGAGGGGGGGCTCCGCCGGGGACACCTGATGTGAGGGGGGGCTCCGCCGGGGACTTCTGGTGTGAGGGGGGGCTCCGCTGGGGGCACCTGATGCAAGGACAGACCCTGCTGGGACATCTGACGCAAGAACGGATGGCTGGTGGCAGGCGACGTGGCTAGTGACACGCTCAGGGATCCCACTGATTCTGCATTATGGTGAGTTGAATGATTTCATTTTATATTACAATGTAATAATAGAAATAATGCACTTCAATCATCCTGACACCATAACAACCATGGTGCCGGGATGATTGAAGTGCTAACAAAAAGGTGCTTGGAGTATCTTTATCTGCTGATTGTTAAACTTTCTAGAATACACATATTTTTATTGTGTAGGATCTGGGGCTGCTGTCCCGTCATTTCCCTCTCCCCCTCTACATCCTTCATTCATCTCAGACTATAACCACACCCTCTTGTGCCACGCCCATTTAAGCCACGCCCACTGTGTCGCATAAACCACGCCTGTTTCTCGTGGCGGCGCGCGAAGTCTGTTTTCCTAAACCACGCCTACAAACGAATGCCCCGCCCCCTAATTATTGTACAGCTCCGCCTACAGCCACAAAAGTGTCCCACATCTTTTACAATGTTGGCAACTATGAGAATGTGAGGGGGAGGTGTAGGACTACAAGATACGGATGAAACTTAAGTTAGGCAGGATGAGAATTGAGGGTTTGGAGCTCCTTGTAGAGAAAAGGAGAGAATAAAGAAACTTTTACCCGAGGAGGAAGAGAGGAAATCAATACACAATTTTTTATCTCAAGAACACAAATTACCCTCTTAAAATGTTGTTTTACTTTCTGTATATAATATTCTTTCTGGTCATCTTAAGCTATTTTGTTAATAAATACATTTTTGATTTTTGAACAAGAAATGGAAGGACTTTTTCTATTTGAACTTTTCTCACCAATAAAAGGTTTACAGAATTTCTAAAATTACCTCATTGTAACAAACATTATTCTCATTTTTAATTTCTGTTCTATCCAGGTGTGCTTTCCATCGGCCTTATATGAATACATTATGGAGATCTACAGAACAGAGATTGATAAGCTAGAGAAAAGATATGGAGTGAAGATTGTCCATCGCTCCACACTGGAAGGATGCACATATGTCAGATTTATCTCTCAGGGATCAGATTCCTCACCTGAGAAAGCCAAGGAGAAACTTACAGACAAGATCCTGAAGGCAATGGATGACTGGACCCAGGTAACAATGGATTCCTCAGTCGTCCTCCTGAAATTCTCTGACATCAAAGAGCGAGTGACAAACCGGTGGAGTAATACCCAAGTGATACAGGGAAAGAACAAGGACATCATCCTTCGTGGTCCCAAAGATGAGTTGTCCCAGGTGAAGACGTTCTTAGAGAAGGGAGACCATAAATCTGCAGACCATAAACCCGCTCGCCCTCGCAGGGCTGTGACCATCTCCACCAGCAATATGGGGACGGATATCCCAGTAGACGTCAGACACATGGATATCCTGAAGAAATTAAAGTACAGGGAGATCTCTGACATTGAGAAGAACTACAATGTGAAGATGGAAGAACGCAGGAAAAATGGCAGCTCACTTGTCACCTTCAAATCTGTGAATGCCTCCCCTGACCTTTCACCCCACGCTTCTCACAGCTTCATCACTCTTCTGCAGAAAACTTTTTTTAATATTGAAAGAAAAGAAATCAGCGTGAAGCCGGAATTCCCGGAGGAGAGAGTCAGTCTAGTGCAGGAACAGCTGATGATGTCAGGAATAGACCTTGTGATGGAATATTCCAAAGGCTCTGTGCTCCTCATTGGTGATCCCGTCCATGTCGCTTTTGCTGAGGAGAAACTCCATTGCAAGTAACTAACAACAAAGGTGTGCAAACTACTATTATCTACACCAGGGGTGTCCAACCTGCGGCCAATGGGTGCATGCAACCCAACACACAAAATCATAAAAAAAAATTTCCTAAAAATATTGATTCTTTTTTTAGTTGTTTGTAAAAGTGCATTTACACTCAGTGAACACAGCGGCCAAAGAAAAATGTGACAGAGTCTCTTTACTGGACTTTTCTAAGTTTTATCTTCGCCCACTCGCCACAATCACGCCTTATTCATGACATTATTTCGGCAGCACCGAGATTTGTGACTATTCTCAAGGATGAAGCACACGAGGGGCAAAATTAGAACCCAAATATCTGATGAGCAACTTGAGAATTCATTGAGAATCCATCCATCCAACCAGATATTTCTACCTTCGTTTATCACAAACAATGTCAGATATCGCACTCATTTTATGTTCCCTCCATAAAAAATATCACAAAAAATGAAGTTTTATTCCTCAGATCGGTCCATTATCTATAATCAATGATCAGGAACTTGTCATCTCCTTGACTTTTTCTGCTCATCAGCTCTCCTGTTGGTGCGGCCCAAGACAGGTCCTCTTCTTCCAATGTGGCCCAGGAAGGTCCGAAGTTTGGACACCCCCGATCTACACTGTTAAGCAGCAACAGATTCTTTTTTAGGGTGATAAACCCCTCCAAAGTGTATCAATCTGCTAGTACAATCATTTGAAGAACCTAAGAGTAAGCTCACCACGTACCAAGAATGCTTTTGCAATAAAGTTTTTTTTAAAGCAGATCTTCATGCTCGCTCCCTAACCCACCCCCCCCTTTTTTTTTTTAACCCCCAGTTACCTGGTTGCAGGTCCTGCACATTTAAGGTACTTACCTGTCAAGTGGATCCAGCGTTGTCCTGCTGAGATCCACTTCTTTCCTTCCCCCCACCTTCTTGGTCCCGCACCGCCATCTTCTTCTGTGATGTCATCCGTAAGCTGGCAACTCTCCCAGGTTAAGCCGGCGGCCTCCCGATGATGCACCACCTGGCTCCGCCCCCCCCATATGCCTCCTGGGATGAGTTGTACATAGGCAGAGCAGGCAAAGTGCACGTTGCTCGTCTAGGTGAATGATGTACGGGGGGGGGCAGTGCTTTGTTTAAAAAAAAAAAACCTAAATAAAGGCTAAAAAAAAAAAAAAAAAATGCCTGATTTCTGCAGCAGAGGGGGGATGGGAGGGGACAGGCCCTGGAGGGTGACGATCCTTTTTAAGCATATATGTACTAGAGTTACACTAATACTGTTTTTTTATCGGTGAGTACAAGTGCCGATCCTTTCAGTCAAATACTCGCCGATGCCAATTACTGATACTTTGCGGTGGAATTTGCGTCAATACAAAATAAATGGGACGCAAATCGCACTGCAAAGAATGTCATGTGATTTCCTCCACGGCTCCTGTGTCTGTATATAGAAAGCGCAATCTAGTAAGCACTTTATTAAAAATGTTATAACAACTCACATTAAGTAGATATCCGGTCTAATGCAAAATTTGCATTGGTGTCCCAGTGCCGCAAACGATAGAAAACCTACGACCGCTGGAGGTGCTCGGGGGGAGAAGTTCCGGGACCCCTGTGGGTATAGGGCGGAAGTGATGTCAGCTTGGGGGGGCGGACTGCCGCTACATCTCTTCCATCCCTGTGATCCCCTCTAGCGGCCGTGATTTGCTATCATCAGAGGGAACGGGACACTATGCAGATTTTACATTTGACCAGAAATGTACTTAAAGGGGAGGTCCACCCTAAGATAAAAAATTGCAATAACATTCTAAAAAAAAAAAAAAATCTATAAAAAAAACATTTGAAAAAAAAAAATTTTTTTTACTTACTAGAAACGCCTGTTGCTAGGCAGTCTTCCTAATCTGCCTCTTCCTATTCTGCAGCACTGTTCGGTTACTTCCTCCTCCTCGGCGAGCAGCCCCGTTGTCTTCTGGGATATGTGTGTGTGTCCCAGAAAACGATAAGGCCATTCACAAAGCGCAACTCGCGCATGCGCAGTAAGAAACGGGCAGTGAAGCCGCAAGACTCCACTGACTACTTCCCTTAGGATGGCAGCGTCGGCGCCCGATCCGATGGATGGATCAGCCTTGGGGGACCGACATGGCGGGCTCGCTGGACAGGTAAGTGCCCTTATTAAAAGTCAGCAGCTCCAATGTTTGTAGTTGCTGACTTTAAAAAAAAAAAAAAAAAAAAACAATTTCGGCTGGAACACCCCTTTAAAGAAGAGTTCCGCCCGCCCCTTTAAAAATAAAAAGTCAGCAGCTACACATACTGTACACATTCTGTAGCCATTTAATATCAGGACACTTACCTGTCGTGGAGTCCAGCGATGACGGCACTGCAGCCAATGTTTCCATCGGGTGCAGCCGCTGCCATTGCGTGTAAGGGAACCCGGCAGAGTAGCCTTTTTCGGCATCACAGCTAGGTCCCTATTGCGCATGCGCGAAGAGCGGCGCTGCACTCTTACTGGCCCGGCAGAAGGGGAGGGAGGAGGAGGGGGGCTGCCTGGCTGCTGATGTAATTCACAGCGGCACAGTCTCCCAGGATTGGGGACAGGGTACCTGTTTTTTGCTCCCCCCCCCCCCCCCCGAAAGGTGTCAAATGTGGAATTGGAAGGGGGGAGGAATCAGATAAGCGGAATTTCCGTTTTTGGGTGGAACTCGGCTTTATTGTGAGTTAAAACATTTTTAATAAATTGCCCACTAGATGGCGCTTTCCTTTCTATACACACACAGGAGCGGTGGGGGAAATCGTATTGCAATTTTTTGCAGTGCAAATTTGCGCCCTTTCATTTTGTATTGACGCAAACCGCAGTACTTGTGAAAACGATCAATATCGGCACCGGTACATCTCTAATATCTGCAATAATACATAGCTCCCAACTGTCCCGGATTTCGAAGGAATGTCCCCGATTTGGAGCAATGTCCCTCTGTCCCTCTTTCCTCCTCATGTGTCCCTCATTTTGGTCTGATCTATAGAGTTGTATATAAAATGCACTTTTTATCCTTCAAAAAGTGTTTCCCAGAGCTGAACCTTTCATCTGATTTCTTAAATTGGTACACTTTAAAAGCCAATATAAAGAAATTGTAGTGGTAAAAAAAAAATTCCTTTTGGATTGATTTAACCTTTTTTTTGGTTAATTCCCCTTTAAGGGGGTGTGTCAGGGGGCGTGTCCTATGTCTACATACATTTGTTAGTAGGTGTCCCTCATTCCCATCTCAGAATATTGGGAGGTGTGAATAATACAAGAAGTATAAATATATTACATCAGGCATAATACAGCAGAGGTTATATCTCAATTCCAATCTATAACAGAAATCCATACAGACATGTACAGTATACGGGTACAATGAGCACCACTTAGCCGTATACTGTGGCAGCTGATGTTCAGAAATAAATACGGGAAATGAGTTCCCAATAATGGGAAGGAAACCTGAGCCAGATTCTGGTGAATGGAGAGAAAAGGAAGAATCCAACTTTTCCTGGCAGGAGATTCTTGAGAATTGGGGTTCTTTGCCCCCCGAAATGTTGGAAACTCACCGGAAGCCAGGACCACATTGTTGTTGATCTATTCATTGAAGTGAATCCAGGCCACAAATTTCTTCACCGACTCTTCACATTTCCCTCCCTGCAGTCGGATCAGGATGGAGATCAGTGAACTATCATTTATCAATCTCCCCCCCCCCCCTGTGATACAAGAAGAGGTTCCCCGCAGCCAATCCCGGACCACAATAGAGTCAGGTGATCCAGAGGAGTGTCTGTACACCGGTCACAGCAAGCGGCTAATATCTGTATGAGGACAGCTGTCCATAAAGAGTACCTGTCACTGCTGCTGTATTATACAGGGGTCACCACTTGTTCAGGGACTACAATTCCCATCATGCCCAGTCAGATCTGTTTTGATCTGTCAGAGTTTTGCAATGCCTCATGGGACGTGTAGTTCCGCAACAGCTGGAGGGTCTTAATTTGGAGATCCCTGGGGGGGGGGGGGGGGGGTTGTCAGCTCCTTTGTGATATCAATAAAGTTAAGTAAAAAATAGAAATAATAGCTACTACCATGATATGGTCTTTACATTTATATTTGGATTGTAGAGAATTTGGGAGTTAGATTGTATCTCTGCACACCAAAAAAATCAAGTGCATTCTTTAAAAATACTAATGCATTTTTTTTTAACAGTTCTCGTTTGTTCACACATTAAAAAAAGTACAGACATGGTGTAAAATGAAGACATTGGGGGAATTTACTAAAGGAGTAGATCATGTTTACTTTACAATGTGAATTTTCACTTACCTTAAAGTGGCTGCAAACCTCAGACATGAAATATGAAGGAAGGGGGGGGGGGGTGTCCCTTCCCTCCAATCAGCTCTCACTGAGCTCTGCAGAGTGTAACTTCAGCTCCCCGACCCCTTTTTTTTCTGACAGCTCAGACAAGCTTTATAAATTCTGGACTTTGAATGGATGTAGAGAAGAGAAGACGGCAGATAAGCAGGTACAACTTATGTAGGGGGATTTGTTTCATCTCTGTGTATCACCTGAGGCCGGTCACTGCACTGGGGATGTGGAGGGCTTACAACCACTTTAACCAGTTCTGGACCGTCCACTTTCATTATACGGCAGTGCTTTGAAGAGGAATATTGTTGTTATGGCAGCAGCTACCATAACCCCCGTATCCTCTTCTTCAGTGATCGGTCCGCTTTCAGATAAAAGTGGTCTCAGCGACAAATTTGCCGCTAGATCATGTTTAATCGGTGGCAGGAGAGGGGCCCCCAGATTTTTCCACGGTTTTTACTGCGTTTTTTGCTGAGATTTTGTACAGGTCAAAAGGTCACCATTGTAAAAAGTATTAAAAAAAAGGCCAAAATCTGTCTAAAAAAAAAAAAAGTTCCAGAACTTGTTTGGGCTTCAGGCGTTTTAGAGTGTAGATGTGAACCATCTCCATAGAGAATAATTGTTTTTTTTTTTTTTCCCCTCCAGCGTTTTGTAGCTTCAGGCTTCAAAACGTTCAGGTGTGAATGGGGCCTTAGTCAGCTCTCAGGAGCACCGGGGGGGGGGGGGTGGTGGAAAATTCTCACGAACGTTAGAACCCCATTGACGTCTATGGGACTCGAACGTTCGAAATCAAAAGTGCTCATTTTAAAGGCTAATTTGCACGGTATTGTCCTAAAAAGGGTTTGGGGACCCGGGTCCTACCCCAGGGGACATGTATCAATGCAAAAAAAAAACTTTTAAAAACGGCCGTTTTTTCGGGAGCAGTGATTTTAATGATGCTGAAAGTGAAAAAAAAGTGAAATATTCCTTTAAATATGGTACCTGGGGGGTGTCTATAGTATGCCTGTAAAGTGACGCGTGTTTCCCATGTTTAGAACAGTCCCTGCACCAAATGTCATTTTTAAAGGAAAAAATCTCATTTAAAACTGCTTGCGGGTTTAATGTCATGTCGGGTCCTGGCAATATGGATGAAAATCAGTGAGACAAACGGCATGGGTACCCCCCAGTCCATTACCAGGCCCTTTGGGTCTTGTATGGATATTAAGGGGAACCCCGCACCCAAATTCAAATAAGGAAAGGTGTGGGGCCACCAGGCCCTATATACTCTGAACAGCAGTATACAGGCGGTGCAAACAAGACAGGGACTGTAGGTTTGTTGTTAAGTAGAATCTCTTTGTCATTTTGAACGGGTACATTTTTAACGTGTTTAGCTCCAGCCAAAAAATCTTTTCTAAGCTTTTTGGAAAACATAGGGAAGGGTTATCACCCCTGTGACATTTGTTTTGCTGTCTTTCCTCCTCTTCAGAAGATTTCACCTCACTTTTTGTCCCAATGAAAAATGTTTTTTGAAAATTTGGGTTTTTTTGTGGAACAAGGATTGGAAAGCATCAGTGGAAAGGAGAATTTTTTTCCCCATATTAACTCTTACAGGAGAGAATTTCCCTTCCTAGGGGTAGATTTCATCTCACTTCCTGTTGTCTCCTTCCGTTTGTAAGTAGGAGTCGTTTGTAAGTTGGATGTTTGAAAGTAGGGTCCTGCCCTATATACTCAGCAGAAATTTGGGCCTTAGGTGTTGCTGTGGCCACAACACTGTAAGCCCTCACAGGGCCCTGCTGTGAAATATTAGATCAAGAATTGTAATTACACGCCCCTGTTGAACAGGAGCTGAAAAATTAGGCCTTAGGCACTGGTGGTGGCGCCCAGAACCAAAAATGTTCTTACAAGCTATCAGCGTGATGATTGAGGAGGAAGAGGATAATTACTCAGGGATAGTCACTCAGCATCAGCATAGGCAGTCTTTGAAGGGATCTGACATTTCCAAAAAAAAAAATTATTCGGTTACATCAGCATCAGGTGCTTGGTAGCTGGTCGTGATCCAAGACTGATTCATTTTTATGAAGGTCAGTCAATTGACCGAGTCAGTGGACAGACGCACCCTGTGATCGGTTACCACGCCTCCAGCAGCACTGAATGTGCGTTTCGAAAGAACACTGGATGCAGGACAGGCCAGTAGCTCAATTGCATACTGTGCAAGCTCTGGCCAGTGATCCATCCTCAAGACCCAGTAACCCAGAGGATTTTCGGTGGGAAAGGTGTCCAAGTCAGATCTTGCCCCTAGGTATTCCTGCACCTGTAAAACAGACACTGGCGATGGTTGCTGGAACCGATCATACCTTGGGGCTGCGAA
Organism: Lithobates septentrionalis; assembly: GCA_037952835.1. Classification (NCBI taxonomy): domain Eukaryota; kingdom Metazoa; phylum Chordata; class Amphibia; order Anura; family Ranidae; genus Lithobates; species Lithobates septentrionalis. The sequence goes on along the minus strand of JBBDGP010003186.1, from coordinate 23,062 downwards.
CCAAAAAATTGTCTGAACGCATCGGTCAGACGGCCACCTTCTCCACCGCTCCTTCTTTGACTGACCGAAACCTCAGAAAACACGTTGTCCAGAAACAGGAGTTTGTAACCTCCCAGTCTCTGGGAACGCGTTAAACAGACCTTTCTGCAAGGCCTCCCGAAGATGTTTCATCCTCTGCTCCCTCTGCGATGGCAAGATAAGGTCCGCAACCTTACCCTTGTAACATGGATCAAGGAGGGTTGCCAGCCAGTATTGGTCCTTCTCCTTGATACCACGAATACGAGGATCCTTACGCAGGCTTTGCAGGATCAGGGAGGCCATGCAGCGTAGGTTTGCTGAAGCATTCGGTCCGGAGTCCTCTGGGTCACTAAGGACGACATGGTCCGCAGCCACCTCCTACCAGCTACGTACAAGTCCATGTGTTTCTTGGAACTGATCCCTTAAAGACTGCTGCTGATGCTGAGTGCCAGGCTCCACCTCCATACTGACACAATCTTCCTCCTCCTCCTCCTCCTCCTCCTCCTCCTCTTCCTGTGTGATCGGCTGGCACACAGGAACACTGTCTGGATAAAGGGGGCCTTGAGAGCTAAGGAAGTCCTCCTCTTCCTGCCTCTGTTCTGCCTCAAGTGCCCTGTCCATTATTCCACGCAGAGTGTGCTCCAACAGGTGGACAAGGGGGACAGTGTCCTTAACCACCAAGTTAAGGACGTGAGCCAAACAGGGCACATGGGTCATTTGTCCCTGTCGGAGGGCGGAGAGGAGGTTGGTGCCATTGTCGCAAACTACCCTACCTGCCTTAAGCCTCTGCAGAGCCGCATTGCCGGCGATATAGCCGCGCTGTCCCATTGATTTCAATGGGCAGGAGCGGTGTATACTCCGCTCCTTCACCGCTCCGAAGATGCTGCTAGCAGGACTTTTTTTCCAGTCCTGCCAGTGCACCGCTCCAGTATGAAAGCCCTCGGGGCTTTCACACTGGAGAGTCAGCAGCGGCTGTTTCGGGTCGGTTTGCAGGTGCTATTAGGGCAATAGCGCCTGCAAACCGCCCCAGTGTGAAAGGGGCCTAAACTATGTACATTCTGGCTACTATCTAGGAGGGTGCTACATTTCTTGTACCGGAAATCCTGCTGTCTCCACATTATAGACAGCTGGAGAATTTATAATTTTTTTTTTTTTTTTTAGATAGATATGAGCAACACTATTTAATTCATTTTTAATATTCAAAAGATAACTCCCCATCCATCCATGTCCTCATCTATCCATCCAACCATGTCTCCATCCATCCACTTATCCATTCATGTCTCCATCCATCCATCCATGTCTCCATCCATTCATGTCTCCATCCAACCATGTCTCCATCCAACCATGTCTCCATCCATCCATCCAACCATGTCTCCATCCATCCATCCCTCCATGTCTCCATCCATCCACTTATCCATCCATGTCTCCATCCATCCATGTCTCCATCCATTCATGTCTCCATCCATTCATGTCTCCATCCATTCATGTCTCCATCCATTCATGTCTCCATCCATCCATCCATGTCTCCATCCATGTCCTTATCCATTCATGTCTCCATCCATCCATGTCTCCATCCATGTCCTTATCCATCCATGTCTCCTTCCATGTCTCCTTCCATTCATGTCTCCATCCATCCATGTATCCATCCATCCAAACATGTCTCCATCCATCCATCCATGTCTTCATCCATGCATGTCACCATCTAACCATGTCTCCATTCATCCATTTCACCTTACATCCATCCATCCATCCATCCATCCTGAGAAATCATCTTCCCGCCAATCCCCCCCGCCCCCCCACTAGCATTTCTAGCTGCAGCCATCTTGAGTAAGGGTAGATGATTCATGTAGCATTTACTTCCTGGAATCCATCTACCCTTAGCTCAAGTATGCAGGTAGGAGGGTGTGCTCCCTTCTCCCGTGAAGACTCCTGAGATGTGTGGCAAAATTTTGGCCTAGGACAGAAACTAGGAAGTGATTAAAGAAATGTAAAAAAAAAAAAAAAAAAAAAAAGTATAAAAAGAAGTTGTAGGTGGGGTGCAGCAGCAATAGCACACACAGTCCCTTTGTGATGAATGCATTATTTTAATACAAATTCTAAGACAGATCACAAAATAACCCGCGGGGGGGGGGGGGGGGGGGGCGGGGACAACCCAACTGGGAACACTCACAGGTCTAACAACAAGCAGAGAGCAGTATTCAGCTGAACTGACAGCATCTGTAGAGAGGGGAAGAATGTGGCCTGGCTGATTTGTGCCAAAGCACGCCGATATCCAGAGTAGTTGTGAGCCCTACGCTTTCCCTCCTGGTCAGGAACCTTTCCCTACCACTGGTTCTCTCCCTACTCTACCAACTTGCAAAATGCTCACCAAATCTGGGAGCCAGGCCCTTAAAAAGGCTCTGTCTGACCCAGAATGGCCACCAGGGTCACATGGTGACAGCAGCATCCAATGGAATAGCTTTCCCAGTGACCCAGGAAACCATAAAGGAACCATGTTCCTCTTGACTCCCTCTCCAGCAAACAGTGCTGCTGCAGAACAGCGCCACCTGCAGTGGAGAAAGTAGACTGCATCTGCCCACAAAGTAAATCTAATCTCCCATCCTATTTACTAATGATGAAAGGAGGAGGAGGATTACCCAGAGTTCCCAGTGATTGTGAGCGTGAAGTTCTGTAGGTTCTAGAATGGTCAAAGCCCACCCATGAGGTGTTGAACAACCTGCTGATTGTTATTTTTGCTGCTAAAAAATATTTTAAAATGGAGTCTTCTGGGGGAGTTTGGGACCCGGGAAAAGACGTCTCCAGTAAGGCTGGTAGACTCCTCCCACCGAGCGTACACATATATGCAGCCTCGGCTTTCGGAAACGGCTTTGTTCCTTTCTGTAAACACAGAAGCGACGTCACTTCCGGTTTACTCGGCTGTCAATGTCACCAGCTTTAAAAAAAAATTACAGTATTCAGAATTGCCGTTTTTGGAGATCTGAATACTTTGAAGTACACAGGAGGGATTTGAGGTCTTTTAGACTGCCGATCTCTCCATAAAGAGGACCTGTCACCTCCTATTACTGTCACATGGGATGTTTACATTCATTATAGACCTCAGATCTCTCCATAAAGAGGACCTGTCACCGTCTATTACTGTCACATGGGATGTTTACATTCATTATAGACCCCAGATCTCTCCATAAAGAGGACCTGTCCCCTCCTATTACTGTCACATGGGATGTTTACATTCATTATAGACCTCAGATCTCTCCATAAAGAGGACCTGTCACCGTCTATTACTGTCACATGGGATGTTTACATTCATTATAGACCCCAGATCTCCCAATAAAGAGGACCTGTCACCACCCTATTACTGTCACATGGGATGTTTACATTCATTATAGACCCCAATCTCTCCATAAAGAGGACCTGTCACCTCCTATTACTGTCACATGGGATGTTTACATTATAGACCCCAGATCTCTCCATAAAGAGGACCTGTCACCTCCTATTACTGTCACATGGGATGTTTACATTCATTATAGACCCCAGATCTCTCCATAAAGAGGACCTGTCACCTCCTAATACTGTCACATGGGATGTTTACATTCATTATAGACCCCAGATCTCTCCATAAAGAGGACCCGTCACCTCCTATTACTGTCACATGGGATGTTTACATTCATTATAGACCCCCGATCCCTCCATAAAGAGGACCTGTCACCTCCTATTACTGTCACATGGGATGTTTACATTCATTATAGACCCCAGATCTCTCCATAAAGAGGACCTGTCACCTCCTATTACTGTCACATGGGATGTTTACATTCATTATAGTCCCCAGATCTCTCCATAAAGAGGACCTGTCACCTCCTATTACTGTCACATGGGATGTTTACATTCATTATAGACCCCAGATCTCTCCATAAAGAGGACCTGTCACCTCCTATTACTGTCACATGGGATGTTTACATTCATTATAGACCCCCGATCCCTCCATAAAGAGGACCTGTCACCTCCTATTACTGTCACATGGGATGTTTACATTCATTATAGACCCCAGATCTCTCCATAAAGAGGACCTGTCACCACCTATTACTGTCACATGGGATGTTTACATTCATTATAGACCCCAATCTCTCCATAAAGAGGACCTGTCACCTCCTATTACTGTCACATGGGATGTTTACATTCCTTCTCACAGCAATAAACAAGATCAAATTTTTTTTTTCTAAAAGTGGTAATGTAATTAAAAAAAAAAAATTTTAAAGCGCCCCCCGTCCCAGCGACCTCACGCAGCAAAGAAAACGCACAGGTAAGTCGCGCCCGCATATGTAAACGGTGTTCAAATCACACATGTGAGGTATCGCCGTGATCTTCAGAGCCAGAGCAATAATTCTAGCACCAGACCTCCTCTGCAACTCTAACCTGCTAACTGTTATTTTTAAAGTGCCGTCTATGGAGATTTTTTAGGTACCGTAGTTTGTCCCCATTCCACGAGTGTGCGCACTTTTAAAGCGTGACATGTTTGGTATCTATTTACTCGGCATAACATCATCTTTCACATTATACAAAAAAATTGGGCTAACTTTTACTGTTTATTTTTTTAAATAATATTAAACCGCGCTAAATACTTATTACGTTATTTCGGTGGAAAATTAAATGCCACACAGAAAAATATTGAAATTAAAAGTTGAAAATAAAAATAAAGTCCAGATATCTGCTATGATGGAAAAAACTCCAGATCATCAGAATACTTCAACATATATGGATGACAGTCCAAAAATCACAAGAGTAAGTTGCCCTTACCAGAACACCAAACAAAATAGATGGATGGCTTAAACCCAGCCAGGGCCTTTGGGATGGAAACCGATCTGCTTTGTCCAGATTCAAGGTATGATTCCCTCAGTAAATGTAGGAGAAAAAAAAATAACAAAAAAGCTACTTCCTGGTCACGTGGTAGCGTCACTGCATGCGTACTGTACGCACACAGTGACGCTACCACGTGACCAGGAAGTAGGACAAGCTCCGCTTTGTGATCTTATGCCGGCCGGCGTTTTGTACGAGATTTTATGTGAAAATCATTCTTCTGTTTGTAAGTGTATTACTTTTATCCATTAAAACGTTCCTTGAACGTATTACACCATGGATAGTTTATTTCCTTTTTGGGTCATGTACTGAGGACATGGATTTCCTGGCTACAGAGGGCGAACCAATCATTTGTCACCTATCAATCAATTCCTAGTGTGATATAGAGCCTAGCTACCACTGTGAGTCGGTAAGCGCAATTTACAGCCACGGTGGTTGGATATCACCCTTTGTTTTTTGTGTGCACACCAGGGTGTTGGTACGTCTGCATGTTCACACAAGTATATAACCATACTACACTATGGCCAGCTTTTTTGTTATTTTTTCTCCTACATTTACTGAGGGAATCATACCTTGTATCTGGACTTTATTTTTAATTTTGACTTTTAATTTCAATATTTTTCTGTGTGGCATTTAATTTTCCACCGAAATAACGTTTTAGATAACGTAATAAGTATTTAGCGTGGTTTAATTATATATATATATATATATATATATATATTTATATATAAATTTGTTTGGGAGTTCTAAGTAATTTTCTAGCAAAAAATATTTTAACTTGTAAGCAACAAACATCAGAAATAGGCTTAGTCATGAAAGGGTTTTTAACCAATTCCCTACCCGTGTATAGGCATATGACGTCCACAGATGGGATCTCCCATCCTGGGTGGACGTCGTATGACGGCCTTGGATTCCTGGCCGACTAGGAGGCGCGCGCCCGCCCCGTTGCTCGGGCCCCGGTGCGTGTGCCTGGCGGCCGCGATGTCCGTTAACCGGGCCGGACCGTGGATCTGTGGGTGTAAACCCACAGATCTACAGCCTGTCAGCTCAGAGGAGAGCGATCTGTGTTCCCAGAACAGCGGAACACTGATCGGTCTCCTCCCCTTGAGTGTCCCCTACAGTTAGAATCATTCCCCTAGGAAACATATTTAACCCCTCCCCACCCCCTAGTGGTTAACCCCTTCACTGCCTGTCACATTTACACAGTAATCAATGCAATTTTATAGCATTGATCGCTGTATAAATGTGAATGGTCCCAAAAATGTGTCAAAAGTGTCCGATGTGTCCGCCATAATGTCACAGTCATGAAAAAAAAAAAAAAAATAAAAAAAAAAATCGCGATCGCCGCTATTACTAGTAAAAAAAAAAAATTTAATAATTTTTTTAAAAAAAATGCCATAAATCTATCCTGTATTTTATAGACGCTATAACTTTTGCGCAAACCAATCAATATACGCTTATTGCGTTTTTACCAAAAATATGTAGAAGAATACATAGCGGCCTAAACTGATGAAAAAATTTGTTGTTTTTTTTTTTTAAATTGGGATATTTATTATAGAAAAAAGTAAAAAATATTGTGTTTTTTCAAAATTGTCACTCTTGTTTTGTTTATAGCGCAAAAAATAACCACCAAAAGAAATCTCTTTTTGTGGGGAAAAAAGGACGTCAATTTTGTTTGGGTACAACGTCACACGACCGCAATTGTCGTTTAAAAGTGCGACAGGGCTGAAAACTAAAAATTGGTCTGGGAAGGAAGGGGGTGAAAATGCCCGGTATTGAACCGGTTAAAGCGGTTCTACAGGCTGAAGGTTCTTTACCTTAAAGTGGAACTCTACCCATAACAACATAATAAAAAAAAACAATGTTCTTTAGCAAGGAACATCCATTCCACATTAATAATTCTGCTACCAGCATTATCATGTGCTGTAAACTGCACCCCAGCAATGTTCTTGTTTCCTCTTGCTGGAGGTGGCCATTTTGCTGAAGCCCAGAGCCCCTGAGCAGCAGTAAATCTTTAGGCCGTCAGCAGATCGGCCTCTACAAATTGGGCACAGTGCCAAAACACAGAGAGCAACAGAGCATGTGCAAAGCAGGGGGGAGGCCGTGTATTATTGGATTGTACACAGTATAGACACATATTTTTATTGTTTTACATATCTATACCTGCCGAAGGGGCCGGTCCTCTAGCAGGATCCAATATGCGGTCCATCATTCCAGCGGCCTCAGGCAATACTCAGACTATTAGCTGACTTTAGTTGCTGAACAGGATTTGTCCAACATACACTTATTAGGTACACCTGTACAATGGCTCGGTAACTCAAATTGCTAATCAGCCAATCACATGGCAGCAACTCAATGCATTTAGCCATCTAGATGTGGTGAAGACTACTTGCTGAAGTTCTAACCGAGCATCAGAATGGGGAAGAAAGGGGATCTCGGTGACATTGAACGTGGGATGGTCGTTGGTGGCAGACGGGCCGGTCTGAGTATTTCTGGGATTTTCACACACAACCATCTCTCAGGATTACAGAGAATGGTGGGAAAAGGAGAAAATATCCAGTGAGCGGCAGTTGTGTGGAGGAAAACAGAGTTAGGAACCTGGTAACTCTTTTTCTAAGAAGTCTTCCAGGGCAGCATCTGAGAAATAGGCTCCTCCTCCCTTATCCAGGAAACACATTAGTCCAGCACTATAAATTTGTTAGACTCACCTGCATGCCTCAGTTATATTAAAGCACCGAAGGAACTCTAAAGCTTCCCCACTGTACCTGGAATTATCGCTTTAGGGTGGGAACTAGTGCTGCCCTGGAAGACATCTTAGAAAAACAGTTACCAGGTACCTAACCTAAATGCACCATGTCACAAAGCTCCAATCATCTCACCACTGGACAATGAGGTCCCTGTCCTCCAATGGCCTCCACACTCACCACATCTCATCCAATAGAGCACCTTTGGGATGTGGTGGAACGGGAGATTGGCACCAAGGATGTGCAGCCGACAAATCTGCAGCAACTGTGTGATGTTATCAGGTCACTATGGAGCAAAATCTCTGAGGAACGTTTCCAACACAACTTGTTGTATCTATGCCACCAAGAATGAAGGCCAAAGGGGATCCAACCCACTACTAGCAAGGGGGACCTAATAAAGGGGATCCAACCCGCTACGAGCAAGGAGGACCTAATAAAGGGGGTCCAACCCGCTACTAGCAAGGGGGACCTAATAAAGGGGGTCCAACCCGCTACCAGCAAGGGGGACCGAATAAAGGGGGTCCAACCCGCTACTAGCAAGGAGGACCTAATAAAGGGGTCGGTGAGTGGATGCTGATTGTAGAGAAGAGGAGCATCCTCAGCGTGTGATCAGTTACATATCTATATGGTTACAAATCTCTGCAGTGTCTCAGTATATATTATTTAGGATATCTGGAAATGTTTTATCATAAAATCTGGATTGTAGGGCGACTATAGACACCCAAAGTCTAGTCCCAGGCCTACCAGTTCAACAGCAGCCGATCGTTAAATTGGCTTCTGCCAAGCAGTCCTTTTGGAAAGCCTCCTTCAATCAGCCATTCCGCTGCGGCACTGATCTGTGTAATCTGACAGCAGAGGAGTCCGGCTGTCAGAATACAGCAGGGAGGATCCCTCCATCGCATGAATGCAAAAATCTAATAGTTGTTTTTTTTGTTCAGCCCACTGGCTGAAAAAAATAAAAAAATAAAAAAGTGTGCCCAGCTGTAGGTAAGTGCACCCCACAGAACCCCACCACCCCAGTTCCCCACCCCCCCATTAGTCCTCCTAAAAGGTGGGAACACACAGATTGAAGTTCAGCAGGGATGAGCCAAATTTCAATCCGCACTTCCACCCGCTCAGATGTCAAACTGGAAGCAGGAGCCGTGTCCATGTAGCCTCTCCATCCCAGCTGACATGAACAGGACTGCCTGCATACGCATGCATGGAACACCTGTACATCTGGGTATACACTGCCCTCCCATGGGCGTACACTGCATTACACGCCGTGTGAATGACACCTCAAGAGGAACTGAACTCTGCAAGCTGTGACCAAGAAAGGACAAAGGAGTATTACTTATGTGTTCTCCCTGATGATCTTTTCTTCATTAACGACTTACCCTGCTTTGTTCTGCTCTGGGTGGAGGCGGCCATCTTGGTAGAGTTGGGGCTTTGCATCCTCATATCAGAGCTGACCTCCAATAACTTGAGATCCGATGACTGGAGGGGTAATGATACAGGTGGAGGAAGCACAGATCCACAGAATGGATGAAGCAGGGAGATCCTTGTACTGCAGCTCTTCAGGTACAGCTTCCCCTCCAGCAAGGAGAACAGCAATGACATCAACAAATCTCACAAGACCAGCATTCAGAGTCAGCAGATAGACAGCTATGAGACTGCAGGGGGGCCCAGGCATGGGAAGGGCATGGATACCAGGAGGGTCCTAGGCACGGGAAGGGCATGGATACCAGTGGGGGCCTAGCCACAGGAAGGGCATCGATACCAGGAGTGCCTAGGCACAGAAAAGGCATGGATACCAGGTGGGGCCTAGGCACAGGAAGTGCTCTGATATTTTTCAGGGCAAATACAAGGTAGTTATCTTAGGACACCATTTAGTCACAATTAACATTTAGCTGTTTGATATTAAAAAAAAAAAAAAAAACAGAAAACCGTCATTTCAGAGTTCAGCTTGACTTTAATGAGATGACTGGGATGCAGCAGATCAGCACAACGCACATCACACAGCCATGTAGTGATTTATCATGCAGTATTCCCTTCCCCCTACACACAGGAGGACCCCCTTATCAGACAATTAACCCTTCCTATGCCAAGGAAGATGGCGGCTCAGGCAGTGATACAGAAACTTTCCGTGTGTGGGGACCCCCCCCCCCCCCCCATATAAAAGCAATCAGACAACACAGAGCCAGCAATAGTAATGAGTTCTGAGGCCTCGGGATACACAGGATGGACGGTGCACAGAGCAGCCAATCACGGGCCTGTATATAATGTTATACTTCAATGAGGAGTAAATCCAGTGTCAGCCGTCATCTGCAGTCTGATATATGAAAGCCGGCTTTGGATTGGCTGCTCTGATGTTCTCCATTGGCTGAATACTGATAAATGAGAACTGGCTTGTGATTGGCTGCTCTGGTCCCCTGGCTGAGGTATTGTAGGTTTGTTCAGGTCCCAATAAGTATTACAATAATCATTATAAAAAGGCAGCTCAATACAAAGGGATTTATAGAGAATATTTGGACGCAGTGCGTGGAATCGGCTCGTCCCGCGATGACATCATCAGTCACATTGCGGTCTTCTATAACCCACTTCTGAAGGAAATTCTTCCAGTCACAGCAAAGCCTCCTTATCAGCACCGCATCATTATCCATGAATTCCGCTCCGGACAACAACCCTTCCTTCCAATACACCTTTCTCTGCTTAGTCACATCCTCCGGCTTCCTGTGTGCCGCTTCCCTGAACTTCCGGCCAGGCCAGCGTTCACTTGTATCATCTCTAGTCATGTGATCACATTCCTAGGGACTACATATCCCATAATTCATAGTGCCAGCATGCATGCATGCCCCATTGTGTATAAAAAGTGCCCCATGTGACGGCAATGCGCACAAGACACGCCCTCTGCTCCTCCTCCTCGGGATGGTGATTGACGGCACCTCCTAAGGCCTCATTCACCCGGGCGCACATTGAGATGCAGCACCTGACACCGGGGCGTGGTTCTAGGGCAGTGATAGCGAATCTTGGCACCCCAGATGTTTTGGAACTACATTTCCCATGATGCCCAACTACAGTTCAGAGTGCCAGAGCATCATGGGAAATGTAGTTCCAAAACACCTGGAGTGCCAAGATTCGCCATCACTGGTCTAGGGAGACCAAACCGACTCCAAGGCTCCACCCACAACCATGTGACTCCAAGGCTCCACCCACAACCATGTGACTCCAAGGCTCCACCCACAACCATGTGACTCCAAGGCTCCACCCACAACCATGTGACTCCAAGGCTCCACCCACAACCATGTGACTCCAAGGCTCCACCCACATCGATGCGACTCCAAGGCTCCACCCACATCGATGCGACTCCAAGGCTCCACCCACATCGATGCGACTCCAAGGCTCCACCCACATCGATGCGACTCCAAGGCTCCACCCACATCGATGCGACTCCAAGGCTCCACCCACATCGATGTGACTCCAAGGCTCCACCCACAACCATGTGACTCCAAGGCTCCACCCACAACCATGTGACTCCAAATGTTACAAAACTTTGCATGAGTGCGACTTGGATAATGAACAACCTTTTGAAGGTTCACATTTCAGTCTGTGGCACTCAAGTCACATGAAAGTCGGACCAAAGTTGAGCAGAAACCGATTTTTCTTTAAGTCGCACATATTTGAATGGTTCTCATTGAAAAACATGGGATGGGACCTTAGTGTCCAAAGTCACACAAGTGTGAATGGAGCCCGACCCAGAACAGGAATGATAAGCCAAAAATATATATAAGCACTATGTGAAAAGTTCATAAACAACCAAAAACAAAGTATAGAGAAAATGAAGGGAAATCCAAAGTAAAATAATAAATCAGATCCACAAAATGTGTTCAGAGTGTATCAACCCCAAAATGTAACCGCGTGTTACTGAAAATACTCCGATCACAATAGATCCAGTCCAGTGCGCTCCAACAACCATATCCACATGAGCTGCTGTAATTGTGTGATCCATGACCCCACCCACCTTACCAGAAATGCCGTCCCCCGGATTATAGGACGTAGTGTGACAATGGATCATCCAATCGGAGGGTATCATCAGTACTCCACATCAGACTGGAACTAAGGAACCCTCCTCCTGTGGGAATGCACGAAATCCAAAAACACATACGCTGCTAGTGCCGGCTCTAGCTAGGCGAGGACAACGTCAGCACATGCTCCGCCGTACGTTTCGTCTGAACAGACGCTGTCAAAGGGATTAGCATATCATGCCGACATATAACAGTGATAAAAAAATATATGCAAGGTGGGGGAAGCAAGATCTATCCCCTATTTTCAAAAAGAGGAAATGAATCCCTATTATTACACCTGTAAACCAATCATAATGAATTCCAAAAGTAAAAGAAAAAAAAAAAAAAAAAAAAAAAAGGAAAAATTATATAAAATAAATAATCAAAACTCCAAAACAAGTGTGTTTACTATTATAATAATGTATTGGCTCCCCCTGCTGGGGAAGTCATTAAACACTCAGGTTTAACCTCTTAGTGACCGCCCCACGTACATTTACTGCAGAGCAGCGGCTCCTACAGGCAGAATCACAGATCTGTACGTCTTCTGCCACTTCCAGATTTGGGATACGCACGCCGCCAGCTGCGGCCCACTCCTGCTGTGATTGGACACAGCGGGAGCCAATCAGCGGGTCCGACAGACCCGATATCTGCCAGCACCAGGCGATTGTTCCCGAGAGTAAACAAGGCAGATCACCGTTCTGTTAGTAAGGAAGACAGAGATCCTGTGTTTCTGCTAAGATCTCTGCCTTCCCACAGTAAAAGCACCTCCCCCACACACAGCGAGTCAGCACTCCTAGGGAACACATTTAACCCTTTGATCGCCCCTGATGTTACCCCTTCCCATCCAGTGTCATTAGTACAGTGACAGTGTATATTTTTAGCACCGATCACTGTATTGGTGTCACTGGTCCCCAAAAATTGTCAGATTTGGCCGCCACAATATCTCAGTCCTGAAAATTGGCCTGGGCAGGGGGGGGGGGGGGGGGGCACCTGGTAGGTAAGTGGTTAGCAGACCACATAGCTGATCAAAATTAACTATTATGATCCCGATCTATATTATGGCCAGCAGAAGATCTTTAATTAAAAATCCACTTTGTAGCTGGGAGATTCTTCGGATTTTATTGCCGCCTCTCCAGTGAGGAAAAGATTGATCAGTGGGGGAGGCAGAACTCTGGACTGGATAGAATTTGAATACATCTATGAATTGATATATTGTTTCCTTTTTGTATTTATTTCACACTCTGAACACATCTGTGGACCCGATTATTATTTTATCTTCATTATCCCTAGACTTGTTTTTCATTTGTACTGATTGGTTATTTCCTAATAGTGTGGGTGGTACTGCATTAGGGCCTTTGCTCCTTTTTGTTTGAGATCAGAGGGATTTTGAAAATGCAAAAAACAAAACTAAAAAGGGTACAAATGCCTAATGCAATACCACCCGCACTTTATTAGGAAATAATAACCAATCAGTACAAACTCAGAGGAGCAAAACAGGTAAACCAGCGTTGTGTATATAACCAGAAGATGGACCTCACATGGGTCCGACATGAGCCCCAATACCAGCTGATGAGTTTCAAGGGGCAGACCACCTTCATCAGAGCAAAACTCAAAACGCGTCAACTAGTTTTATGACTCATGTCAGTTCCATCTTCTGGAAGACCCTCCAGTTCTGAGTATGTACTCATTTATTTGTACTCATTTGTTTGTATTTCCTAGTAAAGTGTGGATGGTGATGCATTAGGCCTTTACACCCTTTTGTATTTTCTAGATCTCCCAATCTAAAAACAAAAAGGGTGTAAAAGCCTAGTACATTACCATCCACACTTCATTAGGAAATAAAAACACATGACATGTTTCGAGGGACATACCCCCTTCCTCAGAGCAAAATTCAGAACACATCAACTGGTATTATAACTCATGTCAGGACCATGTGATCTCCATCTTCTGGTTTCCCTGGAGATTATATATATTTATTTTTATATATAATCTATCACACATCGCTGGTTTACCCATTTACTCTTCTGAGTATGTAATTTATGTGGTTTTATGTATGTGGTTTGTAATTCCTAATAAAGTGTGGGTGGTAATGCACTAGGCCTTTGTGCCTTGAAGTATACCTGTGCGGGGGCTGTGTTTGGTCCCATGGAGATGCCCAGGTGTGCAAACAGTCCCATTCATGTGAATTGGGACACAGTGGCAAGCAGAGTGTGCATTCAGGGGCGTGCACCGCAGTGTTGAAATTGGGGCATCAATGGAACTGCCAGCCCGGGGATGCACAGAACACCTGTGCAGATAAACACGGCCCTCACACCAGGTCTATACTATACTCTGCTCATGCAAACTAAGCCTAAGGAGGAAATTACCTGGAGCAGAGGTGGGTCTTCAGTGCATTGTCCTCTTGGGTAGTGTCCTCACATTGGCCTGCAGTCTGTGGAGCACCCACTAAGGGATGGCTATGCCTGGGCTCCACAGGATCCTGGAAGCCACTCCGATAATAGAATGCAGAGCCAGCACTCACAGGACCCTAGGCGCCAAGGGGCCACTCTTAACCAGAAAGTGGAGCCCGGGTCAGACCACCGGACCCTGGAAGCCAAGAAGCCATTCTGATACCAGAAAGTGCGGCCATCACTCAGGGGCCCGGGTCAAACCACAGGACCCTTGAAGCCAAGGGACCACTCTTTACCAGAAAGTGGGGCCCAGGTCAGACCACAGGACCCTGGAAACCAAGGGGCCAACTTGACACCAGAAAATGGGGCCCAAGTCACACCGCAAGACCCTGGAAGTCAAGGAGCCATTCTGATACCAGAAAGTGGGGCCCTTGCTCAGGGGCCCAGGTGAAAACAGTGGATTATCACACATGAAGAAGAGGCTACAATGTCAGTGTTTTACCCTCAGCAGCTGAAATTGTTAAAAAAAAAAAAAAAAAAATTTTAGATTTGGGTTGAATATCACATTTACATCTGAAATCAATCATGTGATCTGATGGGGAAATTCACAATATGAAAACAGAGAAAAAGAAAATCACAAGAATTGGATCCACACCAACCAATGAGAACACTCCGCACTTACTCGTAGAGCTCCAGGAGGTTCGGGCCCCCGGGGGACACATGTGGTGGAATGGGCGCAGTGTTCCTGACACTCAGCAGTCACATGGAGTAAAAAGAGCGGCATGCAGGGGGCGCCGGACGCAGGGGCCCGGCTTCGGGGCGTTTTAGTAAGAAATGCAGAAAAAGGTCAGATTACAAAAAAGAAGGCAGCAGATTCCAGAGTCTCTTGCAGTGCATGCTGGGACAGCGGCCCGGGTTAGTATGTAAACTGGACACATCAATCATTCCTGCAATGGTTTACCTCATCCTGGCATTGTCAGAGGAAAGGCTGGACTCAAATAGTCTGCAGCATTTGGGGGTCTAAAAGTTTGGGGGGAAAAAAAATTAAACAAAAAAAAAAAAAAAAAAAGAGAATTAAAGAAGGAAAGATGAGGCGGGGGAGGTTATTCGGTTTTCTTGTGATCGGCGCTCAGAACTTTCCTCCGCTGGTGAAGCATGTGGAAGTACAGCTGCGGGAAGACTGGAAGGAAGAACAAAACTTTATAAGAAGAAGACAAATGACAGACATTGTTATCTATTCAGCTTGCTCCTCCTACACATGATGAGGTCACTCCCCTTAAAGCAGAACTCCGGGGATCCCATCCCAACTCCTCTGTACAATGGAGGCAGATCATGGCTGGTGGGAGGGGCCTCAGTACTCCTCTCCAGAGCACTCAGTCCTGATGTAAGCAGTGGGAGGAGTTATGTAAATATCAATGCTGTGATTGGTGTTGGGAGGAGTGGGCGTTCCTAAGCAGGCTTCATTTGCATACAGACCACCCAGGTAACACCCACATGGGATGCTGAGCCTCTATGATTGATTGGACGTCCTCTGACCAGGAAATGAGGGCGGAGCTCTAACTTGCTGCTAACGAACATGGCGAGAAGCTCGCAGTGTGCGGTAAAATCAGAGGAAACCATTTCAGTCCAGGAGAGGAGGCGACACACCTGTGCGAGACTGGAGAGGGGGGGGGGGGGGGCAGGGGGGCAGAGTTTTGCTTTAAGAGACCCGCAAGACTTTGATGTCAATACGGTGCATTCATTTAAATGCAGTCCATTCATAAACGGGCAACCCATTCATATAAAAACACCACAAACTACCGTATATACTCGAGTATAAGTCAAATTTTTCAGCACATTTTTTTGTGCTGAAAGTGCCCCCCTCGACTTATACTCGAGTCAAGCACTTTTCTACAGCAAAAAATGTCATTTTCCGAACCGACTTTGGGGCCCTGTATCTCAGGGCCACTTGGTGCTAGAAACCCCAAATTTGGTATGCAAACCCAGTGGACCTGGTACCACAACATATCCAAAATTCCTAGCACTAAGTGGCCCCGAGGTTCGGGGCCCCAAAATCGGTTCGGAAAATGTCATTCTCTGCTGCAGAAAAGTGCTTGACATTTTCTGAACCGACTTTGGGGCCCCATATCTCAGGGCCACTTGGTGCTAGCAACCCCAAATTTGGTGTGCAAACCCAGTGGAACTGGTACCATAACATATCCAAAGCTGGGGTTCCTAGCACCAAGTGGGCCTGAGATGCGGGGCCCCAAAACTGGTTTGGAAAAGGTCATTCTCTGCTGCAGAAAAGTGCTTGACATTTTCTGAAGCGTTTTTGGGGCCCTGTATCTCGGGGCCACTTGGTGCTAGAAACCCCAGCTTTGGAAATTTTATGGTGCTAGTTCCACTGGGTTTGCACACCAAATTTGGGGTTCTTAGCACTAAGTGGCCCCAAGATACAGGGCCCCAAATTCGGTCAACTGTGTCTATCTGCAGCAATGTCATTTCGGGACCCTTTGGGTTCAGAGACCCCAAATTTTGGCTGCAGCTAGGGGGCATCCAGGAACCCTTAACTACCGAGTTTGAAGTTCAGGGGACCTATGGCTGCAAATGGGCACAGTGAGGCTGCAAATGGGCACAGTGATGCTGCAAATGGGCATTGTTGACCCTCTTTTCCACTTACAGTAGCTGTGCATTTCTCACCCTAGGCTTATACTCGGGTCACTAAGTTTTTCCCAATTTTTTTGTGGTAAATTAGGGGCCTCGACTTATACTCGGAACGACTTATACTCGAGTATATACGGTAATCTCCTGTGCAATGTATTGAGCCTCTATGTGACTGGAAGCTCTTTTCTTTAACACTTGGTGATGGGTAATGCACTTCGCTGCCCTCCACAGACTGGGGAATCCAAAACACTAGGCGCCTTCTGTTTCTTTTCATGTCCAACCATTCATATAAATGCAGTCCATTCATAAAGAGGGAGCCCATTCATATAAATGCAGTCCATTCATAAAGAGGGAGCCCATTCATATAAATGCAGTCCATTCATAAAGAGGGAGCCCATTCATATAAATGTAGTCCAATCATAAATAGGCAGCCCTATCATAAATAGTCAGCCCAATCATAAATAGTCAGCCCAATCATAAATAGTCAGCCCAATCATAAATAGTCAGCCCAATCATAAATAGTCAGCCCAATCATAAATAGGCAGCTAGTTCATTAAAAAGCAGTCCATACACACTTCACATAAACACTCCAGGTACGCTCAATGAAAATAAATGCTAAGGGTTTCCTGTGTTTTCTCTGTAATGATGAGACACATGACTAACCCATTTATTGGGGGAGATTTACTAATACTGGAGCACTCAGAATCTGGTGCAGCTCTGCATGGCATCCAATCAGCTTCTACCTTCAGCTTCTTCAATGAAGCTTTGATAATAAAACCTGGAAGCTGATTGGTTTCTAGAGCTGCTCCAGATTCTGAACTCTCCGGTGTTAGTAAATCTCCTCACAATGTGTATAAATTCCTGTTCTGTAGAAGAATCATTTCTAGCTGAACTCCGGACAGATAATGAATATGAAGGACGTACTTTGTGACATTATTACATCGTTCCAGAATCCTGACCACTTCCCGCTTTTATTTATAGGACTGATTGGGCTCACAGGAAGTGGTCAGAATGATGAAGGGATTGGAGGAGGAAGCTGGGGACAGCACTGGAGGGTGGGAGGTGGAAAATGAAGACTATGGGTGGGGGAGGGACCCCTCTAATATCGGCACGCGGGGCGGTTGTACTCACGGGGGATGTAGGACACCATGACCAGGAGGAGGAAGGTGTAGTAGTCGAAGGAGAAGTTGTACTTGTTGGGGAGTCTGATGGAGTAAAGTCCCGTTTCCTTGACGATGGGCAGTGCGGCGTAGATGGTCAGCAGCTCCCCGGCCACACCCATGGGGTAGAGTACGATGAACAGCGTGTACCTGCCAAACAATCAACATCCAGCTGAACCAATCGACTGTGACAGGCAGACCAACAATGATAGAACTCAGAGACTCTCCAACCCCCTCCCCCCACATCCCCACCCCGCCCAACATCCCTTTAAGAAATGTTAATTCTGGAGACGTTTCTTGGGCTTCCCCATCATATGATCACTGTGATTGGCTGTCATAGTGATCACATGATCAGGGGCCCATCTTACTAATTCTGGCCCGGGAGCTGTGACAGTGCGGTCACGGTACTCTCAGCCAAACACAGAGAAGCACACAAGCGGCAGAAGGAGGCCCGTCTCTGTGCAGCCACAGATATACAGCCAGCAGGAAGGGTTAATCGATGCCTGAAATATGAACTGTCTGTGCTGTGCCACACCCACCTATTAGATTGTACTGGAGACTTACAGAAAGTTAGAATCTGTTTATGGAGTGCAAAGCAGGACAGTTGTATTTCAGACACCCCGATACATCAGGCAGTATAAAAATTCTGAAGAAATGTGTCCGTGTTACCAACAGCCAACCAAATCCCAACTGCAGAGAAAGAAAGAATCTGATTGGCTGAAACAAAGACATTAATACATGAGGATCGCTGGTTCTCTGTCCCCACCCCACCCCTGCTCACCTGGCCCCTCCCCTGCTCACCTAGCTACGTGAAACAGACATTTATATATGAGGATCACTGGTCCTCTGTCTCCACCCCTGCTGTCCTGGCCCCTCCCCTGCTCACCTATGTGAAACAAAGACATTAATAATTGAGGATCACTGTTCTTATGCCCCTTGATTGCCATCCCGCCCCTGCTCAACTGGTCATGCCAAACAGACATTTACTGCTTAACTCTGCCCCCCCCCCCCCCCCCAGCAATATGAAACCAAGACATTCCAGGGGTTGGATCACTGTTCATCCATGTTCCGATGCCCCGCCCCTGCTCACCTGGCCCCGCCCCTGCTCACCTGGCCCATTTGATGATGTAGGGGAGATGGTTGAGGAGGCTGAAGGTATAAAACGAGTATCGGATGATTTCAGTGACTGTCCACGCCACAACGAACAGCAGCACCGAGTCCGCATTCTGAACCTGTCACCGAACAGAAATCTCACCAGTCACTACACCACCACATCCTCGGGGGTTGGATCACCTTATGTATAACGTATGTACAGCTTATCTGTGATATTTTATAAATGTATTTTTTTTTTTTCAGCAAATACCCCGGCGATCCCGCCAGTCCCATGTGTTCCCGCAGCATTCTGACCACAGAAGGGAAGCAGATCTGTGCTGTGTGATCCCTCAGCTTCTAATCAGAGCTGCAGGACACCATGGGGACAAACAGCATGCCTGTAATCATCCTACCTGACAAGACACCCCCCCCCCCCCCCCATACTCTACTTGGACTGACTGTGGCTCCTGGCAGAAGATTCCCCTACATCATACCGGAGACTGAGCAACAATGTGGAAGAATGCCATTGTTTTGGTCACCAATCCTCAGGAAAGATGTAGCTATAAAGGGAGGGAGGAGACTCGGCTATGGTGGGGGCGGCAAGAGGGGGAAGGAGGACTCGGCTGGGGCGCAGGAGAGACTCCGCTATGGGGGGGGGGGGGGGGGGGGGGGGGGGCGGCGCAGGAGAGAGACTCAGCTATTGGGGAGGCTGGGGGGCGAACTCTATGGGGTCCCCCCAGCTATGGGGATCTTAACAACGCACGGCCAAGAAGACTCCGTTTCGGGGATCAGTGACATAGAATACAGCTGATGACTCTGGAGAAGGTGATTGAAGGGGATATGATTACAATGTACATATATAAAGGTTACTTCAGTAACTGTAATAAACTGTTTAAGGTCCCTGAGGAGGACGGGGAGGTTGGAAGAAAGGAGGCATAACCTTAGACTGAGGAAAGGGTTCTTTACTGTTAGAGCAGTACAAATGTATAACTCCCTCCCACAGGAAGTGGTACCGGGCTGAGGAAAAAAAAACATTTACATTATCTCACAAAAGTAAGTACACCCCTCAGTGACATTTTTGTAAATCTTTTCATGTGACAACACTGAAGAAATGACACTTGTCTACAATGTAATGTAGTGAGTGTACAGCTTGTATAACAGTGTAAATTTGCTGTCCCCTCAAAATAACTCAACACACAGCCATTAATGTCTAAACCGCTGGCAACAAAAGTCAGTACACCCCTAAGTGAAAATCTCCAAATTGGGCCCAAATACTCATTTTCCCTCCCGGTGTCATGTGACTCGTTAGTGTTACAAGGTCTCAGGTGTGAATGGGGAGCAGGTGTGTTAAATTTGGTGTTATCGTTCTCACTCTCTTACTGGTCACTGGAAGTACAACATGGCACCTCATGGCAAAGAACTCTCTGAGGATCTGAAAAAAAGAATTGTTGCTCTACATAAAGATGGCCTAGGCTATAAGAAGATTGCCAAGACCCTGAAACTGATCTGCAGCACGGTGGCCAAGACCATACAGCGGTATAACAGGACAGGTTCCACTCAGAACAGGCCTCTCCATGGTCCACCAAAGAAGTTGAGGTCACGTGCTCAGCGTCATATCCAGAGGTTGTCTTTGGGAAATAGACGTATGAGTGCTGCCAGCATTGCTGCAGAGGTTGTAGGGGTGGGGGGGTCAGCCTGTCAGTGCTCAGACCATACGCCGCACACTGCATCAAATTGGTCTGCATGGCTGTCATCCCAGAAGGAAGCCTCTTCTAAAGATGATGCACAAGAAAGCCCACAAACAGTTTACTGAAGACAAGCAGACTAAGGAGATGGATTACTGGAACCATGTCCCTGTGGTCTGATGAGACCAAGATAAACGTATTTGGTTCAGATGGTGACAAGCGTGTGTGGGGGCAACCAGGTGAGGAGGACAAAGACAAGTGTGTCTTGTCTACAGTCAAGCATGGTGGTGGGAGTGTCATGGTCTGGGGGCTGCATGAGTGCTGCCGGCACTGGGGGGCTACAGATCATTGAGGGAACCATGAATGCCAACATGTACTGTGACATACTGAAGCAGAGCATGATCCCCTCCCTTCAGAGACTGGACCGCAGGGCAGTATTCCAACATGATAACCACCCCAAACACACCTCCAAGATGACCACTGCCTTGCTAAAGAAGCTGAGGGTAAAGGTGATGGACTGGCCAAGCATGTCTCCAGACCTAAACCCTATTGATCATCTGTGGGACATCCTCAAATGGAAGGTGGAGGAGCGCAAGGTCTCTCAGGCTCGATTCACACCTATGCATGTTGCTTTTGAGCGTTTTTGGAGGTTTTTTTTTCATGCTTGCCACGTTTGAGCAGCGTTCTTGCGTTTTTTTTTTTTTTTTTTACAGTCTAAAAAAAAAAAAAAAAATTACAAAAACGCTGCATTTTGCATGAAAAAAAGTCCGACCCTTTCCAAAAATGCAGAGAAACAAAAAGGCATTGATGTGAACATGTTCCATACGAATCCATGTTAAAAAATTCCCGTGCATTTCTGCAAAATGCATCAAAAAACGCGCCAGTGTGAATGGAGCCTAACATCCTCCAGCTCCGTGATGTCATCATGGGGGAGGGGAAGAGGACTCCAGTGACAACCTGTGAAGCTCTGGTGACCTCCATGCCCAAGAGGGTTAAGGCAGTGCTGGAAAATAATGGTGACTACACAAAATATTGACACTTTGGGCCAATTTGGAGATTTTCACTTAGGGGTGTACTGACTTTTGTTGCCAGTGGTTTAGACATTAATGGCTGTGTGTTGAGTTATTTTGAGGGGACAGTAAATTTACACTGTTATACAAGCTGTACACTCACTACTTTACATTGTAGACAAGTGTCATTTCTTCAGTGTTGTCACATGAAAAGAGAGAAGAAAAGATTTACACAAATGTCACTGAGGGGTGTACTTACTTTTGTCACATACTGTAAAATATATATATTATATTATATGTCTTCCTCAGGAAGCAGAAAATGCATTAGTATGGGGATTGTTAGAGAATAAAAATAAATACCGTATTTATCGGCGTATAACACGCACCCCAAGTTTAGGAGGGAAGTTTAAAGAAAAAAAAAAACAAACAAAAAAAAAAAACAAACTTACATTTAAATGCCCATCAATGCAGCCTTATCTGTGTTCATCTGTAGCCTTGTCCATCATTGCAGAATGATCAGTGTCCATTTGCAGCTTGCCCAGTGCAGCCTGCAGTTTGCGCCATTTAAATCTGCCGCCGATGTGTACTCGGCTCGTCACGCTGCCCCGCCTCCCTGCTGAGGTTGAGAAGCGAGCACTTCCGAAAAAGACCAAGCCGAGTATACTGTGCACTCGACTCGCAGTCCCGCCCAGTCCTGCCATTGGACGGAGTGTTATATCCATCAAAGGAGCTGGGCGGGACTGCGAGCGGAGCCGAGCACTTGGCTTGGTCCTTTTCAGCAGCACTCGCTCCTCATTCTCTCAGAGACAGCAGGGAGGCGGGACGGCGTGACTGCGAGCGGAGCCAAGCACTAGGCTCGGTCTTTTTCGGCGGCGCTCGTTTTTTTTGGCACACAGACAGTGGGGATCGGCGTATAACACACACCCACGATTTCCCCCTGATTTTAAAGGGGAAAAAAAGTGTGTGTTATACGCCGATTAATACGGTAAATTAAAAAAAGAAAAAGAAAAAAAAAAAGGAGAAGGACTGGGTGGTTCTCAGCCTTATAAAATGATATAAAACTACAAGGACAGATGATTAGGTGTATATGTGATGAGATGTACCTGCTGGACGCTGTGTGTGACGGCCCACGTCAGGAAGACTCGGGACAGAACCTGGAAAGCAGTGAGGACCACCGAGGAAGGCACAATCCCTGCGAGAGAGGAGAGGATGTCACATGATCACCACGTCACATGATCACCATGTCACACACATACAATTATATGTAGAGATACGGATACCTTCCCCCCCATGGATTATTATACAGAGCGCCCCTCAGAGTGAGGATTCTACATTTCATCCACACGTGTCAAATCACAACTAAAGCCGAGTGCAAAAATAATGTCAGAGCGCCCCGCCCCCCCTCCTCCTCCTCCTCCTCCTCCTC